>JAQIUQ010001762.1:0-150000 GCA_030378365.1 Hybognathus amarus | reverse complement strand
GCCTCAACGTCCTAGACAACCCAAGGGTATTTATTTCATCCTGAGGTGCTTCTATATCTGTTGTCGTCCTGCAGTGTGGGAAGTTATTTACAGTGCAAAGCATCCAAGCTACTCTTTACTTTCCCCGAAGCACAAAAGGTGAGAAAGGCTACTTTTGGAGACTGAAGTGAGGTAAGTGATGCCCTCTGCCTCCTCCCTGTCACCTTACCTAATGTAAGAAGGTCACGACATTGGCAGAATTTCTGTGAGGTCTCCCTGTTACACACCTATTTCCAAGGTGTGGGCTAAAACGTCTCTTTTTGCACCTTTTCACCATTTTACAGGTCAAATTGGTTTGTTCAGGGTGGTGCTTTGTTGGCTATGGTCACAGGTTAATTTACAAAGTGCTCTGGAAAATAAACAAATGGACAGAGCCACAACAGAGAAGACATTAAAGGGATAGTTCACTTTGAAATTAATTTTTGGTATGTTTAGCTTACCTCAAAGTCATTAACAATAGTGCATTTAGTAGACTGGCCTTTTATTGGTTTAATTGTGTGAATTCTGCTGTATAAGTCTCAATAAACTGCTAAAACATAATGCATGTTTTTAAAACACTGCCTGCCATTGGTCAAAAAAGATATTCCTGCCCCAAACCGACAATTGAGGTTGAGCAAATGATGACCCATTAACCAACCCAAATACTCTGAAACGTGATTTTCCATTATTTACACATTGAACTAACCACTTCTGCTTTACTGTTTGAGTTTGTGGAACAGGATCAACAAGAGCTACAGATATCTATTGCAAATCTTTATGTCAACATGCAGTTTTATTAAGCGTATATTTGCTTATACTAGTATTTACAAT
The DNA here is from genome assembly GCA_030378365.1 of Hybognathus amarus. Classification (NCBI taxonomy): domain Eukaryota; kingdom Metazoa; phylum Chordata; class Actinopteri; order Cypriniformes; family Leuciscidae; genus Hybognathus; species Hybognathus amarus. The sequence continues at coordinate 149,151 of JAQIUQ010001762.1, read as the reverse complement.
GCAAGATTTGAATGTGTTTGATGTAAAAATGCTCAATGCTGCATGCTCAATACCTTCTTTTATGTCCTTTATTTGGTGTGCATTCAAATCATGGCTATGCTTTTACAGATTTCCTTTATTTTCTGCTTGATCAGACAACTGTCAATTGACCGAATATTCTTCAGAGATGCAGGTAAGCATCTCGTTTCATAGTCATTAGCTTTACATTGCACTATGCTGAGGTAGGCAAATTACAAGAGGAAGTGAAAGAGCGCTTGCCACTGAAACCTTAAATCACATTCTATTAAAACACTAAAATTAAAGAGGAAAGTAACTACAATTATGACCAAGCAAAATATTCACAGATTAAAATATATTCTAGGTTTTGTACAAATTAAAGGAGTTCTGCTCTACTGAAACTGTGTTTTGGAACTTGAACCGTTTGGTTCCCATTGAAGTCCATTATATGTAGTTCGCTGCTCCATTGTATGATGCATCATTGGAGAAATCAACTAGATAGTCACGACTGTTTCCCGAAACCCATTGTCGCAAAGTATCGTTCGACCACGTTGGTTTCGCACGTGGTGGAGTAATAACTACTTTTATTGAAACTGTTTGAGATCCAATTAACGCTATACTATATTACAGACAGATATATTATATTTCTATTTGTCCTCAGTAATTTTGCTTTATTACCAGACTCAATATTTGTGTCGTTCTTACATAGTAGAGCTCGTTCGCACATGCACATTCTTCAAAATCGATTCTTAAAATATTTTGAAAAACGAAAAGACGTAAATTCCATTTGCATGTATTCTAAATAAAAGTCAAAAGTTGTACTGAATGTTAGCTTGCTTATTTTGCCCAAGATAAGCATTTATTATGTCAAAAATGTGATGCAATATAGAAACTACGACTATAATGTCAAACCACACAACTTCGCGATGCTGTTTGCGAATGTTCGTTGGAACGATTGTTTCGGGAAACACAGACTCGTTGAACTATGCTGATAACGACGGAACTTGCGACCATAGTTGGCGTAACGATGCTTTCGGGAAACACACCCCTGAGCAATTGTTAATCAAACCCCCAGTGAAAGATGAGTAGTCACAAACCCTAAACTTTAAAATGGCTATATAAATGAAAGCTGTACAGCTCAAATGATACATCTTATAATTTGAATAATTCATTTGTTTTCCATTTACAAACAACTTCACATTTCTTGTTTCCAAAAAATCGGCCCCATTCACTTCCATTGTAAGCGCCTTTGTAGTAATCTTGATTTTCGCTTTTTTAGAAAAAAGGGATGAATTGACTTGCTTCACACATGCTGTTTTCTCAGCTTAACTTGTATTGAATTCGAAATAGTTTGCCAGTTGCAAAATATGTATGTCAGATGAGTTATAATTCATGAAAACACACTAAGCGTTAATCTACTAAAGTAGAACAGAAGACTAATTTAAAAAAAACACTTTGACGTTGTTCAATACTCTGTAATGATGTGCTATATTGTGAGCGCTTCATTGGAAACCGGCTGACTGAAAAATCTATTCTTGCCAAGTTATGAATTTTCAAAGGCCTTCCCACTAATTGGGCTCTGCTAAATCAATGACTGGAAGACAGAGGATGCAGGGCAAGTGATGTGCTCGCCGATATTTCCAAACACAAGTGCAGCCTCTAATTAACTGTAATTTTAACATTGAACAAAAACGTACTCTTCATAGGATGCAAACAACACTTGAGCTGTCTACTTCAGCATGCATATACAGCCTCTTACCTCCCATTCCACAATCATACCGTTTTAGATTTAAGCATTAGTTGGCAGACGCTTTTATTTCAAGGTACTCATTTTTTTTTTTTACAATCTTATTTATTGCTCTCATCGGGATGCGAACCCTTGACCTTGGTGTTGCAAGCTCCAATTCTCTGTTGTTTGAGCTACAGGAAAGCATCAAATGAAGATTCACGTTTAACTTTGTTAGGTTCCACAGCAAATGGAGACTCAGACATACTGTATTTGATCAAAGCTGGCAAAACAGGCCAGAAGAGCATATTTATTAATGGTCGATTATATAATTTCCAAGCTTCTGCCTCTTTAGTATAAAAGTTACTTTGCTATTGATGTTACGGTCAGAAAACCTTAGGCTATGAGGCAACGACTGGTCAACTTTTCCTTGTTTTAGTAATCTGTGTTCAGTGTTGACGCTGTCAGAGTGTGCTTACTAATGTATGCATAAGTTAACTTATGAATTATTCATAAATTCATCATAATTCATCAAACTGACAGATGTGAACATGATTCGCAGTCTTTCGAAATCATACAATTGTAAAAAAGTTTTGTACACCATGTAAATAAAAAGACAAGTCAAGGTCCTCTAAATCGTGATACAACTTTTTTCCATATTTTCAAAACCATTCTGTGCTATAATCTCCTGTTTTCCTATGAGACCCCATATCCGTCTGTGCACCAGCAAAGGACTGATGTTTTCTCTCACCCCTTTGTGTACTATGTTTCAAAGAGTGAAAAAGTTAAAGGCTAAACCACACTAATTGGGTCAACAACAAAGCACAAAGAGTTCACACATAGTGTCTCAAACCCAAAGGGGCTTAATTTGAGAGACCTACAGGTCAAAGAACCCAATGTAAGAAGTGTATTAACACTCTTCCGATTCACAGCATAGCATGGATAATTATTATCTTTATTAATGATGAATGAATTGACTCCTAGCTTTATGGAGGCTTTGAACAGGGAAATAATCAACAACCCATCAGACAAAAAGCTCAGAGATTATTTTTGGTGTTCAAAAAAAAGTTAACCTATGACACAAAAAGTTTTTTTCTCCAAAAATATTGTTAACACTAGAACTACCGGAATTCCATAACTACGAGAACGACTATAGAGGTCATTCTGACCGTTCATACTTTAACATTCATATGGCCGTACTGAGCGTCATTTTCGTCAAATCATACCTAGGCTACATTTGAACCTTCTCTTTAAGTTTTCGAATGACATTTTAATTACTGTCGTCATGTTATAACATCATCGCCCAAAAGAAAGATTGCCCCGACAGGTACTGCCTCCATGTGAGGAAAGTTTTGCATTAAAAATATTTTTTTTTCACCGCACTCACCACGTGAATAGACATTCAAAAAAGTTAGGAAACGTCAAATCTTCATACCGTTTAGCACAGCCCTGTTGGTAAAAATGTTCAGTAATCAATACAAAATCTAAAAATAAATGAATCTACAATGTTACGATAGTTAACGTGTAAAACACGTTTTCCTCCAAGTGAGCTCATTTGAACGGCGCAAACACCCCACATCATTCATTCACTGACGCTTATGCACAGTCCACACAGGTAAACATGACCCGCTGCTTTGTGACATTTGGCACGTCTACTTGTTGTGTTTTTTTTTTTTTTTTTTTTTTTGCAGTTCATCCTTACTTGGCACTGCCTTCTCTCTCCATCTGCCGCTGCTCCTGCCCGGGTCCGGGCTCTTACACCACCAGTTGTGTGGCTTTGGATTTCATGTGGTCGGAGCGAAGTTCGCTTGCCAGTTGCGTGATGAAGTCCCTTCGCGAAACTTGCTAATTTGTGTACAATATGTGTGCGTAAATGGCGGGAAATGTAGCGGACATATGATTTCTATAATGAGTGTGGTCAAAATGACCGCTGAATCCAAACTAATCCAGTGAAAAATGTTCCGCGGTGGAAAAATATTTGCAGTTAAAATGTGTTATTTTTTTGTGTAATTAATTAATGCGTTAAAGTCTGTAATTAATTAATCTTAATTAACGCGTTAAAGTCCCGGCCTAATATATATATATATATATATATATATATATATATATATATATATATATATATATATATATATATATATATATATATATATTAGGACAAGTCAGAGTCCTACAGCCACATTGATTTTATTTTAACAAAGTTAACACTATTGGGGGAAATTTTTTTTTCACTAAGGAAACTTTAGTGTTTATGTCTCCTGGTCATTTTAAAGTAAACATTACTCTGGTGTGATTATCTCACTAGAGACTGATATAAGAAGTGTGATTAATTGCCATTGTAATGAGGTGTTTCATATAACTTTCATTAATTATCACACTCGTAAGCTCATTATCTTACCGTTAAAAACAGAGGCGTCAGACTGTGTTCTAAATAACAAGGTATGTAAAATAATTGATTAGATGTTTATAGAGTATTTTTATCTTGCATACTGATACAGAATGACCGAATCCACAATGATTTAAAGTTGTTTCCAAGGTGAATCTCTTGATAATATATGGATTATATTGGCTTTATTTTATCAGGTGGTGCTGTCACTGTTACTCAAGTAATCAGTTTTAAGGCAGGGATAAATAAAAAAGCTAAAACTAATACAAAACTAAGACTTGCCTTTCGAAACACAAGATGAGTAAAGAGTAAATTGGCCAACTGTTGTAAATCCAGTATAAAAATCCAGTATAGAAGATATTTTATTCCATGTCTATTAGCTTTGAGGCCAATCAATGCTAGTGAACTCCCACATCTGACAAAATAAACCTTTATATGCACATTTAAAATTCAGGAAAGCAGACCTAAATTAATTAAATTATCGACTCATTTTGACTTCATGGGTGAATCCACATTTTTGTCCAATCAAATGCTGGCAGCAGCAAAACATAATTCATGGCTGACATGAACTGAAGGCTGTTGTTCTTTTCCTTCATGTGTAGTCTGAACGTCTTGTTTTAATAGGAAATACATCCTCACAGAAAAGAAATATGTGCTCGCAAGTCCTTGGTGTTTTCATTCAATCTCATAACAAATGCCAATCGAAAAGCTGCACGGTTAATGCAAATACTACTTTCATTCAATATGCGCTGCATGTTTCAAAGTAAAGCACAGCCCTGTGTTCATTTATTACATTTGTTTTCCCAAATCATGCAACCCCATAGCAAGCAATAAAACAAAATACCTTTCAATAAAATTTAAACTATTTTATGTGTTGGCAATTTGTTGGCTAATTCAACTGCTATCTTACGACCAATTCGTATCGAATTTTACGAGTGATTAAAAAGTGGCTAATTCGTACTAATTCATATGACCGCACTCGTGCAAATTCGTACGATTTATCTAAACTCAAGTGAAGGGTAGGTTTAGGGGCGGGGTCAGGGGTACGATCATTCGTACGAATTTAAACAAAAATTGCCAATTCGTAAAAAATATGTACGATTCAGTGAAGCTTGTGAATGAGTGAAGTCGCAAGAATTGTTATGAATTTTGCCACCACATAAAATTCACACAAATTGCCGTGAGATCGCGTTGGCTAATTGCTATGAATTTGTAAATGTTCGTACGATCTGTGATGCTCCACTGATGGGTATGTTTCGGGGTGAGGTTATGGACCTTCATGATTATTATTTTTTTCTATTAATCATACATTTTTTGTACTTTTTTTTAATACAAATTCTTAAAACAAAAATGGCACTTCCTAACAGAGTTACGTACTGTATTCCCGTGAGATCAGGTTGGACAATTCTGAAAAACGAAACTAATCGATATGTGAAAAATGGCATGCAATGTGTTTTAATGTGAAAGCTAGAGGGCAAGACAATGAAAGGGATGAGAATCAAAGACATAGGATGACAAATCAGCTTGAATTTGGAACCAATCCGATGACAAATGCACACGCACACACAGCATTGCTCTCCGTTCCAGCGTTCGATACACTCGGATGGAAGCTGCAGAGTGCTAATGAATTTAGCCCATGCTCCTTTCACCACCTCCTGACCTGTTAATGGACTCCCACGAGCCAGTCTACCACCGTGAACTCCTGCTTCAGACATCCCGTCTGAAAACAGAGGCGGCCGAGAGCTGTACTGGTGTTTATAAGGTACTCTTTTCCTTATAAAAAAAAAAACACACTCTCTCTCTCTCTCTCTCTCTCTCTCTCTCTCTCTCTCTCTCTCTCTCTCTCTCTCTCTCTCTCCATCTCTCTCTCTCATTCCTGGTCAGCTAAACACTGCCAGAGCTTTAATTAATAAGAAGCCAATAACTATGGAACAAAGCCTCTTGTCTCTGGTGCTCTGGAAACAATGCGAGCTTGTCAGGGAACGAGGATGGCTGGTGTTTGTTGGACATTTTTGTGATGCCCAGGCACTGACTCCTGAAAAGTTAATTACTTATGCAATCTCTGTTTTTTGATTTCCTTAATTAAGGAATGCAAAGTGCAAAGACAACCTTGTTCTGGCTATTAATATTAGTGGCGGCACACTAAAAATGGCTGGTCTACACAGTCAGAATCCTTATCTGTAGGCTACTGAGCTACTGGTGATCATTTATGCCATATTTGTAAGTGTTTTGAGTGGCCTACACCATAATTGTATTAACTTGTATTTGATCGATTTACAAATTGTTCCTTGTAAACAAACCCCCTAGGAACAGTTATGTTTTTTTTCAAATCACAGTTTGATTTATTTTAGAAGAAAGATTAAAATTCCCTCCTTCACAGTAAACATTGGGACTTGTTTTCCACATATGTTTCCCTATATGTAAGAATTCATATTATTATAATAAATTAATCCTAATTTATAATCAATTATTTAGCCATCAATCACATTTTTAGTTAAAGCTGCAGTCCGCGGTTTTTCATCTTTGTCGCCATCTCTGTTCAAAATCTTCAATTGCAGTTTTTAGCAGGATTATCAACTTTACATGAGTTGTGCCTCGGCACAGCACAGCGTGGATGAACACAATGTTTGAGGAGAGTGTGTGTCTGTCAGTCGCGCGCTGTCGATGGCATTCAGAATCACAGATTATTCTTTTTGGAAGTATGACCAACGTAATAATTTTCACTGAGAAATGTAATCTGAACAAGTAAGTAACATCCACTTTTGTTCTAGTTCTGATATTGCAGTAAATCACGCTAATTAGGTCTAAAAATCGGTCATCATACGCAAAACCATGCAAATTAAACTTTGTTCTCAAATTGTTAATGTTAATAACGTCAGCATTGTGTGACTACATGTAACGTCCTTCCGATATTATCCTTGTTTTTGCATGGGCTGGTTGCAGTCTCCGAAATCCGAACTAAGTCTTACAACGGGGGAATCTGTCGTCACTTTCTGGATCCGCCATCAAATTAATAAGTGTAATTATATCAAGTGCTATGAGAAAAGGCTATAAATCTCCACCTCCAGCATCCTCACTCGCAACTTATACTAGCTGAGACTCTTTATGTGTACAGATGTGTGTGTACATGTGTGACGTGACGCAAAGACATGCTCGAATATCTCGTGGAAATCCACCAGTACCACTGGAGTTAAAAACATTATTACAAGCTTACCCGTTTTGATGTACTGGTTATGCATTTTCTCAAATATGTATTTTGGATCATTTTTAACCCCCCAAAAAAGCTATGGACTGCAGCTGCAAAACATATATAATTCATATTTTGTACTTGCTATATTGTATAGCACAAATTGAGAAACCCATTGTTGCCTACAGTTTGTTTTAATGAAGGTTTAGTGTAAAGTGAGATTTTTGTGCCACATCATAAATGCCTATTTATGCACACGTTTCAGTTTTACATATACTATTTGCACCCAACAAAAGAAAAGAGGAATGAAAACCTGTGTTCCTCTTTTTGTGTCCTGACTTACACACTCTATCTCATGTGTGTCCTCTCACCGCAATCTCACCCTCACAGTTGCTTTGTCTAAACCCGCAGTTGTTCCACTCTGTGGGGATGTGTAACCCTAGTGATGTGGGGAATAGAGCAGTTGAATCTAATCGATTCAGGGTTCACTGGCTAAATCTCTGATCCCGAACTGTCAATCCAATAGCCAGAGTGGCAAAAGAGGATGGCACCATTCATCAGACTCACCTTCCCTCATCACTTACCACACTTAAATACAAACACATTTAATGTGCGCTTAAGCATGGAAGAATCACTGTGACACAAATTATAGTTGACGCTCAGCAGCTAGGTGGAAATTTGACAGCAAGACACAACAGGAAGAAGACAGAAATTAGCAAAATATACTTTTGATCCATGCAGACCTTAAACAAAAACCAAAGCTCATCTAATCTGTTCTCAAATTGCACATTCAATCATAAAAGAAATTAGCTTACAGTGTAGAAATGGCTTTAGAATGAGATTTAAAAGATGTTTACTTTTGCATTTTTTTTGTGTGTATTTAATAAAAATCAATCAATCAAATAATCAATCTCTCACACAAATATAGTGTACTACTTCAGAATACTTGGAACAAAGTGCATGATTCTAGTAAAGACTAGATTTTAAAAACAACAAATGTTCACAACACTGAAATAGACTTCTAAACAAAGCATAAAAACTCCTACAAATACTCCCGACTTAGGCCACGTTTACACAAAGCCGGGTATTTAGCAAAGAAATATTTCCCCCCTCTCCGTTTTCAAAAATAACATCGTTCACACACGATGATCGAGCGCCATCATAACTATGCCAAGCCTATTGGCGGCAGTGTAGGAGTTAAGGATAAAGCCATGCAAGCCTATCAGAATCCTCAGAATCGACAAGAGAGAACCTAAAACGCCGTTTCTCCCAGTTCACATGACAACAAATATCCGGCGTTTTCAAAAATCTCCACTTTGCCCGGAGTTTTTAGAAATAATCGTAAACTTTTCAGTGATAAAAATGGCGTTTTCGTGTAAACAGAGGCAAAACGCAGAGAAATATCTGTGTTTTCCCATCGTGTAAATGGGGCCTTAATGATGTTTCCTTTAGGGAGTAACACAACAAGATAAATGCTGACGAACTATCAGCGGAGCCTCTTCAGCAACCCAATGAGCACTGAAATTAGCTTTGAGTGATTTCAATGTTAAGTCAATGTAAAGACGCGTTACTCGCGTAAAAAAAAAAAAAATCCTGCAGCACGAATAAGGCGTAGAGTGGCGCGAATGGCGCAAATTAAGCATCTGGCACATTAAGTGCGAATTATTTAGTTAGTGCTATTTTTGCATTCACGCATTTGACGTGAATTCACGTCTGCCGCGCAAGTTGAAAAACCTGAAATTTGGCGCGTTAACCAATAAGGAGCCTAGCTGCTTGCTCACGTGGTGAAGTGTGGATGCTTCAATAAATTATTTTTTAATACGACTAAATGTCCCCACGACGCAGTTCTGCTCTCCAGAGCAAATACAGAGCGGTGACTCTCTCGATGAATGCTCAATCAACATAAAAAAGATGGCTGCCAACGGGTTTTAATTCTGACACGGATGATGCACGTAAATTTCGCTTCGCTTTTGTTTTTCCACACGTCAATTTCGGTCTTGACGTGCGAATGGACTCAAAGTTTTAAAGCGTATAACTCAGACGTGGTAGACGCAAATTTGACACAATGCTAATCCCTAATGCAATTCCAAGCCTGTATGCTGTTATTCTTTTTCTGTAGAACAAAAAAGTAGAAATTTATGTGAATATGACTTATGCACTCATGCATCTCCCAAGTCTTCATAAAAATAATCACATTCAGTTTGGAATGGCATGAGGGTGAGTAAAGAATGAATTTTAATTTTTTTTGATAAACTATTTCTTTAATGTACTCATGCTGGGTGTACTATCAGAAGTAGGACATCTTCACAACCAGATGGGATCTCACAAATTCTCATATCTGTATGATGTGAATAATTCTTCTGATTTCAACGTAGCCAATGCATCTGAGGGGTAAAGTGCAGCCTGCATGAGTCTATGCAAAACATAGGCATTAATTATACTAATGCATGCCAAACACACATGGACACAAGCAAACAAACCTTGGTTTCATATGCTTACCAAATTAGCAGTCAAATTATTGAGAGAAGCCAGTGAAAATAATGAATGTTTTGTCTAGAAACATGAGCATGCAAGTCTTATGGAAAGTAGTCTGGCAGTCACAGAAGACGTAAAGTTTTATCTTTGAACATAAGAAACACCAGTGCTCTGCAAGTGATTCAGAAAGATGAAAAGATATTTTTTTGTTTCCTGATTCTTTGCAAACTTTGTTTCCTATTTATACTACCTGAATACAGAGACATATATTTATATAGTCTTAAAATTCACTTCTGTGTCTCACGGTGAGGCTGGATCAGGAAAAGCTTGTTAAAGTATAGGAGGATCACATTTCAAGGTTCAGACCTTTGTAAAGATGTAGAAAAAAAGTATTAATTATTTATCCAGTACATGTGACTAAATAAATAAATAAATAAATAAATCCCATAAGCTTTAGGCTTAACCTGTGTATGTTTTCCTCATATGGTGTAACTATAGTTCTACCAATAATGTAAATTTTCAGGTCATTCGAGAACCATTTTTTTTTCATTGTTATTATTATTTTTCCCCTATACAACAAGAGTTCATAGTAACAATGCACTTGCAAACTCCAAAAAGTACCAGAAAAAACAGTCTATATGAAACTACATATTTGTAAGAAGAAAAGATCATTCACTTGTAACATTTCTTTCCCCAGGTCTCAAATCAAAAAATGGCTTAGGTTTGATCATGACGTTTGAGAGATAAATTATATTTCAGGTTATTGTAGTTGATGTGACAAGCGGTTTGAAAGATGGATGGATGGGCCGTGCCAAACATCATATTTAGATTTTAGCTTGTTCATCACATAAATATATTGTGTGGCAACCAAAGATTTGGAAGTCATATTAACTACTTTTATGATACTTTGATGGTGCTTTTCTCTTCTTTTTGAAGCCTGACAGCTTGTGATTTTATCATACTCCATTAAAAAGCATAAATGTTTGAAACAATGTGGATAAATGGTCACAAATGTTATGTTTTGAGGGATCTCTACCTAGGTATGTCTTTCTCATGGTCTAATTGAGTCAGGTCTGGTAGTGCGTATGGGTCAGTGCACGTTTGGCATCTTCCCCTGCACTGCCATTGTTGGATCCAACTTGCAAATCTGTAAAAATGCCAACTTTGTATTGCTCAACTAAAATGTCAATGCTGCCTAAATCAGATCCCAGTTTGTCAGCAGTTTGGCACACACAGCAAAAGTGCTGCTTAGATTCTCTGATATGGCCGCAGCAATGCTTCCTTATCTAAAACGTATTTGTGCCTCCTGACGAGATGTGACTGCTAATCAAAAAGCCTTGCAGTAATTCTCCTAATGTCTTCAGTTCCATCCAGTTTTAATCAGGTGTCAATCTGTTGCAATAAAATATGCATCATCCCCTTAAGTAGGCAAATACCCAGCCTGATCTCATGAAAATGAGATTATAGCACACATTGTGTTTATCGTACAAATTTATACGCGGAAATGTTTTATGTGCATAATATGCAGTTTTCGTGTGCATATGACGCGCACTTTATTGCGTGTAGTACACACGCACCCCATACCATTAATCCTACCCAAACGTATAATACATATGTACCACTACTAAACCCAACCATGCGTATCTTATGCCTGTAAAAAGTCATTTTCGTGTATAAATTGTACGATTAATCAGCCCGGTCTCATTCCAAGGCTTCAAATAGGTGACGCTTTTGACATTGCGTCTACATCTGGAGCACATGGCACCCTTTAATTAACGTCAATATGAGACACAGATATATATGGGCCAGAAGGCGCCTCCTAGTGTTCTAACCCTAACCCTACCCCAGACCTAATCCTACCCATAACTGAAACGTGTTACATTGACGCTAAAGGCCATAAAGGTCGGATATAGACGGAATGTCAAAAGCATCACCTATATGACGCCCTCAGATGAGAATGTGTTGGATAAATCCAATGCGTGCTATAGAGACACATTTAGCACGACTGGGTTGAAATACTGTAGGCCAGATTTACTAACAGCTTGCACCACTCCCTCTTTTGGCATTAAAAAAACTACTATCATGATTTACCGAAGGCATGGAGTGAAAAATTAGCGCGTAAATTGTGTGGACAGGGTTATTTTTGTGGCTGACCTCACTGCAAATGCATTTGTAGGGATTTTCCTTTAATGCTAAATTTATGGGTGGAGAGTATTTAAATTAATCACGCAACTGGATTTACTAAAGTTTGTACTAGTAGTAAACACTTTTTGTACTACCAAACGACTCCGTTTTTCAAAGTGGGGAACTATGACGAGCGTTTTTCAGCTAGGCTCAAAACTAGGGTACAAAATAGCCTATTTGTTATTCATTTTGATGTTTTTGAATGCAAAAACCAAGCGAACGTCATAAGTTGACCTCAGACAACAATATAATACAATTTAAAAAGCCAGTTCATGACCCCTTTAATTTGCATTTCATCAGTTGATCACGCGCAGAACATTGGCGCTTTTATGAAATTGCGCTCCCAGGCTAATGTGTCCTGTTTAGTAAATCTGGCCCTATAGCTTGGATCCACACTTTGTTTGACTGGTAAAAGTTAAATCTCCCTCCATAGACAGAAAGTCCTGCCTTGCGGACCAGCTTCCAGCACTGTAGTCAAGGACCTGAAGCTGTTGCAAGAGAACAGAAAAGCATTCTTTTAACAAACGAAGACCTTGATGTTATCGAGCCTGTCAATCCCTAAATGAACGTATGGGGAGAAACTGAGGAATCTGATTTGCTGGTGTTTCATTAGGGTTCAGAGACCTTTCTTCACAAACAGTAGGTGAGCATGTGCAGGGCTCGATGAACACGGACTCCAAGTAATGCTCTGGATAGATAAATCAAAAGAAATCAATGCCAGTTCCAGCATGGCCACCTCTGTTGTGCAAATGAAGCTGGGCTTCTGAATAAGAAAACAATTCCCAGCCACATTATTTTATTCTTTTGATACAATGAGAATAGTGTTATGAGGGTATGTGTCTGGCTGTGTTGCTTAGTAATAAAACATTGGATTAGTGATGTGATAGACAAGCCGATTGTTAGGTAGTCAGTGCATCGCTTCCAAGACAGGATATTAAGAGTACTAAGATACTAAGATTAAAAGACACAAATAGACCAGTCCTTCCACAGGATCAGTAGTAGCAAGCAGATACTGATATCTGTGCATTATCTTGACAGTCAGTAGTTGCAAGATCCTATTCTTTTCCTAACTTGTGTGATGTGACCTAAAGTTTTATTTAATTCATTCCGAATTGAACTCATGACCTTAATGTAAGAGTGCAGTATCTCTTATCTCCCTGCAAAGTGGATGTAGGCAGTTGTGCATCGGTATAAAAGTTGAAAGGCAATTATCTGACCTTGGTCTTTTGATGCAATACACCCAACTAGGCAAGACTGATCCACTTTGCGCAGGCTCCAGAAGTGCAGCTGGGACTATGGAAATGGCTGCCCTGTGTTTCGGACGCCATGTAGGGTCTGGTGCTGATGTCGAATGGATTAGCAAACCCGTGCCAAATTGCTGAGCTGGCATTGGAAGGGAGTGACCTTTGGTATCGGGGCTGCCATGCCTTTGTTCTAGTGTCCCAGAGGTTGGATGGGACGGAAAAGGCAGGGATGGTGGATGGCGAGAGGTAGATTTGCCCAACAATACCCCACACCAGCTGGTTGCTTCTATTTCCATTTCCCTCCCAGTCACTGGCAGTCATTTGATGGCTATCTTACTTCATCAAAAGTAGCTTCGGGCTTGCGCCCTGTCTCAAAGGCTCTTGCATCAGGAGTCACTGCTGACGAAACTAGAGCAAGACCTTCTACTCCCAGTTTTTTGCTCTCTCTATTTGTTTGTGTGTGTCTAGGCTCCTGTTTCCTTCCATCTTCGACTCAATCCTCTTGCTCTCTTGTTGTTGTTTTTTTTTTTTTCATTAGCGCTTAGTGCGTCAATAGATTTAAAATTGCCTCGGGGGTAAAACTCAGCTACGGACACGAGTCGACTTTCAACTATTTTGTGTGTGTGTTGATGTATGCATTCATGTTTTGCCAGGCCCGAAAACAACTACACAAGCCTCAATCGGTGACAGACAGGGTGAGGCGGATACAGTAGGGGAAAAGTGTGTGTGTGTTGAAAGACTGAGATCACTGTTGTGTTCTGTTCTGTGTCTGCACTCTGAATTAGTATTCTGAGCTGGCGTTTGCTAGTTTTGTTGCTCGCTCAAAGCTGCTGCTATGTTATCAACAGTCACTCAATGGTGCCACCACTGTCAAATCTCTGGTGCTGTGAAATCACTTCGAAGTTCACAGCACTCGCAGCTGCCATGTTTACTTTATTGGATTCTTCTCTCCTTCTTCCAGACCCATTCAAAACACAAGTGTTTTGCCCAAAGGCATCAATACTGTGCAGGTCTCCTGCTCCCAGTGTCTTTCTTTCAATATTTGCTGTTTGTGTTGTGCTAAAACACCAGAAAGCTCAGCACTGTCATTGCCAGAAAAATGTTATTGTGTATCAGAAAAAAAAAAAAAAATCCCATAAGATATATTTAAAAATAAATCAAATACCAACAATGGTGCTTATTAAACATTGGCTAGCAATACAAATAGTCCAGGGTTTGACACAATCTTTTGTAAAATGAATTGTGGACTGGAAGAAAGTGATATGCTTTTGTTCAATGATTATTGCTTGCATATCAACATTTGCTGAGAAATAAAGATTATATGAGATACAAATGTTCTGTCCAGCTACCTCATTCATTTTGTGCTTCTGCTCTTGGCAACTGTGGTTTGGGAGGCACATTGTCTGTAGCAGCATCTGCAGAACACATGGAAATATGAAGGAGGCATTTCAAAGTTAAATTGCTTTGATGGTTAGATAATTCCTTATGTTGGGCCAGATGGCATAATTGATTGTGGTGACTTAAATGCATGAATGTTTCACCAATCATTATTACATATTCTGTAAATCAATTAGCCGTTTCCAGTTTTGTTGATGATACTTGTGTATTGTTTTGTTTTATACCTGTGGTAATTATGAGTGAAACATCACATCATCAGCATTGTGAATTAGACATTGCCACCTTGAAGAATAAAGGTGAATTGCACTTATTGAGTCACCAGATATTCCATTATTTCTCGGAAGAAAACAAAAAGTACACTATACATACCTTGTGTCGCTAGCAACCCTATACACTCACACACACACAAAAAAGAAAACAGTCACTGTTTCTATATTTATATTTATAATGAATAGATTGGGGAATACTAAGAGGGTTGATGTGTAACTTTAAAAAAATAATGAGGGAGAGGGTAGTGAATAAAGTCCCAGGTCGCTTATGACCTGAAGTATGTGTTTAAGGGTTAATATATATTTTTTTCATACTACTCGAACTTAAAGCTGTTGTCTATAACTTTTTTAAGTTAAAACATAAATAAATAAAATAAAATAAATTATTCTGCCAGTGGTCAAAACTATCTGCTTGCCATAGCTAGATTTAAAACATGTAGCTTACAACCCATGTAAAGATGATAATTCCGCGAATAACTGCAATTGCAGATTTCGAAAGAGATGTCGACAAAGAGGAAAAGTTGCAGACTGCAGCTTTAAAATTGACATCCCTAATTAATTGTATGAAATCTGTTCCCTTATACTTACATGTAAGTACTTTATAGGTACACTATAATTACAGAACGTTACACTGTAAATTCCTCTTAATTACACAGTACTTTCCGGGCTGTAATCTAAAGCGTTACCAATACTTTTTGTATGACCCTCAGTGTTAGTTGGCAGGCACACAAAGCAAAGGCTCAATAGAAAGCTTTTCAGAAACCCAGCAAACCCTTCATCAAGTTTGCTGGCTGCTGTGCTTTCTCTCAATGTGTGTCCACTTCACTACCCGTGTGAAAGACTTCTAAGAAGTGTGTTATTAGTTCCTGTTACATTGCAGTGTCCAGTGTCAGTGACAGGAGGTGCAAAGACATCCACACCTGGTGTCCTCAAATTCAGGGGCGAAAAAAGAAGAAGTGGAAGAACCAGATTGCTTGCAAAATAAAGGCCCCTCAAAGCTTCAAAGCTCTTCCCGGAGTCAACATCTTATGAATTCCAAAGGCTTTTTTTCTCCCCTTTTTATACGAGCCACACATCTCTTTCTTGCAAACCTCCCCTGACATCCACCCCCAACGTCCCCCCTTTTTACCAGCTCAACCTTCTATCCTTCGTTCGTGTCCTCCCCCGCCTCTCTCCTCTCCTCCTCTTGGGTCTAAATAGAAAGTGACAAGTCTTCCTGTTCCCGTACAAAATTTATGACCAATGTTTCATTAATCACAGATTCTTAAAACATTCTGCTCCTTTGGGATCTTCATCTCTTCTTAAATAAAACAGAAAGCACCAGGCTTACTCCAAGGAGGTTGAGAATATGTAGGAACACTCTCTTCAATTCGTTGGCACTGGTGAAATATAATGGTCATTGTTTATGACATCCATGCACTGAGAGCCCAGACAATGCAGCGACCCGCTGAGCTTAATGTGTTATCTAAATGTCACATCTCGTCCTGCCGGGAAAAAGAGGGATTACGTCTTGCATGGCTCCTGCTTTAAAATTTGGCAAACAAAATGTATTTTTTTAAGGTCTTAACAGATTTCACCTGCTTTAAGAGGAAACCCGAAGCGAGAAGGTTAATTTCGGAATGCTTATTCCTTGAAAATGCTCGCTTTGCATGCTTAATGTGGAGCGAAGAGATACCGAGAAATGAAGGGAAAAGAAAACAACAATAACACAAGCTCTGATGACATCCATTCCTCCTGTCTAGAACAAACCATTGCGCTTCAAACACTGAATCTCAACTTCTTCAGCAGGACAGTTTGCGCTTAGTTCACTAAAGCACACCAGGCAGCCATTGCTATCTTCAAAGACTTCCCTTAACAATCCAGTCATGTAGGAAGGATCTTCTATTATCTATGGCCAAACATGACATGCATCCCACTCTGAATTTCTGTTTGAAATCCTGCTTGAGGCACGCATAGTCATTCTTTTAACTCTCCACTTGAAGTCTAGTCCACTTTGCAGCTTAATCTGGAGGGGAACTGCCCACTTAGACAGGTAGTGACCATGACATGTTGAGCGACCAATCACATTTTTTTCTCTCCAACCTAAGCTCAATAGAAAAACATGCAAAAATGTACACACAATATACAGACAATCCACTTCAGTTTCTAGCTTTGCCTTGTCCTTTACACAACACTGTGTTGTGAAATTTGTAAACTAATACATGTTGGTGTTTGCATCACATAAGCAGATCCATATAATTCATGCATCTGTTTCTGATAAAACTGAACGCACTTTATGTGAAACTCACTGGACAGCGTGTATGAAAGTGCAAGAAATAACTAGCAAAAATATTGCCATACAGGCATGGTTTTCCCTTTTTTTTCTTCAAATGAGCCAGGGTTGTTTTGGTGGATGTTGTTCTTGGTAAACCCTACGTTATTAAGACATACAGTAATGTCCCCATAAAGATGGCACTATCTGAAATCCTTGTTGGGAAAAATTTGGGTCAGCTTATGATCATAGGTGATGTTTTGTTTGTTTTTTATGTGCTTATTCATTCATTATATATAATGTTACTTGTTTGGTTCTGTGAGTTGGCCAAGTTCTCCAACCTAGATGATGCCACACTAAAGTAATTGTTTTGCTTGGCAGCAAATCTTTGAATTCAGCGAGATATTGGGAATCTCAGCAATCCTTCCAAGAGTTTTCCTAACCCATTGTTGATGTCCACATCCACACTCCCCACGGACCCAGAACCAGAGTCCACTACAGACTGAACCCATGTCCAAGCGAGCGGGAATTTGGTCAAGTTGGACTGACTCTGGAATTGGTTCAGACCCCACGCTCCAACCCCTGATGTATCGCCTTTTCCCAAGTCTCGCCCACCCTTATGGACTCCCCACTTCTGATCGCTCTCCTGGACGTTCCCTCCCCCCGCCCGTTCCATCTAGTCTCCGGTCCACTTTGTCTCTACTGGTTCTGCTCAGCAGCTAAGCTACTTTGTCTCCACTGGTTCCAGACAGCCGCCAACCTCCTTCGCCTCTCTAGAGACTTCCGCCCAACCTCCCACTCCCCGCTTCATGAATACTTCGTTCCATCCAGCCCTCCTCTTCTGGCTTTGTCCGGTTCCCAGAGGATCCCCCAGCTCCAACTCAGACCTCCAAACCCATGACTCCACCTATATTTGGCTAATCCATAAAACAAGTTGCAGCTCATACAGAAAGCTGCTGCCAGGATTTTGGTATATACATCATTCAATGGGCTAGGACCTCAATATATTGCAGATATGCTCACTGAATACAAACAGAACAGATCACTCAGAACATTAGGATCACATCAGCTAGAAATACCAAGGGTTCCCTCTAAGCACTGAGAGTCTGCTTTTAGATATTATGCTGGAAAAGCTTCCAAAGGAGATCAGATGTGCTCCTACAGTCACATTCAAATCCAGACTCAAAACACTTCTGTTTAGCTGTGCATTTACTGAATGTGCTACTGTTCGTCCGCTTGTTTTTACTGTATTTTCAACGCAATCTCATTCTAGGGTGTCATATAGTGACACTTTTGAAATTTTGTCTAAATCCAACGCACATGGCACCCTTTAGCATCAATATAACACAAACAAGGCTTTGTTCGGTCATGGTAGGTTTAGTTCTGGGGTAGTGTTAGGGTTAGACCACTAGGAGGCACCTTCTACCCCATATATATCTGTGTAAAGCACTTTGAATTACAATTGTGTTTTATTACTTTTATTTTGTTGCTGTTGTATTATGTTTTTATCACTTACATTTATATAATTAAAGTGGAATAATTTCAACTTGGTAGTTGCCTAAAGACAGCCAGTCAGGTTGGATCTTTGCGATTTCAGGCAGCATATGTCATTTTTTTGTGTGCCCTGTGCATCAGATGATCAGCGAGTGGGCTGTGGGCGGTCCGTGGGCGTTCTGTCTGAGATTGAGACTAGTCTTACTGTAGAATATTCCTCCTCTCTCAAAGTGATTCATTATAGGGAACCCACTGATGGAGAAGGCAGTTGAAATGCATGAAAGTGAACTCCGCTGGCTAAAGCTGTCGGGAATCAATGACCTGTGGACTGATCTTACAGAATTATTGGCTTCTTAAGAAGTATGCCAGCTATATGATTAACCGAGCTTAACCAAGAGGCCCAAAGGTTAGGTTTAACAAAGAGAAATTGCTTAAATTCAAGCCTCTACCCATAAAGAGTTGGTTCTACCCACATTCTTTGGAAATGGCAGAGAGTGGCCTCTCACACCTCTCATGCTTGCTTCTATTCATTAACCTTTAGCTTATAACTTATATGGGCTTTTATTGTCTTTTACACGGTTCAGAGGATTATAAATATGTGGACTCCCACAATACTTGCCTGAAGGAAATTCAGTATTCCTGACTGAGCAGTTAAAATCTTTTGCAGGATGTACAAGTAAGAAGATAGTTTTTTTAACCACTGACTCAACTTATAACTGCAGATATAATGCATTGATAGCCTTTTGGTCCAATAGCTATGTTTCCATCCAACTGTTTTTATGTGCATTTTGAAATATCGCCAAAAAAAAAATGTTTTAAATTGTTTATCGCAATTGTTTTATGCAACATTCAAATTTTTTTTTACATAAGAAAAGTTTGTAACTGTGAATAGAAACATAGTCAGTGATATTTCTGTTAAATAATATATATATATAAAAAATACATTAATCCATCCAAAACGCTTGTCCTCTGTGGAGTGCCGTGATGCTGGAGCCGATCAGGAATGCTGGAAAACAAATGCTATTAATGCATAGAATCACTTAAATACATCTCTTCTATAATGAGCATGTTTTATTTTCAGTATTAAAATTACTTTTACGATTTTTGATGGATGCAAAAATGTGTGTTCTCTGACATATATAGCAATTCTAAGTCGCTTTGGATAAAAGTGTCAGCTAAATGAATGAATAAATGTAAGCTGAGTTTCTGTTTCATATTGTACTGTATTTCTAATGCACTAATTTTGTTGGAAGCTGAATGTACAGAACCACAAACTAATATTCAGAAGGAGCTCTTGAAGACATTTGGATATGTGAGGTCTAATTAAGCACAAGTGCATTAATACTAATATAAATCTTTTGTCTTTTGCGGCCAGGGTTAATTTCCTCTCCTCCAGCCCAGAGATCAATATGGTTCACCACAGGGGTCAAGTTGATTTGAATCTGGCACAGCCGATACGGAATTCTTTTATCGGTTTATAATCATTGAGAGTAGTTTCAATTTGTCGAGAGACACTGACTTCCTCTGATCCGAGTTGAAACTGCACACAAGTGATTCCCTTGAGCTAAAGGGCTGGACCTAACATATTCTCATCCTAGTAATAAAACACAATAGAAGCTGAAGGCAGACTTTTCCCATATGCACTTTCCATCATTCAGGACTGCAGCACTATGCTTATTGATTTCCCTCCTTCCAGTTTTATCTCAGGATTACGTCTGATGCGCATGAATAACAGATGGAGTCAGAAAATAAATGTACATGCATCCTTGGAATTAGAGGTCCACATTTGAAACTTTATTGAACAGGTAAAGTTGAAAATAAATGAGACGAGAAAATTTAGAAGCATGTTTGGACTCAATGTTTCTGAGACTGTGATCTAGAACGTGGTGTAGCATTTAAATCCTGTTGTGTAATATACTTTCAAGTTAAACAGATATTCAGTCAGCAATAAATGCATTGTGAAAAATTTGATTGGATCGTGAAAAGCATTTGTGGTAGGATATGATATTAGTTAGGGGTTCGAGGATTAGCATCAGCCAGACGTCGAATGTGTAGACACGCTAGAAAATAGATATTATAGGACGTGGTTAGGTTTAGGGAAAAATCTACCACAAATGGCATTGGGTATAACAGCATAATAGTGTTGTGTGAGGACATTTCCTGACTGCTACAAATTAAAATGTCCTCAAATTTTTTTTAAATTTAAATGTAAAATTTAATTTAAAATTTGATTTTAAATTAAAATTTATTTAAATTTATTTATTTATTTTTAATTTAAAATGTTTCAAATTTTATCATTTGAAAAAAAAAAGTTTTATTAAAAATGTAAAAATGCAGAATGTTTTGTATGATGGGTAGGTTTAGGGTAGGGGGAAAGAACATACAGTTTGTACAGTATTACAATCATTACACCCATGGAATCTCTTCATACTGATAGGTGCACCAACACCTATGTGTGTGTGTGTGTGGGCGTTGCTCTAGACAATAGAGTGAACAGACATCTGACACCATGTGATGAATGGAGCTCATCCCCGTTCCTCCCTACATGCCTCTGATAAAATCCTCCCCTCCACTTCCAGAACCATTTCCTCCTCATATAAAGCACAGACTGCATGCATTAGGTGCCCATTACCATTATGCATTTTGACAAAGCTGTTAACACTGTCATCAGTCGTACAACAGACAGCCGTCTAACAGGAAACTACAGCACTATATGTCCCTTACACTCTATATTCTGCTCCTGCTTAAGTGGGCTTATTTGCAGCTTTTTTAAAGGAAACACACTGGGTGTTAATTTTCATAGTAGTAAATGATATTGTCCTCTTAGTAAAACTAACTCTGCATTTGGTTGCAGTTGCTAAGGCTATGGATTATATCATTTTTAAATGAAATAGCACTTTTAAATTCTTTCATTTGAATTAGTTACAGTATTGGTAATTCGTCCACAATGGCATACACCCACCACTGCTCATTCAATTACCCATGTTATCTGCACATACACAAAATAGTTTTCTGCTTATTTATACAAAAAATAACTTTTTAACAAATAAGAATGGTGGTTGCCCTGCGGCTCACTGCAGCGACTAATTTATGAATACTTTGTGACTCGTATTTTATTGACAGTTGAACCTTTATGACTAATATTGCTATTGATTCATCTTAGACTGTGGCTTATTTAGTTATTTATTGAAACATGCTAAACATAATTAGGAATATTAGGTGTCATTCTTTATGTCTGTTTGTTTGTTTATTAAAGCACACTTTAACAGCTTTCTCCATCTCTCCAAACACTCCACACAGCATTCCCTGCCTGAGAGAAAATGTGCGCCTCGCAAAACTTTGTAGACAATCCCGCTGCATGATGCAATTTTCAATTTCCTTCCAATAAGTGAAATAATCACATCCATTTCCTGATATTCCGCACCATTTATTTTACTCTCACCCTTATTTTCCTCTTCTCCTCCTTCTCCTCACTTGGCCCAGTTTGAGTCTTTGCTTTAGTTGTCAGTGTAGAATAGACTCCGCAGGCATTCGAATGGCAGGCTGAATTATGAAAAATGATCCCAGAACTAATATTTAAACAGTTATGTAACAAAGAGAGCTGAAATGCATACAGCCCACTGAGAAGCACGCACATTCTGAAGGAGGATGCATATTGATAACTCTTTGTAGGAAGGAATGTGACGCATAAATTATCCACTAAACAGTTTACTTTGTTTTTTTGAGGAAGCAAAGCAATTTGCGTTTAATTGTTTTGGTTTCAGTGTGATTTCGCCAGTACTGGTCAAATCTAATCATAGCAGCTGTTGGAACAAATCTACATTTCTAATCTGATCCATGCATTTGCTGAAGAAATATGTTTTGTTATTGCTATAATTACATATTATTTAAGACCCATTTAAAATCTGAGGTGTGAAGGACTAGTGCTACAACAGGGGGTTTCATGACACTTTAATGCTACATTCACACTGGACGCGATAGCGCGTCAAATTCGCATCTACCACATCTAGTTTGACGCTTGACCACTTTGTGTTAATTCGTGCTTGAAGAGTGAAATTGATGCGCGTAAAAACAAAAGTTTGAAGAGAAATTTACACGCGTCAGGTGCAGCAGAATCGAAATCCATTGGCGGACATTTTTTTTATGTCGACGAAGAGAGTGACCACTGTGTATTTCTCCAGAGAGCAGAACAGCGGCGTGGGGATCACCGCCAACCGTTTGGCGAGTTTTACCATGTGCTCGCTCCAGGAGCTGCGCCTGGATGACGGCCGCTGTCATGTCTGGCCCAGTTTGACGACCTGTTGTCCCGCATCGGAGCAAGCGAGGATCACCCTCCCCCTCATCATTGGATTGGATTGGAATCTGTCATTTATTTTTGTTTCGATGATAAATAGAGCCAGCCTCAAAGTTCTTAACCTGTCCTGTGATTTTTTTCTCTCTCTCACGCCCAGACACAAACTTATGCACATGTATGTTGGCTGTCTTTACATCATAATAATATTTCATATTATCTAGATATGGAATAAAAAACATTCAATACAAAATTAACGTCTCGTATATTAAAATAAAGTTTTAAGTGATAAAATATTTGCTTTGTTGTGCATTAGAACCACACCAGGCATTTAGTTATATTACAAAATAATTTATTGAAGCATCCAGACACTTCACCACGTGACAGCAGAAAGCAGCTAGGCTCCTGATTGGTTCACGTGGCGCGAATTAATGCCAAAGTTCAGATTTTTCAACTCGGACGGCAGACGAGAGTTTGCGTCAGAACACGTGAATGCACAAATAGCACTAACAAAATCATTTGCGCGTAATGCGCAAGACGCTCGATTCGTGCAAACTTAACTAGTATTCGCATCTATCGCAAATTTCACGAGCGTAACACGTCTTTACATTGACCTAACATTGAAATCATTCACGCCTTACGCGCTGTTTGAGTTAGATGTGAACGTAGCATAAGAGAGCACTGCTGTGATTGCATTCCTGTGATGTCACATCAAAATACTCTGACCATAGGACATTTCCCAACATTGACCAGCTGTAAAATGGCTTGGTCCTGCTCGGTTTTCGTTGACTTTGAATAAAACAACTGAAAGTTTTTCAAAAGATCCCCTGGAGTCAGTGTGTCAGCGTGACAGAAGTTTTTTTGAAAAAAAAAAAATGCTGCTAATTTACTCACCCCCATGTCATCCAAGATGTCCATGTCTTTCTTTCTTCAGTCGAAAAGAAATTAAGGTTTTTGATGAAAACATTCCAGGATTTTCTCCAGATAATGGATTTCATTGGGAACCAATGAAGCTTCAAAGGGCTTTAAACGACACCAGACGATGAACAAGTGTCTTATCTAGGACCCTTCGAGTCATGACTCGAAAAAAGATTTGTTCATTTTGATGAACGAGTTTGAACAATAGAGTCATGAACGCGCATCACCGAACAGAGCAAGGTGAGCATTTGTGCTTATAAAACTTAAACTTTGTTATTTATTTTTTAAATGACCGATCGTCAAAAGTTGTTTTTTATTATTTATTTATTTATTTATTTTTTAAGTGAACTACTCTTTTTAAGTCTGTGGTCTCCAACAGTTTTAAAATCGTTTGAGAATCGTTTGAAAATCATCTAGTGTGTACCAGGCCTACAACACACTGAAACTAAGGGTACATTTACACAAAAGCAGATCACACATTCACACGAATCCGCGAAAACAACAAAAAATCATTTGTTGTGATTTAAATAAATGCGAAAATGCATTATCCATGTCAGACCAGTAGATAGTGATTTCACCTTGTAAAAAAACACTACACACCTATAAACTGAACACATAATACGCATGCACATGATGCATATTTCGTTTACACAGAGGACGAATGACGGTATTAGTTACAAAAGTTTGCTTTTCCAGGCCCACAAAACGTTGATTTTGTGGAAATGGATGTCCAAAACAGTAGTTTAGTTTAAAGCAGTGTACTGCATACAACCCCAAAAATGAACCAAAGCATACATGACACCTGACAAATAATACATACATATATATATATATATATATATATATATATATATATATATATATATATATATATATATATATATATATATATATATATATATATATATTATTTATTTATTTATTTATTTTTTTTAATGCTCCCTTTCTCATACTCAAAGTGCCTCATCAGTTACAAATAATATGGCATCGACCTGGTAAAAGCTTGATTGTTTATGAATCCCTGTGGTCTTTTTTCATTAGAGAGAAGGCTTTGAATTCTGAAAGTTGCGGAATGTTTTCATTAAACAGTGAACTGTTTTATATTGAAAGATAACTGGAAATTTGATTTGATGTGAGCACTTTAAATGGTTTGCAGGATGCATAACACTGGAAGGAGATGCCGTGTCAACCACTGATTCGACCTGCAGGTAGTCTAATTCATCGTGAGCCCATTTACCAGTGAGGAATGCAACATCGAGAGCAGAAATTTCTACAACCCACTGAGAAGCACGCACACTCGGATGGAGCATGCATATTGATAACTCTTTAAAGGGGTAATGTGACGCATACATTATCCTCTAAACAATTTACTTTGTTTTGTTGAGGAGGCAAAGCAATTTGGCTGAGTTGTTTGGGTTCCAATGTGATTTCCAGTATTTGGTCAGATCCAATCATAGCAGCCGCAGAACAAATCTACATTAGAGATCCTGTTCGTAATCTGATCCATGCATTTGTCTTAATGGAACCAGGCCCTGGGAACATTTCCAATTCACTTTATCTCATAGTATTTGCTTTGATATATGTTAATAAAAATTGTATTATTGCTGTAGTCTAGAATAAACGCATACATTCAATTGAATTATGAAAGTGACAACGCAAAGGAAGAAGCGTTTCAGCCTTCAACATAAATCACAGCGTCAGATTGAGGCTCCCTTGACAATCATTTTATCCACAACTAGGCCAAGTCTCTGTCCAAAAAAAAAAAAAAACACTTCACACTGCATTCAAATGCTTGAGTCTGTGCTGTACTGTTTGAACAAGTATTTCATTAACAATGTTTTAACTGCAAGAGCACAACAACACGTGTGCTAAAATGTACTGTATTTACAATATAATAATTTATAAATGCATGAATATGTCAGTCAATACATGGGGCAGCTAAGTAACTTAGATTGACACCGGCATTGAATACCGGGTTGGGGACCTAGTAACATTGCTGGAATCAGTCCCGGAACGCGCGCTATGTGAGCAAAAGCCTGTACCAATGCCGTTAAGGGGTGTGTCATAGTGATGACGCTCGTGCTGTCGCGCGACTCTGTTGCTCTTAGAAGAAAGTTTGTGTTCGTTTGTTTTACTGGTCCCCAGGACATAAACACTGCATAGAAAAATATGATAAAAATCGCTGAATAATGGTGCGTTCACACTGGACGCGAATAGCATGTCAGGCGCGAATGATTTCAATGTTAAGTCAATGCAAAGACGCGTTATGCGCGTAAAAATTCCTGCGGCGCGAAAAGGCGTGGAAGACGCGATACGCCTTGTTCGCGCGAATGCCGCGAATTGAGCTTCTGGCGCGTTAAGCGCGAATGACTTAGTTAGTGCCATTTGTGCATTCACGCTTTTGACGCGAATTCGCGTCTGCCGCACGAGTTGAAAAATCTTTGGCGTGAATTCGTGCCGTGTTAACCAATCAGGAGCCTAGCTGCTTGCTCACAGTGGTGAAGTGTCTGGATGCTTCAATAAATTATTTAGTAATATGACTAAATGCATTGGTGGGATTATGCACAACAAAGCAAATATTTTATCACCTAAAACATTATTTCTATACACGAGACATGTTCATTTTGTATTGGATAGGGGTGTAACGGTTCACAAAATTCACGTTGGTTCGATTACGATACGATACACTTGCATCACGGTTCGGTATGGTTCGGTACATTTCAAATACAGCAAAAAGAAAGAAATGGCAGAGAAATTTCCTTGATTTAATTTTTTTATTATATTTTTATTAAAACTGACATCATAAAGTATGATATTTTTTAACTTTAATCAATGATGGAACTATACTTGACTTTTCTTAGGAGCATATAAAACAAAACAGCTCCTTGGACAAAATGAAATGTAATATTGTAGTAGTTATAAACAAAGGTTTATTTTAGTACAGATTAACATTTGAGGGCAGCAATTGTATCGGTAATGTCAAAATAAAACCGACGTGATGTTACTTGAAAGCATTATAGCCTACTATTCCTGCCAAACTTACAGATAGTCGTGTTATACAGTAAATCCTTGGTGATGTTGCTGATCTGTGGACACTGGATAGTTCATTCATGGCACAATGTTTCTTCCTGGTTTCCACGCCAGCGCTGTTTGATCCATTAATAACGGAAAAATGTGAATGTTTCTTACTAGATCTGGCAGCGATATTATTACTTCAGTGGCGAATTCAATTTTTGTCTTTACTGGATTTGGCTGTATAACGGTGCTGATGATGAAGATCGACTCGCGCGCTGCACTGGTCCAAACTGAAAAACGGTCCGTCATCCAACAAAAAAAACACACACAATAACGAGTAAGTTAGCTCAGTTTCGTTCCGCTTACATTACATTTTCCATTTGATGTTGGGCAATGTTGTGGTCACGCTCTTACATTATTAAAGCGCTTGCCACGTGACGGACGAACCGTTCAGTTCAAAAATGCGTACCGAAAACCGAACCGAAAGCCTTGTACCGAATGGTTCAATACGAATACGTGTATCGTTACACCCCTAGTATTGGATGTTATTCATTCCATATCTAGATTATTTGAATCATGATGTAAAGACAATCAACATATGTGTTCGTGTCTGGACATGAGAGAAAAAAATCACAGGACAGGTTAATAACTTTTGGAAGCTGGCTCTATTTATCATCAAAACAAAATAAAAGACAGATTAGGTGGATGATGACGAGGGTGATCCTCACTCCGATGCGGGACAACAGGTCATCAAACTGGCCGCGGGACAGGCGGAAGTACCGCTGACAGTGGCCGTCATCCGGTGCAGCTCCTGGAGCGAGCATATGGTGAAACTAGTCAAACGGTTCACCTCAGAAGGGTCCGGAGGACACAAATATACGGCGACGATGATCCCCACGCAACTGTTCTGCTATCCAGTGTAAATACAGAGCGGTGACTCTCGATAAATGCTCGGTCGACATAAAAACAATGGGTGCCAACGGATTTTGATTCAACGTAAATTTTACTTAAAACTTTTGTTTTTACGCGCGTTAGTTTCACACTTGACACGCGAATTAACACTGCATGTATAGAAAGAGCAGTAAAATATGATAAAAATCGCTAAATAAGTTTGATGACTTTGCCCCAAAATAAGGTTTAACCCTCCTGTTACCCTCAAATTTGATGTCATTTTTTATCCACTGGTTTCAATTTGACCCCAGTAATTTAAACCTCCACAATATGATTTTTGGTGCAAACAAAGGATTGTTTCAGTTAATTCATGTCTTTGCTGACTACTTAAGTAACCTTTAAGTTGATATCCACCCACCACCCACTTAACCCCTTATACATCCAGAATACCCATTGCACGACTATGGACAAATTTACAAATCAACATTAAATCGTACTGATTGACCCAACATTGGAAAAGGATAAACATATCTGGTGTTTTATTTGTTTTATAATATTTCCAAGTATTGATTTTTGTAATCTATTTCATTTGGAAAGAAAAACGATTTATTTTATCAAAGATAGTAACACGAGTTATGTTTGGGGTCAGACTCGCAAAAAAAAAATGTGTTTTTCCCTCCCCCATGGCATGGGAAACATCAAAGTTCTCACAAAAAAACGACGTTTTCCCCTCCTTAATGCACATGAAAGAATTATTAGTTCTCATGACAATTATGACATGTCATATGAACTACTAGTGGTTCTCGCAATACTACAAATGTTGTTATGTTTGTAAGAGCCCTAAAACAGAAGGCTCTTGAACAAGTTTTTTGAATATGACATTGAATATGTAAAATTACAATTATAAATTCAAATTATAACATGTTAAAGGGACCTCAATAAAACAACCAAAACAAATGTATGTGAAATTTTAATATTTCTTCTGTTTTATGATACAACTAAAAGAGCCTGGGGTCAAACTGACCTACGCTATCTCACGACCAATTTGTACGAATTTGTACGAGTGATTAAAAAATTGGCTAATTCGTACTAATTCATACAACCTCACTCGGTACAAATTCGTAACGATTTTGTCCAAACCCACGTGATGGGTAGGTTTAGGGCGGGGTCAGGGCTAGGTCATTCGTACGAATTCATACGAATTGGCCAATTCGTAAAATATGTAGGATTTAGCAAAAACTTACTAATTCGTGTGAAGTTGTACGAATGTTACGAATTAGCCACCTCATAAAATTCATACGAATTATTGTGAGATCAGGTTGAACTGACCCCTAGGAAAACTGATTCTACACAATGTGTACAGTACAGGACTTTTGAAAAAAAAAAAAGTTAGCAAGTTAATTTTATGCTTACAGAGTTGTCCCTATTAAATTAGGAAAAGTCATTAAATCTGAAGTAAAAAATAAATTAATAAAATAAAATGATGTATACAGATGTTAAACATTAAATACGGTCAAATTGACCCCATGGATAATAAGAGGGTTAAAAAGTTAGCATGCGTACGCATTTACTACGCATGCGCAAGGGTTCTCGCCTCGGCTGTCGCAGGCATCAACTGTGCGCATGTGTCAGTGGAACCAGACGATAGGCTTACATGTTTCCCAGCTTGACTGTTAAAAGCAGACGATTGGCTTTCCAGCGAGAGGGCGGGGCATGTGCATTCAATCGCCGTCTTTGGCATTACGGGTTTGCCCTGTATAGTCAATTGAAGATTGAGGAAGTTGCACATGTCTCTATATAAATTGTCTCTGGTATGACCTATCAAATGATTCATACTATCCTCATTATCATCAATATGACATCCAACTTGACACAGGTCATTTACCAAAAGAAACTGCGTGCCCCCTTACCTTTCCTCGCAGGTCAGCGTTAACCTCCGCGTCCCAGCAGGAAGAAACCCAAGGGTCTCATAATTAGCTTTCGTCCTCATTACCGAAGAGGCCGGTTCCCACTGTGCTCTGATCAAATCAGTCATTACTGCATATCAGTGAGTGACATGTGAGGAATTCTGATGAGAAGGAAGATCACAGTTCAACATAATGATGTGTCTCTTCAGATATCTGAAGACATTATCACTGAATCTCAAAGCATTGCAGATTCTGCACACATTTAGACGCATGTGCTGCATATGCATGTAAGCTTTCATCCACTGGGGTGGAAATATACAACCTGGTATATGGGGCATAACTATTAGGTTATTTTTGGTTAACGTGCCAAACCCCCCCAAAATCGTAACCAGTAGTTTTGTGTTGTTTTCAGTAGACATCCTTAAACAAATTTACCATATTAATATTTATCAGAGTGCATATAAATTCAATAAAGTTTGTTTTTCTTTCTCATTTTAAGCATTCATCTAAATAAAAGTAATTAGGTTTATGCCTAAAAAAGGGAAAAAATGCTACTGGGATAAGAAAAAATAAATTTAAGTCTTTGTAATTTTGTTTCTCAAGTCAGTTAATCTTGTTTTAAGGATGTTTTTACTAGAATTTGTGTGTTTATTTTTTTTTCAGCGTATCAATGTGTTTGATAAATCCATTGCATGTGAAAGGATTAAAAGTAATCACTCACTCTGTATTATTATGGATTCAAACCTACTGTATATTAAAAGGATTTCCTGTCAATCTCATGCGGTAGTAAACTGTTGACCCTGAAGACACGAGAATCCAAATTTACTAGCGAGCTGAACAATTTGCATTCAGACTCACATAAACACTCACACTTCTTTATATATTATAACCATGATACTGTAAATCTAAAGACATTTCAGTGCTGTGGAAGAATGACCCGATCAGCCTGTGGAGGAGACTTATTGAACACAGCAGGAGCCGCAACTCAATATTAATCCATCCATCTTTAAGTCGGGCTAACGAGGGAAAGAAATACTGCTTTTTTTTTGATAACTCTTCACTGTACAAAAGTTTCACTTCATGTGATATTCAATAAACAGTATTTTTTTGTTCTTTTTGTATTTATGCTTAGCATTAAATTATTAATTTCCATGGAAACACTCATATTGCTGAGCAGTGGTGTAATGTACAGTAAGTTGACCAGATTTCTTGAATTAAATACCTTCAATTAAGCAATCAATCTAACGTATCACTGAAGAAATGTATTATTATTTTTTTTCTAAATGTTTTGGGAACATTACCATGAAGTTCTGACAATGTTTTCAGCGGGTAGCTTTATTTTGGTTTCCAGAATGTTCTCCTAAAAGGAACACAGCACAAACTCCAGTGATAAAAGTTAATGAGATAATTAAGTGATTAATTGTGTGAAGATTGGGCATTATTAACACCTAATGTTAACAAGCAGAATCACTGAAGAAAAAAAAGGAAAAAAAAACAACAACAAAAAAACACTTTTTAAGTCACCATTATGGTGATCAGTGTGTGCTTTAGTTGGGTTATCTTTGAATGCTAATAACAATAATATGGTTGAATTTGGATTTTGTGTATTTTGACCATGTATGGTGATGAACTATGCAATATCATTCAATGTCTTTTTACTTTAATTATAGTTAGAAATCAACACAAACCTAAACTCTTCTCTTATAACGTGTTTGTAGCAGAGTAGAACTTTTCGCGGTTTGCATACTAACATTACGAATACACCTTAGGGAGGTGAATTTTATTGATTTTAATTGTCTTCTGTTCAATGTAACTGAATATAAAGTTGAGATATAGCGTTACGAATAGATTGGGAAGAGAGGAGCTGCAACAATGTAAAATTTGTTAAATAAAATTTTATTTTATCATACAAGCATTTAAGTAGAAATCAAAAACAAAATCAAGGCTTTGTAAAAGGGCATAGAGCACAACTGAATATTCATTTAACATAAAAGTAACATTAGTGGAACTAATTGAACCTTAGTGCAAAGTGTTGGTAAAATACTGTAGCTACTGCTATTATTAATACATGAAGTATCACTGGTCAGTTTGGATACGTTTCATAAAATTCTGAGTTACTCTTTTATTTTCCTCGCTGGCAACTTCTTTCCCTACTCCATTTGATCTTAGTCAGTTTTCTTTCTCCAACTTTGAACACTTTCAAACGTCTTGCTCCTTAGCCGGTCTATTTAGGGCTATGGACTGAACTAAAAGTGGCAGAATCAGCAAAGAGATAAGCATTCAGCTCCAGCATCTATTTATACAAATCAACTCAATCATGCTGTGTGCGATACCAGCAAACCACTTGCTCCTATTTAAGATCCCGTCCCAGCAAGGATCCTTCTGAGCCCTAATTAGGCCTGCATTCAGAGCGTACATTGTGCATAAATACAAACAGAATGCTTAGTAGCCCGTGTGCTCCGCTGCGATCCCTCGGTTGCACAATCCAAGTGGGTGCAGACGCTTGGACAGGGATGGATGGGAATTTTTTTTGTGCTCCGTCCCAGACGTGAGAATTGCCCAGTTCTGCTGAATGACAAACAAACCCAAGGCTTCAGAGGAACACAATGGCGGCATTGTGCTTCATTCGGCGGCTGCTACAGCACTGGGGGTTCCTGCCAATTAGGTCAGAACTGTGAGAAAGCTATACCTCATCATGATTAGCAAGCTAAATCACCCCTCCGAAAACTATTCAAAATGGACTAAGAGAAAAGGGGACGCCTCATCAGTGTGCGTAGTAGCTCCACAGCCCCACGTTTGTTGATGAGATTAATTGTCTAGCATTCAAATGTCAGCCTTCACTTAGCAAACGGATAGCATCAGTTGAGTTGATTTCCTCATTTCCCAAGTGCTCCTGAGTGGTGCATGTTCTTCCTACCCATGTTTATTGGACATGCGTGACTACGTTTCGGCAAAACCTGAAAATACATTTCGCTGCATTTATTGACACATCCACAAGAGGCACTATATGCGCTATCATTGCTCTTCATTGCATATGATAGTTTATTAAATTGCCCAGTGCCATGAAAGAGATAATTTTTTATTTTTTATTTTTGCAAAATCAAATAGCTTGTAGCACAGTTTAAAAGTGAAATGTCAAGTGAGTGGAGCTTCATGAAATTGCAGCGTTTTCCAAAACGAATAAATTTGGCTAAAGTGACATTTTATTATGCTTGTTAATTCGAAAATTAAATGTTTGGTGATGCTGAAAGGTTAATGCTAGACATACCACCGAGACTAAACATGACCCTAAAACTAACTGATTGTGTTAATAAAAATAAATGTGAAACAAAGACTCATTCGCTGAATCAACCATGCCATTTTAGCTTGCTTCTACAAGCATTTAAGATATTTTATCGTCACAGGACTCATACCCGAATGCAATGCTGTACCAGATGAGCTACTGAGAAAGTTCACTATGCCCAAAAAGCCAAATATATGAAGTTGGTTATTTGATGCAAACGTAAAAATGTATTACAAATCATACACTGTGGTTTGTTTTGAAGATCCTAAGATAGAAATGTGCAAAGAATTGTGCAAAATGAAGTTTTTATTTGTCATTAATCTGCAGCCACTGTAATAATCATTTGTTTGAAAAAAAAGAAGAAGTTGTTGCTGTTTTACTGCCTCAAAAGTTTTACTGCCTTAAAAAGCTATAATGGCTTCATGACAGCCAATGTCGAAGCCAACCACCTGCCAGTTTAATGTAATGTTAACCAATAAAGCTAGGTGGTTTCTTAAGTTTGATCATTAATCTGCTATGTCATGTTTATGACAGGTGTTGTCTTAGTAATGTCAAGTTGTCATGACAAAGACTCTGACAGTTTATGATGTATTGGTTTATGTCAAATTTTCATAACAAAGACATCTCAAACAAAGTCATATTTGCATTAAAAATGTCATAACTGAGTAAATGACACTTAATGACAATCACAAACATACTTCATATTCATAACATATGTCATATCATGATTATGAAGGCGTCATGAAAACACACACACACACCCCTAGTTTTAATCAATCACAGCCAACAGAACAGGAAAATAAAATCACCCGTCAAATAGGCTAATTGGCACACTGGATATATATATATATATTTTTTTTTTTTGCTACGTGCAATCAGGGAGATTAGAATTGTTGGGTCATATGGTTTAAATGTGTAAAATATTAATTTCACTCTTTACATTTGTAAACTGTCAGTGTGACTCCCACATTGCAATTTCCATACTCCGATTTTGAATTAAGATCTGACTATATCTCGCTGATGATTATTGCATACTGTCTGTTAGCTCAGGCCCTGGATGAAATTGAATTAAGGACCTTGTTAGCTTCATTTTGTAAGTGTGTTTAAGAAGCCCCAGAGATGTGTGGCAGTGGTGTTCCTGACACGTTCCATAGACTATATCAATAAGAGCCATGATCACAATGATAGCAGCTGTTAACTTGAGTCATTAGGTTGCCAGTGGTTTAATGAAATGATTCATGGTTGTTGGTTCAGTGGTTCTGTCAGGAAAATGGATCTCATTAACATTCCCAATGCCACTTTTCAGAGATGACCACGGATATGTAAAAAGAAAAAGAAAGGTTCTGAGAAAGTTCACTGAGAATTACTTTCAACATAACATAAGTGAAATTTTTTGCTATTGATTGAAAATAAATGTTTTATTTTTTATTAAACAGCAAAACTGACTTTAAAACAGAGAGCGAGAAAATTAGACAATTTTTTTTGCTCTTTCATTTTGTTCCTTCTCTTTCAGTGTTTCTTTTGGCTCTCGAATCAATAATTAGCTTGGGGATATGTCTCTTATAGCTCATTGCTTTGGACCTAAGTGTGTCTCACAGTTCTGCTAAATATAAAACTTTATCTATTAAATGTGGACACATGAGTAATAATGCTGCTCTCGACGGTTTGCCACAAAGTAATATGTAATATTTCTTCTAAGTCATAAGAGAACACACACACACACACTTTGGCGGAGTTCTAGACAGTTATAAAACAAAAAGTCAGACAGTCAAGTAAAGTTGTGGTTGCTATAAAACAGCACAGATTATGGCTAGTGTGTTTCTTGATTGACATTAACCTTGAATATAAAAAGCAGCCATGCGTGATATAACTTTTGCAAATCTGAATCAAGGAAAATATACACTGATCAACTAAATAAGAAGTTTGGTGTGTGAATCATCCAGATGAAACGATAGATTCAGAAATAATTGATGAAATGCAGTAGCATATCAGCCATCTATAAAGCACACACAGATCAAAAGAGCTAGGTGTGTAACCTCATGTATCGACTGGACATTTCCTCAAGGTTAAAAACCATCAGTTGTGGAATCACATATTTTGTTACGTGACTTGGTCGACTCAGAATTTGAATTTAGATTATATCTATGATTAGACTGAAAATGTAAGTTATATTATAATAAGTGTTCCATTAATATATATAATGACCAAATAAATGACCATTAAATATTGATCTGAGTTGAAATACACTCTCAGGGTACCAAAAAAGGGAACCATAGGGTTCTTGACTCAATTGTAAAGATGTGCACCAAAACTGTTGGTGAGGAGAAATATCTTAAATGGTTGCATTATTATTATTCCATGTATAATAGGTATGCATGTATTCTACTGATAGAGTATGTAGCTGAGTACAATCTGTTTAATTAAAAAATGTAAGTTAATTTTAAAAATGAATGAATTTAAACTAAATCTATTAAATGATCCCAATGGGAATCCCTCACTGTAAAAATGAATGCGCTTTATCTAATCAAACAAATTGTGACAACAGATTACAAGCAACATTATTAATTAATTTTAACAATATAATTGAGAATAAACTAATCAAATTAATTCATTAAAGTTAACCATTTAAAATGAGTAAAACATTTTAAGAAAGTATGTTTAAGTCACCATTATGGTGATCAGTGTTTGTTTTAGGTTTGTTATAAAATGACGGTTTAATCCTTCAGTGATTCTGCTTGTGAACATCAGGTGTCTTCAATGTTGGCAATATAAAATAAACATAATATCATTTTTTGGTGTAAACTTTACTCATTTTAAATGGTTTACTTTTAAGGAATATTTGAATTAAGTATTTCTCAATTCTAATTTGTTCAATTTAATTAATAATATTGCTTGTAATCTGTTGCCACAATTTTATTTAGTTTTGTTAATCATTTTTATTTATTTAGTTTATTTTTATTTATTAAAATGAATACATATTCATTTTTACAGTGCTGAAAGTTCTATGTGTGGCTGATGGAACCTTAACAAAGTTCTTTTCTTCTAGAATGTACTTTATTATGAGTAAAGATTAAAGTGATAAAAGATCATTGCGATTAGCACAGAGATTGTTTGCAAGGGACAACTTAGTAAAAATGAATGATCACATAAAGCTGCATGTATTCAGAGAGCCATGTACTGTATAACTTCTTAGAATCGTGTGATTGTAGTTTTCAAATATGGGTTATGTGGCCCTTTTAAACATATGGCATCTAACAATGCAGAACCCTAGTAGTCTATATCATTGCCTTTGAGCGCAAAGACCTCTCATGGTCAAGGGAAAGATTTGTACTTATGTATTCAGCTGTATCGATTTTGCTTACACTATAGCCGGTAATTGATATGCCCCATGGTGAGGCAACTCGGACAGGTCTCACTAGGGAAACGAAAAACAGCAGTGTCTGAATCTAGAGATCAAGCACTCTGTGATATCGAGCCTTAATCTCTGTGGGCAACCGCATGTATATGTGTGTGTGTGCATTTCTGACAAGCATTACAATAAGCCAAAAACATTATTATTATTAAATAAACAGTAGAAGCTAACAGAAACAGGCTTTCGTTTAAATCACAAGCCACTCTGGATCCAAGGGCCCAGATGGGGATCAGGTCTTGATCAAAATATAACATTTCTCGATTATTGTGTGACCGCTGTGTCCCCCCTGTATGTGTAGGTGAACATAACTTTTTGATTCTTGTTTAGTAAAGGTGTGCTTTTTGCACATTTGGGTGTATGTGAAGTCACCTGGAACAAGCGTCAGTGAAACTGTAGGATCAATATCCAAAGATGTGAACTGTATAGTGTAAAAGCATTAAACAAAATCTCACTTGATGTATTGAATGTAAGTATAAACGATGTGCTGCGTTAGAAGTTTTGAACTGCGATATGCTTGACTTGGTTTTGAATTCCATTAATTTCAAACCTTTAGGTGTTGTATTTAGAATTTCAAATTGTAAGAGATAGACATTGGGTTTCGGGAAACACTTTGCATAATAAAAAAAAAATATTTTAGAATTAATTTTAATGCAATTTTACACATTAAATTTCCTGGGAAAGGAAATGTCACTCATTTTTATCGATACAATACAATGCACATTTTGGAATATATTGTTGATTCTGATTTGTTATACACTTATACTTATTTTATTTTTTGAAAAAACCCATTATGTTGTGTTTAATTATGTTTTGGTGAGATATTTCCTCTCTATATCATTAATTATCTAACAATTTATTTTTTCTTGTGACTATTCTACATTACATAATCAGGTGATTGTTCCATTTAGTTGTTTTAAAGGACTGTGTGTTTGCTACCCACACACTGATGAAGGCTTATTAGCCACAATTTTATCTGTACACTGAATTTGAAGTCAAGCAGGCTTTTTATTTATATTTATCCAATTCTCGAGTGCGTTGGCTTGATTCGTTTTAATGAGTTGAATTATACCTACACCTAAAGAACACTGGGATATATGCGGCTTGTTTGCACTCCATGTTTTAACACAAATGGAAATATGGGATTTATTTACCAAAAAAAAATAAAAAATCAAATTATGTATCTTTTATATATTTTGCTTGTTCAAAGTCCAGATGCATGTGCTCTCATTGGTTTTCATAAGAAATATACATGTGAAGCTGTTTTTATGACTGGGAGTCAAGAGGATTTCTGTTGCCTTTGTATTTTGCAAGCTCTGCTCAGCGGCACAGAACTTTGTTAACTCTGGCCAACAGTTAAGGTGCATCAACTACAGTATTGGATTTCTGTCATCCTTCCTACTTCATTTTGTAAGTGAGCCAGAGTCATTGTGCTTGTTTTTCGTCCAATGCTTTTATGTCATCTATACTCTTTTACTCTTTTCCTGTCACTAACGTCCTCATCCCTGCTACTTTTCTCCTGTGTGTTTCTTGCTTCTTCCTAGTAGCTCCACCTCTCCATGTCTCTGTGTGTCTTTCTCTGTCTCCTCAATGCCAGGTTACGTGAGCATTATGCTGGTGTGAGGGGTCCAGCGCCGCCTGGGCTCTGGGGAGCCGCTGATCAGCTCTTTATCACAGCCAAACAGATTCTTGCCTCTCTCTCCAGGGCTCTCGCTGGGGACCGAAGAAGACAGAGAGAGAGACTGAAGAGAGGATCATTTTCCATCAGTTTGTCTCCAAGTCATATTTTCTCACTCATATGGTCTACACATTATCACCTGTATGTGCTCGCAAAAGAGTCAATCTTAGTCGATCATGTCCATTTTACTCTCATTTAAATGAAATGCAACATTTCATAATTTTAATCCTGAATTTGCTTAGACATTTGGTTTATTATTTTTATTTTTTTGATCCTGGAAGAACATTCCAATCAAAAATTTTGACCTAACCATATCCCTATCCCTAAAAATAACCCTATACCATACTCATCAAATTCACCTTTCAAAACCACAAACCGTTGGTGACCATACACCTGCATTATATGACTGACAGACAAGAATGGTTTGACCTATAAATATTAAAATTTAAACTACTGTGGAAACAAAGACACCTATCTTGGGTGCCCTTGAGGTAGCTAAAACATATCCAAAATTAATTTCAAAGTGAACTATCCCTTTAAGATGTTAAGACGACTGCTCTAACCAATTCCCAATTTAGCTTAGTCTGTAGGCCTAACTGTTGATTATTAAGTGGAATGATATTAAATCATGAATATCAAAACTGATATGTTGGGACAAAATCTCGAACAAAATCTTCCTCAAAGACTCGGTCTTGACTTCGAACTTGAACCCTTCAAGGACTCGACCCTTCAAAGACTTCGACCTTGATTCGGACTCGAACTGAGATTTGAAAACGAATGGATCTTCGGGTCTCAACTGGGACTCTGAACCCTTCAAAGACTCGGTCTTGACTCGGACTCAACTGTATTTGAAACCAACGGACTCGACTCTGGACTCAACCCTTCAAAGACTCGGGCTTGACTCCGACACGACTCTTCAAAGACTCGGTCTTGACTTGGATCTCGACTGTATTTGAAAACCAACGGACTCGGCTCTCGAACTCGGACTCGAACCCTTCAAAGACTTGGTCTTGACTCTGGACTCGAACCCTTCAAAGACTCGGGCTCTGACTCCGACACTGACTCTTCAAAGACTTCTGGTCTCTGACTCCGGATTCTCGACTGTATTTAAAAACCAACGAACTCAGTTTCCGACTTCGGACTCGACCCTTCAAAGACTCGGCTCTGACTCTGGATCTCGACTGTATTTGAAAACCAACGGATTCGGTCTCGACTCGGACTTTGAACCCTTCAAAAGACTCGGTCTTGACTCGGACTCGACTAGTATTTGAAAACCAATCGGACTCTAGGGTCTCGACTCTGACTCAACCCTTCAAAGACTCTGGACACGACCCTTTAAAGACTTCGGTCTTGACTCGGACTCGACTGTATTTGAAAACCAACATACTCCGTCTCGGACTCGACCCTGCAAAGACTCGGGCTCTGACTCCGACACGACCCTTCAAAGACTCGGGCTTGACTCCGACACGACTCTTCAAAGACTTCGGTCTTGACTCGGATTCGAACTGTATTTGAAAACCAACTGACTCGGTCTCTAATTCGGACTTTAACCCTTCAAAGACTCGGTCTTGACTGGGACTCGACTGTATTTGAAAACCAACGGACTTCGGTCTTCAACTTCGGACTCTAACCCTTCAAAGACTCTGGTCTCTGACTCGGACTCGACTCAGATTTGAAAACCAACGCACTTCGGGTTTTTACTTCGCATTTTACGATTTCAAAGACTCGGTCTCGACGCAACGTGCGCAACGTGAAAAGCTAATATTGTGAATCTGTTATTTGTCAAAACAACAGTTGTGCATTTTAGAGTATGATTTTGCAACATTTATGATTTAGAATGCATGTGACGCCTTCACCAGGGTGATCCATCTGACTTTGCCTGAGACGTGAGCAGGAAGTTCCATCTGGAAGATGAGTGGTGTTCCTCTAGCTTTCAAACCCCGTTCCTAATGATTTCATCAAACAGTGAAATTGAGCTTTTATACACACACACATACACAAACACACAAACACACTCACCATGAAGTACTCAATCACCCGACAAAAATGCAACCAGCTATCAATAAATGACTAGAAATGTCTGTTTGAGGAAACCTTGCTCTACAGATGGTAATAATTTGCACAGACTGTTTGATTTAAGCCCGGTTCCTTAATTACTGAAAAAAATGAGTAAGGATACGACTGTTCTCACCATGTCCTCGTCCATATCCACCATATGCCCCAGCCAAATTTAATTTGTCTAACTTGACAACCCCAAAAACAGCAGTGACAGATCCAAAGTTCTGTGATAGGCTTAATTCTTTAGAAGAAGAAATTTGGCTGAATAAATGCCTCTGATACCTCATTATCAATACTATAAATAATAAATAAATAAACATATAAACAGCCTCAGGTGACTGATATATAATTCACAATTAATGTCATATTTTTAGTTAGATTTGCATTTTGATATATTCAAATATTTAGAACTATATTCAAATGCAAATCAATTACCATATTTAAGGTTTATAAATGTACTTTTTTTAGAATTACAATAATAATGTCAATTTCTAAAATATATTTATAACTGAATACAAATCTGCAATACAATTATTTTCTCCATGCTTCACTATGCCCCTAAAACCTCACTTTAGCGTAACTTACACGACAATACACATGGGTGCTATAAAGATTTAGTGTGATCGGGTTGAAATATCAGGTTGTCATCTAAGACATGTACTGACATAGTGATAATGTATTATTGCTATTTTGTTTTATCTTACTATGCAACCTTGTGAACCAATACCAAAGTTTTCTTGTGAAAAAAAACGCCAACCTTTCTAGTAGTTTTAAGCCAGACTGCACTCTTTTTATAGCAGGTGTACAAAAGCATTATTTCCACAGCCATCTGGCACTCAAGAGTGCTGAACCACGTGAAGTACTGTACAGCGCTTGGGTCTTTTCACCGTGTGACCCTGGGAATACATTAGGAAAGATCCATGTTCCATACTTTCCTGTAACCTATAGGTTCTGTATTTCTAAGATTTACCAAGAGTGATTTGACAAAGCTTCTTGAGGCGAGTTTTTTTCATTGTGCTGTTCTTGCACCCCAAACATTGAATGTTCAATCCAAAAAAAGAAAGCTTTGATCTATTGCAACTATAAACACTTTGATTGCAGGCCTTTTTCTGCAAAGCGCTTGCATTACTGAATGATGAAGTGCATTTCGTCTGTTTCAGAATATGTTATTTAGTCTACGCAAGATCCCTGAGTAATCTTACCATCTGGTCAAGGTCATAAGTCCTACGGCATCACTTACCACTGGGCTGTTTTATTGGGACACTGATACTTTGGGGACGTTGCTTTTAACACATGATGCCTTGCAGACAGATGTGACACAGTCTAACCTCAGTAATACATCCCTGTTTTGCAGTTTTTCTGAGAGTGTCCCTTTGTTGTCTGTGTGTGTGTTATGTCTGTGGGAATGCTGAGGGAATCCTTAAACAGTATGCAGAAAACAAATTTAATCACATTCCTGCAGGTTTGGGTTCAGCCTGATTATGAAAAATAAAGCCCACCTCCCCTTTGTCTTTTTAATAAGCAAAGGCTTTTATGAAATATTATAAGCGGGTGGAAATTTAACAGACCTTTCATTACTTAGCGTGTTTTGACCAGGGAGCAGTAAATCATCTGCATGCTTTACAATAAACAAGCTCAAACAATCCAACGGGCCATACCTTGGGGTCTTTGACCACTTGGGCGACCGAGAACGTAGAAGATATTACTGCAAAAACACTTTGCATTTTCTTTAGAGAAAATGCCAGAATCCAAGCAAATTTATGCCATAGGAAATAAATAATATTGAACTGATGGTGTGT
Organism: Hybognathus amarus; assembly: GCA_030378365.1. Lineage (NCBI taxonomy): Eukaryota > Metazoa > Chordata > Actinopteri > Cypriniformes > Leuciscidae > Hybognathus > Hybognathus amarus. The sequence goes on along the minus strand of JAQIUQ010001762.1, from coordinate 107,291 downwards.
GTGAATGTTATGCATTACAATTGGAAGAGAGAACAGAGGAGCATAGAAATAGTTTTGTGGGATTACTTAAACATAAACTAAAAATGCTAAAGCATTTTGGCCACAATTCTCTCAAATATATATGTATATGGCCTAATTCCAGAGTGCAACTGTAATGGATATAGTGTCGCCAAGGGAGCCAGTCTGCTATGAGACAGGACTAATGTGTATTAGAGAAAGAAAATCACTGGACCAAACCGGGGCATGTCGATATTGAGACGGTTGAGAAATAGTATGATTAAAATAGGGGCTAATATATTTCTGAACAGAATATCGGCCATAGCAGAATGCGTGTTTGAGATGGAAGAGCTGCTGATTAAAAATAAATAAATAAGAATGGCACATGGGAAAGTTGATAGCCTACATAAGGCTTTATTTAGGTATTTATTCTAAATGCCTAAAGGCATTTTACATATATTCAGATTCAACTAATAATCTATACCTAAAAAGTTAAAACATTATTCTTAGGACAAGGTTATATATATACACTCACCGGCCACTTTATTAGGTACCCCATGCTAGTAACGGGTTGGACCCCCTTTTGCCTTCAGAACTGCCTCAATTCTTCGTGGCATAGATTCAACAAGGTGCTGGAAGCATTCCTCAGGGAGTTTGGTCCATATTGACATGATGGCATCACACAGTTGCCGCAGATTTGTCGGCTGCACATCCATGATGCAAATCTCCCGTTCCATCACATCCCAAAGATGCTCTATTGGATTGAGATCTGGTGACTGTGGAGGCCATTTGAGTACAGCGAACTCATTGTCATGTTCAAGAAACCAGTCTGAGATGATTCCAGCTTTATGACATGGTGCATTATCCTGCTGAAAGTAGCCATCAGAAGTTGGGTACATTGTGGTCATAAAGGGATGGACATGGTCAGCAACAATACTCAGGTAGACTGTGGCGTTGCAACGATGCTCAATTGGTACCAAGGGGCCCAAAGAGTGCCAAGAAAATATTCCCCACACCATGACACCACCACCACCAGCCTGAACCGTTGATACAAGGCAGGATGGATCCATGTTTTCATGTTGTAGACGCCAAATTCTGACCCTACCATCCGAAATGTCGCAGCAGAAATCGAGACTCATCAGACCAGGCAACGTTTTTCCAGTCTTCTATTGTCCAATTTCGATGAGCTTGTGAAATTGTAGCCTCAGTTTCCTGTTCTTAGCTGAAATGAGTGGTACCCGGTGTGGTCTTCTGCTGCTGTAGCCCATCTGCCTCAAAGTTCGACGTACTGTGCGTTCAGAGATGCTCTTCTGCCCACCTTGGTTGTAACGGGTGGTTATTTGAGTCACTGTTGCCCTTCTATCAGCTCGAACCAGTCTGGCCATTCTCCTCTGACCTCTGGCATCAACAAGGCATTTCCGCCCACAGAACTGCCGCTCACTGGATGTTTTTTCTTTTCGGACCATTCTCTGTAAACCCTAGAGATGGTTGTGCGTGAAAATCCCAGTAGATTAGCAGTTTCTGAAATACTCAGACCAGCCCTTCTGGCACCAACAATCATGCCACGTTCCAAGTCACTCAAATCACCTTTCTTCCCCATACTGATGCTCTGTTTGAACTGCAGGAGATTGTCTTGACCATGTCTACATGCCTAAATGCACTGAGTTGCCGCCATGTGATTGGCTGCTTAGAAATTAAGTGTTAACGAGCAGTTGGACATGTGTACCTAATAAAGTGGCCGGTGAGTGTATATATATATATATATATATATATATATATATATATGTGAGATTGGGGAAAGTGGTCACTTTTTATTGGTGCATGTTTTAAATGTTTATTATAATGTGCAGTTTTAATTTATCTTGGGTCCTGTGATTTTTATTTAATTATTAAAAAATGTGATGGTTAAAATGTAATTTAGTTTGACAAACTATGACATTCACACATACATACACACAATATACATGAGGCATGACGTATGCTCAAAAAAAAAAAAAATTGTTTGTTTGTAGATGGCTGTCCACTACAAATAGGAAAAAGCAACCTGGTCTCATTGTTAATACGTAGGTATTTTACGTTTTTGCAAAGATAGAAAACGTACTTTTTAGTATGTTTTGATAGATGCTGAAACGTATAATATTAACGTATCTGCAATATTTAAACGTAACATTATTACGTTTTTACAGCTAAAAAACGTAAACTGTTTACGTATATTTAATATCATACAAATATCTGTATAATTTCCCTTTTTACCATTTTATAGATAAATGTAAGATCCCGTAACCCTAATCCCAAACCTAAACATACCCATTTTATACATAATATAAAAAAGGATAAAATGGTGTTGGGAAAGGGCAGTTTTATTAACAATATAACGTTAGCATTAAAATCTATTTTGAGCCACCAATCCTACTACTACCCCTAAACCTACCCATAACAATTCCTTAAAACTAACACGTAACAAACTACAATTATAAAGAAAAACATAACTAACAGACAAGTATAATCACAATAATTTATTTATTGCGAAATGTCAAAACCGATACCAAAAGCTGTTCACATGATGAAGCGTTGCAGTCGCAGTCTTCTCTGGCAGTATTGTAATAGTTTTGTATGAAGTACAGAGCAGAAATTAAATTATTAATCAATGGAAATGTTAATCCGGCTTTCGGTTCGCGCTTCTCAATTTCAAATGATTAACCAACTATCTCACAGTCCTTCACGTCACAATCTGTGACAAAGCAGGGAAGAGCCAATGAACGTTTGATATCACTGCCGTAAAACATGACGTATCGCTTCTCAAGGGCGCATTTTTTGAATTTGAATTCATCACCAGCGCGGGGTTTGACATATGGTCGCTGCTGAGAATGGAGACAAAGATCACGACAGGATAAGAGGCTGAAATAGGAATTGTTTCTTGCATACAACTATGGATTCTAAAGATTTGGATTACATCAAACTAATAAAATTGATGTCTTTTGTGAATTTCGTTTTGTTTTATAGGAGAAAATGCTTTATGTGTCTCAAGGTAAATAAACTATTACGAAACGGTTAAACGAGTAACGTTAAAGAATGTATTTTTAAGGTTTTATATTGTATTGTTTAACACCATGCAGGCGAAATGAGCAAAATGTTAATATTTATGAGTATTATATCAATAAATGTGACTGAAAACTTAATTAATAAGACGGTGGAATGCAATAGAGTTAAAACATAATATTACGATATTAATATGCATAAATTGTGATACATACAAATGTGTACCTTGGTGGATTTGTTCATACGTAAATAAATGACGTTTTTGTGCTGTCAATACGTAAATATTTTACGTTTTAGTGCTGTAAATACGTCTGTATTATAAGTTTCTGCGCATATAAAACTTAATTATATATACGTATGATAGAACGACACTTTACGTACAAATACATACTTATTCTCATGAGATCACGTTGGAAAAAGAGGCTACAATTTGCACAAGCTCAACAACATTAAACAGTTGAAGACTGGAACAATGTTGCCTGGTCTGATGAGTCTTGATTTCTGTTGAGACATTCAGATGGTAGAGTCAGAATTTGGCGTAATCAGAATGAGAACATGGATCCATCATGCCTTGTTACCACTGTGCAGGCTGCTGGTGGTGGTGTAATGGTGTGTGGGATGTTTTCTTGGCACACTTTAGGCCCCTTAGTGTCAATTGGGCATCGTTTAAATGCCACGGCCTACCTGAGCATTGTTTCTGACCATGTCCATCCCTTTATGGCCACCATGTACCAATCATCTGATGGCTACTTCCATCAGGATAATGCACCATGTCACAAAGCTTGAATCATTTCAATATATCACAATCTAAGTTTTGTTACGATTTAATCGTGTAGCCCTACCTAAAATTTTAAAGATTTTGTCCTTGAACCTGTGAATTGCAGTAAGCTATAGTTTATATATAGGTGTTATTTTAGTTACTTATTTTGGTTATTTATGTTTCAGGCACTCATTTTGAACTCTCTCTCTCTCTCTCTGAGCTCGAACTGATCCTGCTTCAGTGCCTCTCCACAGAGAGTTTGTTTGTTGCTCTTGAAGCATTTAATCCCCTCTCTCTTTGAGATGGGCGAGCAGAGAGCAAGGAGGACTCGGCAGGTCGTTACACGCTGCGCTACAGTAACGTCTGAGCGCCTTTTTAAGCTTACCTCAGGTACGTGCCGCTTCCACAGCAGGGTCTCCCGCCTCTAATTGTGCTGGTATCAGTGTGGACTTGCTTGTGTGGTCTGATGAAGAAGTGCACGGATGGCGGCTCCCTCCTCCAGCGCTCGACTCCTGCTTCTCAGAGAGTCTCAAGCGAGAATGTACTTACATAAGCACTCATCACATCCCCCTTACACTTAGCCAAAGAAAAGTTTTGTTCAAGAATGCTGAAAGTGAAAGAAAGTGAGTTTGAGTTCTTTGCGTAGAGCTTACATTTGTTGCTAACAGTTCTATCAAGATAACAAATGTACAATGTTGCACTGGGAAATAAACACTGCTTGAAATGTTTTATAGATGGAAAGCTTAATTAAGAAAATACACATCACGTTACTAAAAATGAAGGATAGGGTAGACTATTATAAGTTGTCAAACACGGATAAGCATGGAAGCTTGTTTCTGCCACGGAATAAAAAATAAAAAGATAACTGCAACTTTTGTTTAACTTTGTTGACTTAAACTTGACTTTATTTCTCACAATTTGAAGTTCATAACTTGCAATTTTTACTGTTTCCCCCTCAGAATTGTGAGATACAGCATCAAATTGTAATTGTGAGATACAAATCACTATTACCTGTTATTACAGTGAGTCCATGGCTGAAACAGGCTTTCATAGATAAGTCATCACAACCATATAAACATAGATTCCTCATTAGTTTCTATAGACTGCTGTAACCCGTCCTCCATATTGGAAAGGTCAATTCAGTTTGTGTCCACTTGAGAACAACTTTAATGTGCATCTGCAATAATTATCCACATGTACTTATATCAGCATAAAATTCATGAATGGGATCATTCTGCATATGGATATTGAGTAATGAGTTCCACATTAAAACACAAACCAGCACTTTCTCATCTCTAAAAAGTTATCCCATTTCATCTGGAATTTATAGCTTGCTTTTTTTTCAGCCATTGCTCAATAATGTGACATTTTCAATGAAGATTCATTGATTTTTTTTTTCAGTGTGAGTGATGAACAACCTCATGTTAATCGAGATGGCGGTCACACCGACATGCCTGGAGTTGTCCAATGTGGATTCTATGCATATCTATGGTCACTTACAACTATCTCTGTAATTATAAGGGTTTGAGAAAAAGGGCAACCTTGACTTGACCTTCCTTTTCGACACATTTCAAATGCAATCATATCATCATGTTTGTCACTCATTTTTGTCTCGAACTGCCAGAAGTCGACATGTTTAAAGACAATTGGTTTAAATGTTTAAATTTATTGATGATTATTGGATGCTTGGTCAGGTCATGTGACAACAATATAGTACAATTAAAATTGCTTTCTGGTGTTCTATGCTGTGTGTGGAGTTCACATTATCATTCAATTATAAACAATTATGATAAATGTTCTCGAATGAATATAAACCAACACATAGCATACAATTATGTAAATTGTAATATTCTAAACATTGAGGATCTGCAAGTCCAATAAATATATAAATAAATAAATCTATAAATAATTCAAATGAATTCTTGCCATCAGATGTTGTGCTCTGATTGACCCACATTCTCACATAGCTCTTTTCTCTGAAGCCAGGTCATGGAGGAGGAGGAAAATATGAAAATATTCTCATTTATTATAAATGTGCTCCACACCACACATGTCGGTCCATGTCATTAGTTTATTTCTTTAAAGAATTATTGGATTAGTGTTCGCATTAAAGATGCAGAGCGACCCAAATCGGACCAAACAAACATAAGATTTCAACAATTGAAGGAGACAACGAATAAATGTAGTGTGCATGAACACACAAGTCGGAAAATCAATGAGTTACTGGCCAATCAAAGACAGTGAGGCAATTATAAAAAAATAAAAAATAAAAATAAAAAATAATCCCAGAACAAAGGATTTTAATACGGAACCTCATTAGGCCTGTTTTCGTGTTTGCTGTGTCATTTGCATTAAAGGATCTCGGCAGTGAATCACATTTTTGACTTGTCGTCCTTAAACTAAAAGGTCCTGTCCATTTGCAAGTATGGTTGCCTTTAAAAAATAATCACACAAATAATAAATAAAAAATTCAGGACATGCCAGACGTAAACTGCATGACACACTTCTCCTTCATTCTCCCGTTCTTGCATAATAGGAGCAAAACAGCACTTGAAAAGATAAGAGTTGCTGGAACTAATGGATCACCTCTGAGTGGTCGTGGATTTTTCTGCATATCTGTCTGTCTCTTGCCAAACAGGAGATTAGCGACACTATTTGTTGAAAACTTTGACAGGCTAACAGAAGGTTGAATAGGTTACGAACAATTTATTTTAAATCTTTCCTTCAGGGGTTTTCTTTCAAAGCTTTCACTCAAGGGCAAGTAACGCCACAAATTAAGATGAAATAGTATAATGGTCAACATAAAAAGAAGCTCATTAGATATCTGTTAATAATGCATTCTCAATGGTTCAAGGTTGTAATGACCGAGACTGTTGGGAGATTTTTTTTTAATTGCTTCAATGAAGTAAGCACTTAATTGTTTAGTAACAGTGATACACTACACAGCTTTTGACTGTTGATCCTGCAACCTTTTACCGAAACTTGCATTTAAAAGTTCTTATCAAATTAATTAAGTTAATTAAAAGGTTGATAAAATCAAAAACTATGCAAAGCTCATTATTTTTCTTTATAATGTAGAAAACAGGGACTGTCTTTTTTTAAAATATATTCTGATATATGATGGAGGTCATGTGAACATTTCTAAATATATTAACAATGTCAAACGTAAAAGCTTTCATTTTTGGGGGATTATCTGTTTTGATGGAGGTAATTTTAATAACTAGTGCAAGGTTATTTTATATATTCCTATAGTATATAATATATATATATATATATATATATATATATATATATATATATATATATTGTTGTAAAGGTTTAGCCAACACATAAATTCATTTTTTGTGTGTGTGTGTGTGTTCATAGCAAGTGCTTAACATACTGGGGTGTGTTTCCAGTACAACGACGTAACTCGCTGCTTCACTACTATAGTAGGATGCATTGTTGGAGAAATCAACTAGTCACGACTGTTTCCCGAAACCGTATTTGGCAAAAAGTGGACGTTCAACCACGTTGGCGTCATATGACGTCACATACGTGGTGGAGTAATCATTTATTTTAATGAAAATGTTTAAGAATCAACTAACGCTAGTTTCGATATAAATTACAGACCTGGCATCTGAGGAAAATTTCAATATTCAGTATTTAATATTGGTTTCATAGATCAATTTTCTCATTTATTTTGCTTTATTTTCAGATTCAATCGTAGACTCGTTCTTACATTCTAGAGCTCGTTCACACATGTGCAGTCCTCAAAAACAGTGCTTTAAACGTCTTGACAAACTAAAAGACGCAACTGACTTTAGTATGAATTCTAAATAAAATACATGGGTTGTACTGAATGCCAGCTTGCTTATTTTGCTCAAGATGATGAATTATTGAGTCCACATGTCATGCTAACTAGAAACTCTGCTTCTAACCACAGAACTTACAAATATAGTTGGCTACTGTAACAGGTGTTTTATTTATTAATTTCACTCAAAAATCTCTCACTTTGTTATAATTCATTTCATTATTTTGTCTTCTGGAATTATTCATTTAATATTTAATTTAATTTAGTCTTCTAATTTAGATTTCTATTATGGCGCGTGGTTCCTTTAAAGCCCCTTTTCCACCAAGGCATTTTGAGAGCCGGTTCGGAGCCGATGCCTGCGCGTGAACCAGTTCTTTGAGTTTCGACAGCCAAAGAAGATGTTCTCGGCCAGGAGAACTGGTTCCAAAGTGGCACCAACTCTTTGCTGGACTAGAATCGTTCTTTTACCACGTCATGCTTACGTCGGGGGCTGGGGCGGGTTTACATGTGTTCTAAACATCTTTTCTGACCATATCACAAAGCCAGGAGAAAAATTTGCAGAAACACGATGGAGTCTGCCTTTGTAATTGTTATGCTTGAAGTTAACGCAAGCGTTTCTATTTTTGTAAGACATTATAAGCAAAGAAGAAAACAGTCACAATATAGAACAAATAAATGGAAAGAAAAGACACAAGAGAGGGGTACATAACTTATCCGAAAAAATTGCATATCAAAGGAAAAGATTAAAAGACGTATATATTTCAATTGTTTTTAAAGCCTTCTTGGTACACGAGTTCGATATAATCCCGAAGTAATGTTTTACTTGCAAGCGTTTCTAGCTAAGACATATGGTGACCTACACAATGACGTAACGACGTCGTTCCCTGGGCGCTCTAGTCAGTGGAAAAACAAACAGGTTCTGAAGCGGTTTGCAACTTCGAACCAACTTTGAACCAGCACCAGTTCTGAACCAGTTATTTTTTTGGTGGAAAAGGGGTATACAACTTTTTTTATAAGACACAGTAAACGCAACTAAAGAGAGGTTGGTGGTGTTAATGCTCCTTCTAAAACGTTTGACATGAATTTTGTTTATTGTAACACTACATGTAATTTTGTTTTAAAATGCACTTTAATCTTATTCAAACATGTTTAAAGTTTGTGTGAATGATGTTATGAGTTATAAATGTATTTTCCGAGAGAATTCATTGAGCGTGAGCGTGCAAGCTCTGTTGGCCAAAATGGCGCCTTTCACCGGCAGGCTGAACTGTGAGGGAAGGCCACAAACTCGAGCTTGTTGTGATTTATCCTTTTATTCATGCAGCCAGGGATATTCTCTTTCATGCTTCTGTTAATATTGTTTAGAATTTTGTAATTGCTTTATTCTTTTTATGAAATCTGTTGAACAAACACGATTTTAGTATATGAGAGAAACTGAAATCCATGTTTATAAGGATGTAAAAAAATGTGTTGCAGTTCGAGGTAAATGCGACTGAAGAGAGGCTGAACTGTGAGAGAAGGCCACAGACTCGAGCTTTTTCTGATTTATCCTTTTATTTATGCAAAACAAAATCTGGCCTGAGTAATTCCTGTTGTCCGGTCTCGTTCATCTACCAACAGAACGCAGAACTAATCGAAGACCGGTTACACTAACGATGCTTTTGGGAAACACACCTCTTTTCAAGTAAAGAAAAATAATAAATAATTCAAACTGCAAATACGAAATTCAAACAAATTTTTGGTCTAGAATAACAAACCCGTGGGTGTTGTCATGTGTAGTTCTGTTCCTGTTTTGCCTGTGTTCCCTTTGCTAGTTGTATTCCATGGTAATTCATTAAGAATACACACATTCCTTACGTTAATTATCCTGTGTTTCCTCAGAACACGGTCCGGTCTTGTCGGTGTTCTAATTTAAGTACTTGTGTTTTCCCATATGATCCCCCTCTTTATTTCCTGAATTTCCTTTGAGTTATTCATTGCCGTGCGATCATTATGCAGCAACCTTGACAGTCGTCTGGTTCGAACACATTGTGAGGATGTTTGAGCCATTGTCAGCATAGCAGAAAGTAAATTATTTGAGGGGAAATATGTTAACAAGGCCTCAGATTTCACCAGACGAGACAAAACCCTTCCCTAACCTTGTGCCGATGACAGCAACTGCAAACTGTGTGTTCTCCGAGGCCTCCAGAACAGACGCCAGAACATGAAATATGTCGTTGTCAAACACCACACAGTAAAATCAAAACTCTCCAATGAGACCGTCCGTCTCCATTCCATGAAACATCTTGTATTGACAGAGAGTGTGTGTGTGTGATATTTTCCTTTTTGCAACAGCATTGTATTTGAGCATTGGAGAGAAGTGCCTGTAGTCGTATTTTCTAATTTTCGTCTTATCTCGTTCAGTCTGAGAATGGCTTGTGTCCGTAATGATGCTGATGTACTTGAGGTTAAAGATTCAAAATGGCATTGTTTTTTTTGTTTTTTTTTGTTTTTTTCTGGAAACTGCCCTGTCCTCATTTCAATGTTTTTTTCTACTTTAATAAGCAAAATGCTTGGTTGCATTCCTCAGTTAAAAACATGTTCCTTTATAATAGACTTTCATGTTTTAGATTCTCCCACAGAGCGAGGTTATGCGCAATGATCCACATGCTTTCTATCAGGAACATGTAGTGGTAGTTTTACAAAAGGTGCAAAAGCAGAAACAAAAAAAATCTTTCATGGGACCAAACAAACTATTATGCCTTGGCAAGAGAAGTGTTTAATTGTGGGAAAAAATGATGAAGGTTGAAATCTATGCTGGAACAGAAAACTGGACATCTCTATTAATAACTGCTGCCCTCGCTCGACAACAATGAGATTAAATGGTGCGTGGAAATGTGTCTTGCTGCTTTGATTTTTCTTCTGAGATAAAAAGAGAGTCATTTATTAATATTTAAATGAAACATAAATTGAAAAGACTGATAAAAGTTCAGTCTCTGAGCAGCTGCAACCCCATATTAACAAGCAGTTTGAATACTTCAATAGTATTTTATTAGCAATGGCCATGATTGATTAAAACTACTGTATAATAATTTGTTAAATATATAGATAAATAAGTTTTAAACTAATTGATTGTTAAAATTTAAATCTATATTAGTTACTTAGTGATAGTGAGAATAGTTTATTTAATAAACATATTTACCCTTGTCAATTGCTTGTTAGTCACTAACTGCAAATACTAAAATACATTATAAATATTCATAGTATGTAAAATAATAATAATAATTTTCAATTAAAAGTCAAAATTGCTTAAAAAAATATTATGTGTTTAAGCACACACCTTTCTTTTTTATTGACTTTAGAAAACGAGAGTTTTCTCGTTTTAGTTATTTTTTTTTATGTTCAAGCTTTTTGAAGAAACCCTTTCAAAAGTCACAATTGGATTATTGTTCTGAATATGTAAAACGGGACGCTGCAGAAACTGAAACCAATTCCCAAAATCTGATTCCTGAATATTGTCTGTAAGAGTTAGCAGTTTGATTTTACTGTAGTTTAACATTTATATTAAATAACTTCAAATGAAAATTACAAATTAAAATATTGATAATTTATTAGTAGTGTAATGATGTAGTATTATGGCAATTGCACTTATCCTCCGTACTCCTCAATAATGGATGCTGTTATAGATCTGTCTTCTGTGCCATCATCAGAAGCGATAAGAGATATGCAGGTGGGGAAATTATGTTCTCACAAGTGATTTAATATTTCAGAGGTGCTTTAGATCGCGAAGATTAAACCATGGCTATTGAAAGTTTAGTTTTAATATCCTGAGGAGTGGAGTTGGATGGGAGGGAGGAGTAGGCGCTCTTACCTCAGCTCACCTTCCATCAAAATGTATTCTCATGGTTTAAGTCTTCTTGATGTGTTGAACGTCAGGACATGCTGTGTCAATCAAACGTGTTTGTTCAGAGTTCTTTACACTGAGAGCACCTGCAGAGCTCCAAGATGGTCATTACAGCATTTCCATTAAAATCAGGCATGTGTTTAATTAGGACGTAGCCTGTTTGCATGCAATGCACATCATTGCGAATATACACTCAACGAATTTATTAGGTACACCAGTAACACTTTACTTGAAGGGGTGTGCATAAGACTGACATGACACCTTCATGACATATAGTAGTTTATGCATGTTTATTACAACTGTCATTGTGACTTTTGCTCAGTAATGAAATTGTGAATGTCTTTGTTATGACACCTTGACATTAAATGAAGTTAAACTGCCATGTGGTTGGTAATGGAGGTAACATCCGATTCCGATTCGAGTCTGAAACCACGTGATCGGTCCTCGATTTCCGATCACTTGATCGGATCTGGGACATCCCTAATTTCCAATGCATTCTCATCCTAGGTGTCATATAGGTGACACTTTTTTGACATTGCGTCTAATTTCCAACGCACATGGCACCCTTTAGCGTCAATATAACGCCTTGGTTATGGGTAGGTTTAGCTCTGGGGTAGTGTTAGGGTTAGACCACTAGGAGGCGCCTTCTGGCCCATATATACACTCACCTAATGGATTATAAGGAACACCTGTTCAATTTGTCATTAATGCAATTATCTACTCAACCAATCACATGGCAGTTGCTTCAATGCATTTAGGGGTGTGGTCCTGGTCAAGACAATCTCCTGAACTCCAAACTGAATGTCAGAATGGGAAAGAAAGGTGATTTAAGCAATTTTTAGCGTGGCATGGCTGTTGGTGCCAGACGGGCCAGTTACTGGGATTTTCATGCACAACCATTTAGGGTTTACAAAGAATGGTGTGAAAAGGGAAAAACATCCAGTATGTGGCAGTCCTGTGGATGGAAATGCCTTTTTGCTGATATTGACGCTAAAGGGTGCCATGTGTGTCGGATGTTGACGCATTGTCCAAAGCATCAGTATAAGAGGCCTTGGGATGAGAACGGGCTGGGATTTCACACGTTATGTTGTCTTATACTGTAGGTGTTATATTTATATTTGAGCTGTACATGCAGCAATCAAGTTTGTGTGTGTGTGTTTGAATAATTTCACACTGGTCCCCTGGTCAATTATTGGTCGGGTAATTGCAGTGCAGTATCTATAAGTGAAACTGAACACTGACTACACTAAAGTACATTTTATATAAGTTATACTTATGTCAGCATGATTGATTGGTCACATTACAGCAAACCAAAAGAAAATATTGGTATGTTTCAATTATTTAGAAAAGTTTTGCTCTAGTTTTAATAAAGTATGATGCATTTTTTTCTTTGTTAATGTAATTGAGTAAAAGTATTTTTAACAGCAGTTTTATAACCCCCCAGAATAGTGAAGCACTAAAAAAAAAAAAAAAGTCTACATAGAGGACTGCTCATTTTTCATGTAGAGTTCTGTCGTGTAGTGCATTTGGTATAATTATTATTAATTAATTTGAATAATCCTGTATCATGTTTTGATTGGACTGATTTGGATTTATCTTTATCTTTTATTCCAGTTTGGTGTGTGTTTTATGGCTATAGTACATGTCTGTGTGTCCAGGAGCTGTTTCTTTGACTTTTTGTCTAGTTTCTTTTACACTAGTCCGCCTGAGAGTGGCTGAGGTCATTTACTCTGTTGTACTTTTAATGAGAGGCTATGCAGGTTTTTTTTCTCTTTATTTTCGAGTTGAACTATTCTGTAATGAAGGTTCATTATTGCTGTTTGTCACATTTTCAGTATATTATTCTCTCATTCTCCCTTTCTTAACTTGAAACCAAATTACTGATTGGGAGATTGAAAGAGGTAGTTAAGATTTCACTTTTTTTGTGCACCCTTGTTTCTAATTGTTTCTAATGCCTGTAATTGTCTGAAACTTGATTACAAAGCTTATCATCATGAAGTTTTTAGTGTCAACCTGTCAGTACGACTAACAGAGCAGTCCTGTAATAATACTGTCATCTGCGCATCCAGAAAACGGAGCAATTTCATACCTCAGTTTTACAGCCTTTTCTGTCTCTTTCTCCTTTCTCCTGTTATTTGTGAAAGGCGCTCAGTTTCCGTAATTGGCTCTGCGCGGCCCTGCATGCCGAAGACTTATTGATCTTTGCTCCGAGCTTCCACTTCACCTAATCATTTAGCAATTCAAATGTTTATCTGAGTGCAGAAGGCCACATCTTGGTAAAGCGTTGCTTCAGAGCGCGAGCTCCAAAGAGCCACGGACGTAAAAATGGAAGTGTAGCTTTAACGAATGGAAAATAGCCTTCGGAGACCCCAGCCCCCTTGTGGCACAACTTGTCCTCAAGGCCCCGGTGTTGAGCTGACCCTGGCGAATAGTCTATTTCTAGACCTACTGGCCCAGATGATGGGTTTTTCCAAATGGCTGCACACAGCCACAAATAGAGCGGTCCAGTATGAGGCAGAAACCAGTGCTGGTGAGTCACCTTCTTCTAACGCCTCTCCGTTCTCTCTCTCAAACGATGCAGAAATGAACACGGATTGGTGAGGAGCCAGGAATATCTAACCAGGAACCAATGTTCTTGCTCCTGAAGCAGGTGGGAGTCTGATCTGAGAGCGCTATAGATAGAAGAGCTTCAGGAATACGGAAGAGGGGCGCTCTGAGCTGTGTCAACATTTGCTCTCTTGATCTCACCGGTTTGGTGATGATGTGTCCCATAGCAACTCGAGGGTCTCTGGGTTAACAGGCTCACGTCTGAGGCGTGCCCTCGGAAACATAGCTGCCGCCTGCCACCTGAATGCTGTAAAATTCATGGCATATTCTTCTGCACGCATTTCCAGTGTTCATTAAAGAGCAGCTTCTGTTGTTGAGAATGACCCCGGAAGAACTGGGTCAGCTAGAAGCTGTTTGAGCATTTAACTGCATAAGAGCACTGAAATACTAAGCACTGAAGAACTAAGGCAACAATGAACTGGTGTCTATCTGTGGTACTCATTACACATAAGCAATGATAGGAAGGGTGAGAGAAATAGCATTTGCTATTGTCAGTGTTAACCCAGAGCTGTCGTTAACAGTGACAAGAGGTTCCCAATATGGTATAACCTCATCATTCACCCCAGAGGTCTGTTTATGCCTGTCCTATTTGTCTATACCTTAAAGGCAGCATGCAACTGAAGTAGCAGTTTCTACCCTATTGTGACAAATAACCGAGTCAAACTGCTTCTGGAACAAGAAGACATTTAGAAAACAGAAAAGCAATTTTGTTGGGAATTGTTTGGATGGTTGTGGTTTGCCATTGGTGGATCTCATGTGAGTGACAGGTTGCCCCGCCCTCATCATCAGAAAAGAGAAGAGATGCTGCAAAAGAAGGGAAGAGCTGTATATCAGCCTGTTCTTACGTAAATGTGTCTTATTATCGTGCAGTTTAAACAAGTTTAAAATAATTTTTTACGTGCTTATGAGACTACGGTTTCGCGTGCATTAAGTTTATTTGCGTGTAATGCACACACACCCCATACCACTAATTCTACCCAAACATATAATACACACGCACCTCACACCACTACTAACCAACTCATGCATGTTAAAACTCATTTTCGCGTATAAATTGCACGAATAAACACACTGTGTGTTACAGAGACGCATTTAGTGTGATCGGGTTGTCTATATAGTATGGATGTGTAGTATGAATGCAATTCAGATGTGCTAAATTTGCCATGTTGTCATGTGACCTCTATAGGGTCAGTTGTGCTGCTTCACTGTCATTGACATCTCATCCGCAGTGGCCTCATGGGATAGAAATGTGATCAGATGCACACTTCACAATCTCAATGACCCTTACTAGTATCAGATTTATGTTTTTAATTATATTATGTGATTTATAAGTGGCAACCTGTCCCAACCTGACATTGTCTTGGGATAACAGTTTGGTCAAAATTTGGTCATTGTATAGCTGATGTATGCTGGAATTGTATTGTGTGAGCAAACAGCAACAGTACAGACAAATATGATGAGAGTGTAGTTTTAGTTTGGATAGGGGGGAAATAACAACGTCCAGATTTATGACTGCTTTGAACTACACCACATACACAGGAATGATTAGAAAGTAGGATAAATGACGATAAAGCATGATGAATGATTAAAAACGGCTATAACTGGAGTCCCGATTTTTCAAAGACTTTCTAAGATGTCATGCACATGGGACTCGAATGTCCCCGTTCCCAGTCTCTGTTGACAAACATGAGCAATTTAACAAGTCAAGCCTTACTCTTTCTGCAAATGTTTTGACTTGTAATTAGCAAAAAATCCTCTCTTTCCCTCACCCCTTATTCAAATGTTGACAATATTTCACCCAATAACCTCAGCGCTCGCACAACAGGGTTTAAAGTGTGTTTATCAGCTTGAAATATGGGAGTTTAATAGACCTATGTGTTTGTGTGTGTGCAAGCTAAATAAAAGAGCGTATTTAATTAAACCACGACTAAATTGTGTACAGCTAAAGTGCTTGATGGATGGTTGGACCATTTATAAAAAATACAAAAACGTTAGACATCATCAATCATACCTGCTCAAACTAGAATGGACATAAACATGAACACACAAACAATTTGAATGGCGCATACACGCATAAAGCGCACATACACCTTCATAAAAGCTTTCTATTTTAAACCCCCCACTGAAATGTTCATCCGTATCCTGGATTGCTCTGAAAAACCCTTCTAACGTGGCTCGCAGTGCACATATAGCCCCACTTAGTTATTTTAGGAAGAATGATTAATTCGATAAACATCAAATTAATTGCTTTGAAATTTTCCAGGGACATGAATCAAAGGCAGGAGTGGAGAGAAAGTAAATTAAAATCACTTGACTGGAAGAAATGCTAAATTAGCCTGAAACGCATTGTTGTAACACATTTGACCTTTTTGCCCCTGTGCTATGATAAACTGCCTTTCCAGTCTCTACAAAACTGGGTATTATCATCACCGACAAGGGTGGGAACACAATTAATGAAGCTGACGACTCTATATTCGGTGTTTTGTGTTTTACATTTGATCTCTGCAACACACTTTTTTATAGTTTTACATTTATCTGCAGACTGATCTCATGAAATGGCGTATGTATGACACGCCAATTAGTATTTTCCATTTTTGGCGTGCTATCAACACGCATAATCGCTTTCGGCATGTTTATGAACGCCGTTGACTTAACGTTACATTAAGTCACATGACCTAGTTAATAGCATTTATGAGTCTTCCCCTACCATCCTAAAAAAAAAATATCGCTCCCCAGATGTACAGTAGATCTACATTTTGCTTTGTTTCGCTCTGACATTTTACGGCGCGTACATACACGCGGAATCACTCAGACATTTAACGGCTTAGACATAAACGCATACACACGATAGCTCAAAATTCGTATAGATGTTGTAATCTGTGATAGTCTTACATTTGTCTTTGTGTGTATAACAAATGTATCTTTTATGATGACAATAGTGGAACATATATTGATAGTAAACCATAGCTATTTCTCCTGTGTGTGAGGTTAGTCTGTAAATGCTGACTCACATTAACACATTAAGTATTTAGTAAGGGTCAAAAGCTCCAAATGAAAGGACGTTAGAGACTTTTTCTGTCAACCCAGAAAACTTTCCAGCTAAATTTACCCTGACTTTTTTAAACATATTTAGCAGACAAGGCTCGGGTTTCCTAAGCAGTACAAATTAATCTAATTACGGTTGCTTGCAGATTAGTGCTTTCTGAAAGCTCAGCTTTTGGGGTAATTAATTTACCTGCAGTGGTTATTGTTCAGTCAATTGCGCATCGGGGATAAAGGAAGCTGTCCTACCAAAGCTACGTGCATCATTTCTAACATGCTAATATGCTCCAGCAGCCTCTCACATTATGCAGATTACTGAGGCTAATCTATCGTCAGGTCTTTTAATTCTCTTGGCTCAATCCCCCACCACTACCACCAACCACCCTCTAAACATCTATTATATAATAAGCTGGGTGCGTCTTTTGAAGTCTCTTTGCCGAGATTTGTGTCACGCAGTAGAATATTCTGAAATGTTCTGAAATCTGTATCGTTGTGACTGCCACTTCTCAAAGACCTGCCGCAGTTTTAGTGGAGCCACGCTATTTAAGAACCCGTGGTTGGAGTGATATGACACTGAAGTGACATTATCAATACGGTGTCAAATATAGCAGCATGAAAGGCTTATTATTTTCAGGACAAAAGGGGAAGTTCATAGGGCTGTGATGAAATTATTTGACAGCATGTAATTCAACAATGAAATGGCACGTTGGAATAGAATAGTGCCCTCATAGTTCAAATTTAGCTCTGTGGATATACTTTTGGATACAAAGAAAGTGCCTGAGTACAGCAGTAGGCTACATTTTTTATTTGTTTTTTTTTTTTATGGTGAAAGAGAGGAAGAAGGGTTGAATGGAGTAGGAATCTACTGATAAGGATTCAATTAAGTGGCCCGCTCTTGCTAAATTGGAATGTATTCAATGTTCTTCAATCCAGTCTGATCATTAGTGTGAGGGCCTACACTCTCAATGTGAAGATTTGATTCACTCCATTGACTTTAGGGCAAAAATATATAGCTCATAGCACAGGCCACAGTGTTCAGCATGTACTGTAATGATTATTTTATACAGTATGCCTTGAAATGAAGGTAGGATACTGGATCTAGATGCAGATAAAAGACATGTCCTACCATGACACATAATCCATGACTTTAGCATGAAATGACACATAATCATTGACCGCCACAGCTACGTCCAACCAAACAATAATCCAGACTAAACAGGTTAAATACTTGACTCAAACAATAGGAAACAAGGCCTGTTAGGGTGTGATCATATCAAAGAACTACAGAGACCTTAAACAAAACTACAAAAGAATCATGAATACCAAATTTCACACAAACCCCAGAACACCGGCAGTATGTATGTGAATGTTAATACCAAAAACAATCTATATTTACATAGTGATGTATAATGCATGTTGTATTTTTTGTGATCCTTCTCTTTATTTTCATTTCACATCTCAGCTCACGATAGTTACTAATGAAGAGTATGGGACCATAGACTGTAAAAAATATGGACAAAGCATCTGTGACGTCACCCATAGACTCTCTGAGGAACGCGTTTGAGGCTGTTTATGGGGGTATGGGCAGCGCCATACCAGAAAATCTTGAGAAATTTAAAATACAAAAGTTTCAGAAAGGATACAGAGGTGGTATTATGTATTGTGTCAGATCATGGCCGAGACGTCAAATTCACTCGGCGCAGCCCGTTATCAGCTGTCAATCAAAGTTAACAGCCCTTATTTGTCATATGTTTTATATCTAAATATGATCTAAACTAACGAGTTAGAAAAAAATTCACCCCTCACAGTTGTCAGACACGCGTAACATATTGAAGATTACAATAAAAGTCCATGGGACCAAACTGTAAATATATGAATTTATGCAGTGAAAACTGAGATTTTAGCATGACGTCTATGGATATTTGCTCCCTTTTGGGACCGGCCTCTAGTGGATTTGAGATGTATTGCAGTTTATCGCACTTCCGGGTAGGCTTCATCTTTCAGATTAGAATGTTGCCGCTTGTATGGGACACATTCTTAATATCATTAGTCAATTCACAGCTCTGTCAGTTTGATGACATTTACAGCTCGGGTGATTTGGCTCCAAGTTCTGAGGCTCTTGTGTGCAGAAAGTGCGTTATTCTGTGGGGGCCGTACCACCCAAGCAACTGCCACTGAGATGAATGTGAATGCTAATTGGTAGCTTTCTCCAGATTCGTTTGACCTCCTTGGACTGCTGGTGAATGCTTTGATACTGGTCCAATCCATTATAAAAATGTATACTGATCTTTTTAGAAAGACGAATTGAAAATGCAGATGATAATAGTGCAAGTATAAATTCAGATCTTCATTTTATCTCACTTGGAGTCAAACAGAAAAAAAGATGAATATTATTAAATGAGAACGTTTCCACAGCATTATTACAAATATTGAGTAGCAAAAAGGAGCAGTATCGATAAAGCAAGGGGAAAACGTACTTTAAAGTAGAGAGAAAAAAAAACCTCTCCATAAGCTAACACCTCAAGGGTCCTAGCAATCATACACGGGGATTGTCAAGGCGCCACAGACAACAGATTCACAAACAAGCCCACAGCGCAAAATGCCACCAGCCGTGATTGATTCCTCCAGCTGGACTGATAAGTTTGCTGTGGTTGGCATTCTTTGGGAAGAAGAAAAAAATAACAGCATTTTTTAGGGGTGATGGGAAAATACAATCCAAGAGGCTGATGCATCACGTTGGCAATACAGTGGAATGAAGTTAAAAGGTGTCTTTTCCAAAAGTAAATGATGTCCTCAACAAAGTGGACATTCCATGTTCATGTGCAACAAATTCCCTTCTTGCCAGGCTTTAACTACAGATCCAGATCCTCGGGTCCTCGAATTAGGTGCCGAGCAGATTCTTGCACCATGGACACTCCAAAGTGGCTTCAGGTATTCAGCACACAGCCGTACATTTGTATGCTGTCTCTTTGGAGACAAGGACACTTTTGGGCAAACAAATACACACAATTAGGAGATCGACAGCAGACACGACGGCAGAGAAGTGAGGATCTCTGGGAAAGAAGTGAAGGTGTTTTTGAGGACTCATTATGCTGCTGGGTGACAGGGTCGGATCATGTGTGTGCGAGTGTGCTTGTGGTCCGTAGAAGCTCATTAGCAGCGACAGGAAGTCTCCGGGATCAGGGGGAACACGTTATCAGTGCTCATTATGGGGTGTCAGGGATGGGCCTGCATAGGCAAAGGCATATGTCAGGGTGACACCACTGACAGGGACAGGTAATACAAACATGTAACATGTCTGGGCACGGTGCCCTGGCTTTATTCGAAATGTGTGAGGTTGGCACCCCCTACAACGGCAATGTGACAACATTATAGCAGTGGAAATGCCCCTAAAGGACCAAACTGAGAGAAGGAAATCCTCTGTGACACCGTCTTTCTCTCAACTGTGAACTTTTTGTTGCCACCAGTCAAGACTGTGATGTTGTGGTCAGGCATTGTTTGCTTTGAGCACAGTGAGGCCCAATAGTCTTTTGTTCCAGAATTCGCAACAGAACGCTTGGTGTATCCATGGAGACCTTCCAAGTAACCGTCCAATGGGATTGCTGGCATGCCTAAAGAAGCCAATTAAGATGGGCTGCAGCATCTTGCCATTGGGAAGCGGTCCAATTAAGCTGACGGAGCTAAAACTCCTCTACACTCCTCAAGTGTATGGAAAGCAAGATCGGGGGTTTTGTGTAGAGGAGGCATGCTTTTGAGAACTCAGCAGACCCTATGGGGTATAAATTGACACAGACTGTTCCAAGGAGGCCTCTTCGAAACAATAGCCAAGTGGACCGTCCATTGTTTAAGAGTTACTCTGGTTTCACTATTTTTCCTTTAACTGCTTACTCGTGGGCCACAATTTCATAGTGCGCACGGCTCTGACAATTAGTGGGAAGTGCCGGTCATGTAAAACAAAAGCACCTCATCTCTTCGTCGGGTTACCCAGCGCAGACCTTGTACTATGTTCCCTTATATGGCTGCTCCTCTGATGTATTATTCATCCGACTTTTTTTTTCTCTAATGATGCATAGAGGCTCCCTGAAATAGGAAAACGCTCATTAATCTGTCATTGAATATAGATCACACCTTAAAGAGGGGGCAAGGAAGCAGAAAGGAGCAAGTGGCAGCAAATACAAGTCTGGGAGCGAAGAAAAAGGAGTGATTTGGAGGAAGTAAAGAGTAGATAAGGAGAGGAGCATTACAGTAGTTTAAAACATGGTGTTCAGATTAAAAGAGCATTTCTGAGAGCACAAGCAGAGTTGATAGTTTCCGCCAAGTGAATCATAGGACCTGCCCATTATTAGACCACTTCTTTCTCTCTTTCGATCTGTCTGCATGCACCCCGACTGTCCTTGAGCTCGAATCTAATCCTCATCCGACGAATCTGAACATAACACTAAATTGCCTTTTTAATTAAACCATGAGGTTTATTTATTTATTTTCTCACTTCCATCAGTGAGATCTTATCGGCGGGCTATCAAGCTTTAGTCTTTATTTCTAAACATTCAAAACCAAGATGAATTATGCATTGTTACTTCTGAACAACCTTGCCACTCTCCTTCAGTATTCTTATTTTAATGAAATCAGGTACAGTAGAGAGTGAATGTATATTGTGATTAGTCACTGTTCCATGAGATGTTGGGAAAAGTTGTTTTTGTCTGGCTGTGAAACGGCAGTCCTTGCATTTGAGTGTTTCAAGGTTCGTACGAAATGCTGACTGGTGATTTAAATTAGTGACATCTCATTTTCAGTGTCAGATATCATTAAATCTAAATGTAAGATTTTCTTAGAGAGAGAGAATGGTGTAGTCTCTGAAATAAGGTTGAAATATTGAAGGTCTTCTTGTTAGTGCTGTTTATTTTTTATTTTTTTCCTTCAATCTAATTGTTAGTTTGAAGACAATTCACCTCAGAACCTAGAGTCATGTTAACTGTATTTTTCTTCCTCGCATAACAGGAGTAATCTTACATCTTACCCATGAACATTTAGAACCTCTGAGCCATTGTATGTGGGACATGTCCCCCCCCCCCACACACACACACACTTTTCAAAATCGAAGTTTTGTCCCCCCCCCACTATTTCCCAATGTAAGATTTTGTTTTGCATTGCCTGACTATCTTATCTCTGCCAATTTTGAAGTCTCCCAATGAATCCATTCTGCAACTTTAAATACAAAATTGAATTTTTAAAAACGGCTCTGCTTAGGTCATCAGTCGACCATGATCGCACACCGCCCGCGCATGCGCATCCAGGTGACACGGATAAATGTACGCATCAATACGTTCCTGGGAGATCCGCAGTTGCACGGGGCGTGGAAGCGCACAAAAGTTCCAGAAATGTACAAAAAGTGCCCTGGCCTTGAATGACAAGGTAAGGAAAATAAGACTAAACCAAAATTAAATGACCATGACTTGGTTGGTATTTTCTCGGGAGATGTTTTGAGCATTTTACTTCAGACAGCGGATTATCAGCAAACGGCCAAGATAACTGCTAGCTGGCTACTCAAAAATAAACTAGCAATTTATTCAGTCAGCATATTTGTGTTTGATCTGTGTGAATTATAAGACTTGCTAGACCTACTTTTAGCTATCAAGCAACCTTTTCACAAAGGAAAGATTGATTTTATGTTTTAGTATTTTATAGTTAATGGTAATCAAATCAACCATTTATTTGAGTTAACCAGTACATGACTGATTAACAGTAAATGCTAAATGACCTAATACATGTTGATACTACAACAATGCAAAGTAGCCTATATGCTATTAACCTTGCAGTTTTTCACATACTGTATCACGTAAGACTCAATCCCCCCCCAGGTTCAGAATCGCTCCTACGCCCCTGTCTGAATCATACAATGTCAGAATTACAATCATAATTGGCAGCAAGTGCTTTAGCTAAATATGCTTGACAGGTAATAAAGCGGCTTAGTCTATATGTAGCACCGGTGATACATACACTGTCCATTACATCACTCTCATTGCACATGTATCCTTTTGCCCCCTCCATCAAGCTCTGATGCCATTCTGAACCCAAGCTCTAAACCCTTTTCTCAAAATCAGAGTCTAAATCAGATTAAGGGGCTTGGCGGAGGCTCGGCAGAAGCCTCCCGAGGGGGAGAGTCACTGAGGTGATTGCTGCCACCTCCCTCCACCAAAAGCTTTTCAAAATCGCATAAATCCCACAGTACTGAGGCATAGGACAGACCCCCTACAAACTGCCAATTGTCATATCAGGCACAAAGTGCATTGCGGTGTTCATAATCACAGATGCCAAAAACCACTTAGCCACATTAGAGAGTGTAGAACAATGAAGGCACCGAGACAGGACCTTCCCGGCGGGGCCCTCCGTGGTCTGTCATCCGATTGGTGACGGAAGTCTCCTGCGTGGCTTGCCCAGACGGCTTCATTGATTTAACAACGCTTTTTAATTTCCTCTCCGCCAGTCGTGACGATCGAGGAAAAGTTATTAGACATTTGTTCGCTATGTGCCTGATTCCCACTTCATCCAACCAAACAACGATAAAACAGTAATCTCTCAGGGGAGTTCAGTCCAATGATACGAAACATTAGCATTCCGCATCAAACGTGATGAGATTCTTCGGCACCAAGGCGACAATCACTTAGTATGGATGTAACCTGCTCAGCTCTGCCGTATCGCTATAATGTTGTCTTCTGAAAGCTCTAACTAGGGAGGAATTACTGAGGCTGCTAGGCTCTGATAAGCCTGAGAGCTATCCATTTATAGGGTGGAAAGGGGTCAACAGCATGGGCTTTATCAGAAAATGGAACGTCGACACCTGTGTTGGACACTTTTCTCCATCCACATCTCACTCTCACAGAGATAAAGTCAGGAAGTCCTTACAGTGTGCCCAGAGCCCTAGGGGTCTACTCCCGCTTGACAAGCCCAGAGAGACAGAGTGTTTCTGTTGGGAAACTCAACCCCTTGACGGTTTGATGTCACTGGCACATGTGGACATGTATCCATCATGTACGGTTCATCTCATCAACGAAACTACTAATGAAAATGATCGTTAACAGGATTTCTTTTCAATGTTAACGAACCATAACTTGTCCCAATGAGTGTCTCATTGGGAATACATTGTTTCTGTAACAAAATACAGACATAGGAGACACATTTTAAACATTTGAAATGTTCCTATTTTTGTTTTAGGAGTTCCCAAAAACAGTTTAACATGCATGCAAGGATAAAAAAACACTTTAATTGTCTTATAATATGCATTTATTTTTAACTGATTTGCTCACTGACTGACAAATGATTCGTACAACGACTTAACGAGATGATCCAGTCAGTTATTGTTTGTTAGCATAACGCATACACATATCGATAAAGCACTGCAGTACTACGATACGCTCTATTCGTATGACAACTCCAATAACAGCGACAAACATTTCACAAATGACATTGGAGACCTAGAAGCTGCGCTGAGCGTAACTTACACACACACACACGCGCACACACACATACTTATTGCGCCTTCCCTTCTCGCGCCCCGACACTACAAAACCGTTCAAAACCCATAAAAGCAACAATTATTAATGATACTTACAGGTTGTGATTCATAGGAGGAAGCTGATCCATATACACTGGGTAAGTAAGTTACTGAGCCCTCCTTCTGGAACAACCGCTTGCGATTCCACATTTGAATTAATTTATGTTTTTGAACAATCTGCCATTAAAATGATGACAACCCAATCAGGCAATACTGTTGTGGTCTTGTTGCACATATGAACTCTAACCACCGATTCTTCACATGCTCGTCCCTGGTAAATGAAAACAAAGTGGCTGAACTATCTTTGCATTGTAAAACACAGCGTCTTCTCGACATGATGCTATGATGAAGTTTTTGAATGTGTTCTATCTAGACTTCCATCTGCGCGTGCAGTAACGGGCGCGGCCAGTATGTCTCTACGTCACAATGTAACAGCTAATGACTCGTTTTAAAAACAATTTGTTTCATAGACTCAGAGTTGACTCTCACTTTTGAAAGTCAATGGGCCCTATTTTAACGATCTGAAACGCAAGTGTCAAAGCGCAAAGCGCAATTAACTTTGTGGGCGTATCCCGGCGCTGTTGCTATTTTCCCGGCGGGATAAATGCCTCTTGCGCCTGGCGCAAATCTAAAGGGGGTTGGTCTGGATTAGCTTCATTATTCATAGGTGTGGTTTGGGCGTAACGGAAATAAACCAATAAGAGCGTCATATCACATTCCCTTTAAGAGCATGATGAACGAGATGCGCTTGTTCCGTGGCGCAATTCTATTTCGAACGGCGCATTTACCAGGCGCGCTTCAGCATCGGTTCACAGCCGAGTAGAACGATGTTCTCGTCAGGGCCGTAAAAGAAAAAGAAGGGACACTGGGGATGGGACAAACCCACCCAAATTAGCTTCGGGTTAAACATGCATATAATAATTTGGGTAAATGTGTAAGCTTTATGCCTGTTTTTCCTACCCTATCTCACGACCAATTCGTATCGAATTCGTACGAGTGATTAAAAAGTGGCTAATTCGTACTAATTCATACGACCTCACTCGTACAAATTCGTACGATTTGTCTAAACCCACGTGACGGTTAAGTTTAGGGGCGGGGTTAGGGGTAGGTCATTCGTACGAATTCATACGAATTGGCCAATTCGTAAATATGTACGATTTAGCAAAATCGTACTAATTTGTACGAGTGAGGTCGTATGAATTGTTACGAATTAGCCACCTCGGTAAAATTCGTACGAATTCCCGTGAGATCGTGTTGGTTTTTCCCATCATCATGGACACAACAATGATTTCCCTCATGTTTATATATTTTTCCGTATAATAATGCATCATTTGCAAAAAGTAAAATGCATCTGTGTTGATGAGAGAATCATCTACAGTGTATCCGCGTTGTTCACACTCTGTATTATGGCCAAGCATGCACGCTTAAAATAGCATCTGAATATACGCGCAACTGACTTTAGACCAGGTTTTTTTCTGGTCATTGGCGCAATTGTTTTCTGGAACTGCAAAATAGCACCAGGGATTGTTTGCGCCGACACACGCCTCCTTTTTGTGCCAACCCGCCCAGGAAGCGCAAGTTCATTTGTTAGTTTACCGACGTGTGTCTGTGGAGGAAAAAAGCCCGCTTTGCGCGAGTGCAAAATAGTAATGATAAATGCGTCAGTGTATAAAGTCATTTGCGCTGGGTGCAAGATAGAGCCCAATAACTTTAAATTCGATGCACTTTCAGATATGAATCTTTGCAGGATGTTTTCATTCCCTTAGAGCTATATTCCACACCATATGAACAGTCATTTTCAAAAATCCATGATAGGGGCTCTTTAAAGCATATTTTAAAGCTTAGTGGTGGCCTCCTACTTTTCTGGTGAACTGGGCATGGCGAGTCTGCTCTGAGATGTGCAAGGTTCAAAATGTTGACTTTTGAGCTTTTGAAACAAATATGTTGTTGCTGAAGTTTTATACCTATTCAGCTTGCTCTAACCAGAAACAATCACTTCACGTGACACAACAAAGACCTCTGCTTTCTGACAGCTCATGATTGTCCCCTGATTTTGCTGTTTTTGCTGAATTGAAATGCACATCTCACCAACCTCTTGCGGGTTTTGTGATGAACTGTTTTGGTCTACTTGTGTGATCAATCTCTACCTACTGGGAGTTTGCTCAGCAGGACAATCACCAAATCCTCCTTAGCAAATCAGCAGACTGGCTGTACCGATCCCAGCCAGTAGCATTAGGACGTAGTGGGTGAGGTGGAGTAATTGCCACTACAGCACAGAAGACTATTCTCGGCAATTACTCAGAAGCTACTAACCGTTTCCCTGGGTTCTGGTCGACAAATGACTGGAGATGAGCCAGTGTTTCAGCATCCAGGAGAACAAATGGAAAAATAAAACAATAGGGAAATGTATAAGAAAAAAAATATGTAAACTGTAGATACTAATACATGATGTTTTTATATAACTACAAATTTAAAAACATTAATACTAATTAAAGGTATTAGTAGTATACAGCCTATTTTATAAATGTCAGTGAATTTTAAATAAAGCTGTCTTGCAGCTCTTGTCTAGGACACTATCCTCTTTTTCTCTTCTGTCAAGTTTTAATGACCCTTTGACCCTCATTCTACTCAATATTGTTTTGCAGTGTATGTGAGGGAAGTGTGGTAGTTTTTCATTCTAACTTTTCATATGCTAGTCATGCAGACGTGCATTTCAGCATCTCACTGCTCTGGGAGGTCGCTATTCCACCATCAGATCGCTGTGGATATTAACACTCTTGCTGGTTTCAAATGCTATTAGCTTCCTGAAAAATGTTGATGCAGGCACTTGAACTTTAGCAGGAAAAGGAAATTGCTCTCAAATGTCACCCGCTCCTCAGCTCCATGTCCACTGTTCTGGGAATCAAAAGTTTGATGCTGGTCCTGATGCTATTTTTAGGTTCTGTCAGGAAAATGACAGCAGGTTTCGAGCTTTTCAATAATGTTGCGCTGCCATTTTGACTCTCTGCTCCGGCTAGCCCTTGATGACTCTGTCAGTCAGGAGAGATTTGAAGACCACAGTCCCAGAGGAACGCATGCAGAGAGAAAAGTATTTCTCTGAAGTATCATGTTTTGCTGTTATGGAAAGTTTGACTGATACAAAACTCATTTGTATTTGTGTGTTTTGCCTTCAACGATACAAAGATGGAGAATAGTGTGAAATAAGAAGTTCCCTTTCAGCCGAGAACGTCAGGCGTAGTCGACGTCGACTGAATGGGTATCACGCTTAAGGAGCCTGTCTTCTTCGTACTACTATTTAATCAAGCCAATTCACCAGAAACTGAAGTCTTTGGCTAACAAGCCATCACCTGCTGTTAGCATTCCATTGACTCCCATTCATTTTTGGCGTCACTTTGACAGCAAATAACTTTACATCTGAGGTGTTTAAAGATTTCATTTGTTTATTTCTAAAGAAACACGGCAATGTATTAAAGGCGCCGTTATCTTGTATCTTACATTGTGTTTTGTGCACTTTTTTGCATCGTCACCGTTAAGGGCCGTTCACACCAAGCACGATAACTATATAGATAACTAAATAAATGCGTCCACACCAACGACGGATAACGGCCTTTTTATTCTAAGCACGCGCACACCCGCGCTGCGTTTTTAAAGTAGCAAAAATGGATGACCTGCTGCTGCTGCTTTACATTACAAACAAATATCAAAAGAAAAACAGGCGCTTTACAAGACATCCTTAAAAGACGAAGAGGAGTTGTGAGCACATTTAAACAGAGAATCTAGCAAGTCTAACAATGATGGGATAAAAACATTACCTAGTCAACACATTTATGTATACAACGCCTTTTTCACTGCAACTTCAGCAATGTTGTCAACTAGTGCTGGATAGCCTACCTGAGGTAATTTTGTTTCACTATGCTAAACCTCATAATATCTCATCGTAAATAATTATCATAGTTTATTCCCAGGATACGATCAATTTCTTTTTTAGCGTATCCTTGAAAAGGTGCTTTGACTTGTCAAACAGTGGAGGATTTTTTTTGTACCCTGACGATTAACTTAAGGTTGTAAGTGTTTTATTGGACAGCTGGAAAAAAAATCCAACTTCATCCAACTGTAGTCTATAATAGTAATGCATTTTTAATGTGAGTCAACATGATTGCAGTGGGGTTGCATCGGTTTGTTTGGATGGTTCATATTAAGGAATTAAAAAGAAAAAAAAGAAAAAAGAAAAAGAATTAAAAATAAGTTCAAAAGCCAGCATTCATTTTAGTCCCTCTGCAGAAGTTCAGATTTTGTTTAGGAAAATGTTTAATTAAATGCTGTTGTTCAAACAGTTTTCAAGAAGTTATGAATTAGCCTTTGTGTTACATTACGGACTAATGTATATTTGTCTGTTCATGCTTATTGCTGTCACACTAATTGAGAATTTCACCATTTTTTAAAGTCAGGTACTGTGCAAAAACGTCTTTAATTGGGACACAATCTATTAATCATTTGTACTTTAAAACTTGTTTTCCCATTAAATGGCATCAACACAGTTAATTCAATTTTATTTGTAGCTATTGGAGCTAACTGCATTTTAAAAGACTTGCTGTAGCGCATTTTTAGTACTTACAATTTTAAGTAGATTTAGTTCGGAAAACTAAAACTCCAGTTCACAGGGACCTTTGTGCTTGTAAAAAAAGTCTCCATAAATGGATTAGATACTGAGCCTCACTGGGACTTTACTTTAGCTTTAATTTACCAAAAGTAACCATCATTTATGACTCACACAGGATTGTCTCTCCAAACAATGGAAATCAGCTATTAAGCAAATCCTTCAACAATTAGCAAACAAAAATGAATTCCAAGCAATGTACCTTGTAAAACTGGCCGTTCGTTACGTCTCACCTCCCCAACCCTGGTAGATTTGAAATCATTATACTGTCTCACAAACAAACCATAATCTCAGTGGTCATTAGGCAGTGTTTTTGAGCAGGGCGTCAGTACCCTAAACAGAGTCCAGACCCATCATCGGAGTCTCCTGCTACCTTCGATTGACACGGATGAGCTGCACCCATGTCGGTTCTTTATGGTGCCTAAACATTCAACAGATGGCGATGCATCAGTGGATTGAGTAATGAGGCACTGGGGGAGGCATGCACAATGTGTGACTGCTCGTCAGCTTGTTGTGTGTTTGATCTTAACTTCTCATGAGTAATAGGCCGATGCGCACGCAACCTTGCCGAGAGACAGCGTTGCAGCATTCGCCCAATTACAAACCCTATTATTGACACGTGTATACGTTTGCACAAGACAGACCCTGTCAGGACGATTGAGTTAAAAAGTTAATCGTGAGGTTACAGTGAAGGTCTACAGGAAACAGTGGAGGTCGAAAAGAGAAGTTATTTTTTCAATGCTTTTTTTCAACTTTGCAAATGTAAATTCACAGTATCAGTTTGGTTGTTAAATAAAAATGAAATATGTATCGCTAATGTGATTTGGTAGGTATCATTAAGTATGGTTAAACAATAATTGTTTGTTATTGACAGCATCTACAACATAATAATTTTGCGGAATAACTATTTTACAAAAATGCAAAAAGGTTGTTTGAATATTTAATGCAATTAATAGGTTGATTTTATTGTATTTCAAGTTAGATTAATAATTAAGTGTTCAGTTCCATCACATTTATTTAACACGTTTATTGATTTCATCATTATGATTTATTCACCAATGCTCAGAAAGATATTTTAATTAATCTGAGTATTAGTTAATGACCAATTTTCATGTATGCAAAATGAATCCATATGGATATCTTGAAGAGACATGAGCTTGATATGATGAACAGATTTAAATTTGGCTTCTAATCACATATGTACATTAATTAGCGAATATAAAATGAAGCTCAACCATACTTTCCTTGACATGTAAAAACAAACGTGCTATGTAACATGAGAATTAAGCTCATTGGTTCTCGCTGCAGCTCAAACGTTCTACGTAACATGAGAATTAAACTCATTGGCTCTTGCTGAAGCTGAAACATGCTGCGTAACACAAGAATGAACCTCATTGGCTCTTGCAGAAGCTCAAACATGCTGACCTTTTCAAAATAATTGCGTATTTCGTGACGTCACGACACAGAACAGCTTATTTTTTATTTTTTTTAACAACTAATCCTTTAACACCTACTGTAAAAAAAGCTGTTTTAGAAATTTGATTCAAAATAAATACATTTAGGAACTGAATTCTTTGATCTAATCAAGATGGGCTGTATCTTTTTTTTTCTTGATTCAGTATGAAATCAGTGTTAACCTTTTCTATTCATCAGATGTGTCTGCTTAAAATCTCCACACAACAAACAAATAATAAAAACATTGCAATAATGTCGCAATGCCAGCACATAATCAATACAAAACAATACGGATGTTGGGGGAAAAGCATTTAGTAATAAAAGCAAGCAAGACAAAGACAGACTGATGCATCAATGGTTTGAATGTGGTTGATTTACGCCAATTATTATTGTGATGTGCATGAACGGCTTGTCATAATACTGACTAATAAAATGATCTGCTAACAGCAACAATTTTTGGGTGGGCGGAGGCCAGAAACTGTGGATGTTTCAAAACATTCAAGACTGTTAGTAAGTTCACAGCGGTTCTGGGAGAGAAAATCGTTTGATAGCTTCAGCATTCACATTTAATTAACCCGGCGATATCAGTCTCTAAAAATCAAAGACCAAAATATGCAAATGAGGTATGAAATGCGTTTGGGCGAGGATGTCCCCTCAATAACAGATTGTACAGGCGGATGATGGCCGTCCATCTCCCTTCTAGCTTTTCCCATTATCTCTGCTTTTTCATAGAAGTCTGGAAGTTTGATGAAGGATGATGACAGGAATTAATCAATCCCTACCCCTGTCATCCATGACAACAAATAGAAAGCTTCTCATATCAATATGTCCTGATGTCAGTCCGCTTGAAAGGGAAAGAGTCAGTTTGAGAGGAGAATCTCTTCTGATAAGCATGGAGTAATGAGTCTGCTCACTGACTCTTCTCTAGGTTATATTGAGAGGAGATAATCTGAGATTGAGGCTGCCTGTTACAAAAAGCCTTTTCATTAGAATAGAATTATGGGAATAATTCATCAGTCATGCTTTAAAGCTTGTAGTGCCCATGACAGACTGAAAAGTAGCAGACTTTTAATTTGTTGAGCATGTTCTCTGACACATCTCCTATTGTTTTACTATATAGACATAAAAAAGTAAAAAAGTTATGAAATGTGTTCAGTGTAGCAACTGGCATATTATCATTCTTAATTTTGAATGATGTGATTCAATATCAGGGTAAATACATTTAGCCTTTGTGCATGATTTGCTTTTTTCGAACCATTCTTTACATGCTAAATGTCTGTTTTATGAGTCTAAACTGCATGGGTGAACAGGATGGCATTTACCTTTGGTTCTGTTTTCAGAGGGGATTTAGGAAGCAAAAACAATACTTTATGATATTTCACAAAATTGCAGTTTGGTTGTGTTGTACTATAATAAAAAAAATAAAACAGATCATGCAAGTTTAAGTATTTGAATTGCAAAAAGTAAACAGTAAAAATCTGCAACTTTAGGAAATGTATAAATTTTCTCAGGTCATGTTGATGTATGTACTTGACATAAAGCATAACCTTTGAGGCCTTTACAAACATTTGTTTTTACGGCATAATGCAGCTATTGGATTGTTTTAGTGTGCTGACATTAACAGATGAGTACTGGATGAATTCTGCCCTTTGACATTGTTGACAAGAATAATATTTCAATTGGGTGAAGGAGTCCATATTATGCCCTTTTTCAAAGTCTTGATTTTTTTTGCTATTCTTGATTTTTCTTGATTTCTTGATTATTTTGTTTTTTTAAAAACGTTATTTCAAAATGTATACATTTTGGATTAACTTGTAAAGGTTATCTTGATAGACAAAACGTGTAAGGGTCACTCTTTGTTAACCCTCATGTGGTGGTCAAAAATGACCGGCCCATAAAAAAAACAACAACTTATAAATCACTCATTACACCATATTTTCACCCAATCTTGGATTCAATCTTTTTGTCAACTTGTTCTCTTTCAATAAGGACTGGTTTTATATTTCTGTTTGCATCTGATTAATCGTGGGCCTCATTTATCTGAGAGTAGGCATGGTCAAAAATGGTCACAATGGCCGACCATTGAAAGTGAATGGGAGAGACTTAAAATAACAGAACAATTTTCAGGAGCATGTTCATTATTTTCATGTACACTTATGAGCATGTGTGCTTGCAAACATCGAGCCCTTGGACCAGCGCATGAAGGATATGCGATACATCGATACATTTATACACACGCTAACCACCCCCCCCCACACACACACGTTAAAACACAGAAACTTGTTTGAGTATTATACACATTCTTTTCCACAGAGAGAAATTTGATCCTGAACTTTTTGAAGAATCAATGTATTAGTTGCGTAGACTGAAAATAGAGGGCCAGAAATCTTTCGGATTTCACTACAATCAAAATCAAGAGCTTTCTTGATTTTTCGTACCGAACTGTGATTTGGGTGTGACGGTACACCAAAATCACAGTTCGGTATGTACCTCGGTTTTAAAGTCACAGTTCGGTACGTTTTCGATACAGCAGAAAGAAAGAAATGCCAGAGAAATGTCCTGTTTGTTAAAAGAAAAAAAATGTATTTTTAAATAAGTGTGAGTTTTCCTACATCTTGAAACTTTCAGGTTTATAAATGGGAGTCATCTTTGAAGGATGAACAAATAATGTTTTGGTCATCACATTAAAAATAACATTTAAACATATATTTATTTATATAATATTTGAGTTTTGAAGTGCTGGAAAAAGATGTTACGTACTTGAAAGCATTTCACCATTCCGGCCAAACTGGTTCCAGTTAGTGTCACTTTATTAAATCCATGGTTAATGTGGCTGGTCTAAAGTATTACTAGTTCATTCACGACACAATATTTCTCCTGGTTTCCACGTCAGCGCTGTTTGATCTAATAGAGATCTACGGTTAATAACGGAGAAATGTGCCATTTGATGTTGCACAACGTTGTGGAGGTCGTGCTCAGAGCGAATTTTGTCGGCAGGAAAAATGGGCCAAGGAATCATTCGGTTTGTATGCATACTGAACCGATAATACGAATACATGTACTGTTACACCCCTAAAATATATATAGTCCATCAGTAAGGTCGTCAAGTGTGGTGTGTTTCCTGTACAACGACGTAACAGCTGCTTCACCATCGTTGAAGAAATAAACTAGCTATCACGACTGTTTCCCGAAACCGCATTGTCGCAATTGGTCATTCAACCATGTTGATTAATAGTGTCACGCAGGCGGTGGAGTAATAACTACTGTTAATGAATCTGTTTGAGATCAAATTAATGGTAGTTGTATAAATTATGGATATGGCATCTGAATCATTTCTCTCAGTTATTTCCAGATTCAATCATAAGCTGTTTCTTACGTAGTACGCGACACGTTCGCACAGGAGCAAAAACTTCTTGACAAAAATACGATAAATTCTTCTTTAAAATACGTACATGTAAATTACATTTCTATGTATATAGATTGCACTCAATGTCAGCTCAATTGCTCAAGATAAAGATTTATTGAGTCCACATATCAGGAAAACAAGAAACTCTGCTTCTAACCACAGGTCGAGAGCTGTCGTTTCCAACCACACAACATTGCAATGATGTTTGCGAATGTTTAGAATTATGGTTTCGGGAAATACCAACTCGTTAAACTTTGCTGATAATGATAGAACTTGCAACCATAGTTGGTTAACAATGCTTTTAGGAAAACACACCCCTGGGGTGCATTTCCGAAAGCATCGTTTAGCCAACTTAGGTCGCAAGTTCCATCGTTACCAATAGAGTTCAATGGAAATTGCGACCATAGTTGGCTAACGATGCTTTCGGGAAACGCACCCCTGTTTAGCTCCTGTCTCTATGAAGCCCCTCCTTCTGAAAGAACAATCTGCTCTGATTGGTTGGCTGGATCAGTCTGTTGTGATTGGTCAAGCGCGTTGAGAATGTTTGGAAATGTCCCACCCCTTACCATTTAAACGAGAAACATTGTGACGTGTTTTTTTTTTCTGGGAGTTCAGAAACAGATGACACTGATATAGATAAAAAACTTTGTTTTGTAACTTTGTAGACCTTCATCTTTCCCAAACAAAAGTAAAATGACCCACTATAGAAAGTTGAACAGCTAAATATGACCCCCTTAAAATAAATATACAGTAATCTCGTAGAGCCTAATGAATATCCTTATTTGATTTGCGCTTTATTTTCCAACTAAGAACCACTTAATCGGAAAGTAAGATGCCATCTGTTTAACCACGAGTCGTCAAACTGTTGTTTTAATATCCCAAAAACATTTTGGAGAGCGTTTTTGTGGGCATTACTTACCAGCAAGTCTGTGAACGATCCACGAGTGTGCCATCTGAGGCTGAAACTAAAGATTTAGTACTGTGTACAGAACACCACACACTCTCCCAGACACCCATTATCTTTATTACGTGCATAAGTTTTAGCCAGGATTTCTTGTGTCTTACTGTCCGTATTTAAATCAAGCTTAAATGGGGTGTTAACAGTAAAGCCCACTTTATTCACAGTTAAACATGAGAGCAGCCACGGGACACTGGGAGGGTTAGTATTACGGGGCTTAAAATGTGTCCGGGGCAACATGAATCTGCAAACCATCAAAGTTTTAACAAGCAAATACTTTACTCATTGTCCTCCAACTGAAACATCCTCCCACTCAACATTATCCCCATGCGAAAAGTGCAGAGAACGATTGAACAACAAATGCCGAATGGCTTGGAATTGCCTGTCAAAGAGCCTTGACATAAATCCCATTTGAAAACCTGTCAGGATCTGGAAGCATCTATTGCATGAAGGCAGCACTTAAACCTTGAGGAAACAGACAGTTTTGTTGCTGAAGTGTAGAGGAGGTTGTCATAGTGTAATAAGCAACAACTAACAGTGCTCTGAGAGTGTGTTTGGATGCTGTTTATCTGCCATGAACAGTGAAATTCAGCAAGCATTTAGGTACAACTTGAGGTAACGCATCACTTTTAAACTTACAACAAAATATTCGGAGTTACTTTTTCAAATAAGTTTTTCAAGTTACTTTGTTTTACCATTTTTGACTGACACCTTTCTTGTCCCCAAGCCTGGTCTGATGAGTCTTGATTCCTGTTGAGACATTCAGATGGTAGAGTCAGAATCTGGCGTAAACAGAATGAGAACATGGATCCATCGTGCCTTGTTACCACTGTGCAGGCTGGTGGTGGTGATGTAATAGCACTCTACTGTACAGGAGTGAATTTGCATATCCGTCAGCCTGAGTTTTATTCGTTTCACTTTTGGTGTGAAAGGGCCTTTATATTAAAATATAACTTTATTTTATTTTTTTATATACAAACAAGACACGCCCAGCCCCAGCTGAGTAACAGAATTATTATTTTTATTTTATTTTTTAGAAAATGTATACTTTTATTTTGGTAAGAATGCATTCAATGGGTCTCATTCATGAAACATTCGTAAATATACGAGTAAATATGAGAGTGATTTGCACGTAAAGAGACCTTACCGAAAACTCTTCTCCTGATTCACAAATACTTCGTAAACGTCAGATGTGATAGTGAAATGTGTGTGTGTGTGTGTGTGTTAGTGAATTCCAACCAGTCGTAAATGGGATGCGCGTGCAC
Source organism: Hybognathus amarus (assembly GCA_030378365.1). Taxonomy (NCBI): domain Eukaryota; kingdom Metazoa; phylum Chordata; class Actinopteri; order Cypriniformes; family Leuciscidae; genus Hybognathus; species Hybognathus amarus. The sequence continues at coordinate 70,880 of JAQIUQ010001762.1, read as the reverse complement.
GTTCATTCTCAATTACCATAAATGCCGCCCATTATATCCGACTGACATCTATATATAGGCATATAATAACAGATTTCTCATCAGAAAGATTTCTCGGATGCAGAAATTGAAGTTTTATTATCAGAAGTTCATTCAAAACGCCAATTTTATTTTCAAGCGTACATAGTGGCCTATCAGGTCCTAAAAAAGGAAGCTTGGCAGCATATTACAGATGCAGTTAATGGAGTTTCATCTATTAATCGAACAGTCCCAGAAGTGAGAAGAAAATGGTTCGACATTAAGCTTGACAGCAAAAACGAATTCGTTTTTTTTAAACGAAGTAGAATTACTTAGGAAAAAACTTATTCAAACTGGAGAAGGACCACCATCGATCACCATATCTGCTATTACTAAATATTACTAATTTTACTAAATAAAAAAGGTAATTGCGACTTTTTTTCTCACAATTGCGAGTTTACATCGTGAAAATTGCGACAATTGCGAAAATTTATGCCAGAACCACTTTACACACGATTTACACAAAAATTTGTTCTGCTCGTGTTTCATGAATGAGACCCATTGATCACACAGGTAACCGCAAAGAGTTTTAACGTCATTATTTTACGTCTTATGAGTTTTACGTCATAATTTTCAATTTCAACGAAATGCTTTTCTTTGAATCATCAAATAATCCTGAAAATGCTGATAAAATGCTTAAGCAGCTATTTGGCATATTATAATGATTTCTGAAGGATCACGTGACACTGAAGAGTGGAGCACTGATGTGGTCACATGAATATATTACATGTTGATATATATAGTTGACTGTTTTAATTTGTAATAATATTTCACAATATGACTGTTTTGTATTATTTTAAAAATCATATCGATCTCAAACTTTTGAGCATTAGTGCATCAGTAAATTCGACTTCAAGGAGATTGTATTTAGTTCTCAACAGCTGCAGGTATATCATAGGACAGAAATGTTGTCGGTGTGTAAGTTTACAGTGTGTATCTGCAAAGTGCAACACTGCAAGTTTCAATGTGCAAACTAAATTCAAAGACTAGTTTACTTAACTAAATCTTTGAATCCCTCAGTGCCAACAGGCAGATTAATGTGTGTACTTTCAACAAAATGCTTATTTAGATTTCAAGCATTTGGCAGACACTCTCATCCGAACCGAGTGCATTTGAGGTGTGTGTTTTATCTGTGTGCGCGCATGGAGATCCAACCCGTGACCTTGGCTCTCAGTGCGGAGCTTATGGTTTTGGGCCAGCTCCAATGAAAATGGAGAGCTAACTTCAGAAGACTTTAATCAAAGATTTCAAGCCACTTTCTCTAAATCTCAAGATGAACACTTGTTTCTGCTCTTGGCGTAAATATTTGAAATCTCACGTTGAGTTAGAATTAAAACATTTCATCATACTAGCACAATATAAGTCCATTTGTCTAAAGTCTGTTCATGTTTATTAATTCAGTTTCATTATGTTAGTTTTTCATTCCAGATTCAGTCTTTATTTAATTAGAACAAGAGTCAAACAAGAAATCACAAGCCGACATATCTGTGGATATTAACGAGTGAATGCAATTAAGCAATGCGACTATAATGTAGCCTAATTAATTATTGTTGCCGGAATATGCCAAAGCATACTTCTACCAGCGATGAAGATAGTATAATTAAATAATATAATTGCATTTATGCAACATAAAAGAGAAGATAATCAAGAGATAAAGATCGCCTCTACCCCGGTCTCAGATATTTCCACCTGTTAATATATCAACACAAATCTGATGTTCATCTGTTGAATCATGAGGGACGGTGTGGCTTTAAACGGCAGCTTTAAGCGTTTCAAATGTTCTCCAGTCTGTTTTTCATCTCAGGATTGTGGGAGTTTAAAGCTCATTGCACTTGCTGTGTCCTCAGGCAAACATTTTTTCCCTGTCAGGAAACAACAACCCAAAACAACAGAAACCAGGACAGAGGTAAAAAAATAGTAATAATTCTCTCTCTCTTCGAGGGCTGTTCACTGTGAATGTGTTTGAGGTGGGGGTGCTTCTCTAATCCATTATACAGAGATTATTTTATTTTATTTGTGTGGTTTTGCCCAGCCTGGCCTCAGGGCTGAGGGCTTTTTTATGGACTAATCCTCCACAAAGCTCGTAATAATCTCTCTCTCTCTCTCAGACTCTCTACTCTGATTGGTCTCGATCAGAACAATAAATGAATAAATAGCAACTATTATTCTATTATTTAATCTTTTTTTAGTTTGCTTTGATATCTTAATCCTCATTTTGAATAAAAAAAGCACAACTGAAAAATACAACTGTATTAACAGTTGTCACCAATTATGTATTTTCCAGGATCTCTGGTATATCCCTGAGCCCTTTTTGTCTCAGATATAGAACTCCACGGGCCGAAATGTAAGTGTTCGAACCTAAAGATAGTTTACACAGGCAATTTCCACATCGCCTATCAGTGACATGCAGAAAATGAAAAATGCATTATTCATTATTTACTGTCTGCTGTATAAGCCATAATGCATGTTACCGAAGAACAACTACCCGTGTTCCCTGTGGAGAGTTGCAACCCTACAGGACTTTTAACTATTAATGTCGTATGTTGATAAGCACGGTCAGCCACTGTAAATCTCATTTCCTTCAGAACAGTACCATTATTGCAGGAAGAAGAGACTAACATTAATTTACTGTAAAAAAATATTGTTGATTTAACTTTAAAAAGTAAGTAAGCTGGTTGCCTTAAATTTTATGTTGATTGAACTGGAAAAAGTGAGTTAATGCAATGAAGGAAATTGATTTAATCGTCAGAAACTCAAAATAATAAGTTATCTCAACTAAATAAATTATTTAAGTTCATTTGACAAAAGAAAAAATGTTGCGATAACAAATCTTTATTTTTTTTTATTTTTTTTTTACAGTGTGTATATTTATTCCATTATTTGGAATATTTAATACCTTCGTCATTGTTAATTTATAAATATTGTTTTTATTTTTCTGTCGAATATGAGATGTTGGAAGTCCATTTTAAGACAATGCAAGATGTTGTTATTGTCAAAGCAGAGGGAAGTTTCATATTTCATGTAAAAATAGTGCCCTAAGAAATCATGTTTGTTTGGAGGAAATGCAGTAGGCCTTGGAGGCATGGACTTGTAATGAAGTGATTATTCAAAAATGATCAGTATAGCACGCTTGCATATGAAAACCTTCGCCTGGAGCTACAAATCAAAAATTCACATCTCAACATATTTTCAGATGTGTTTGTACACATTCCAGAACGCTGTGCTGAAAACCCGCCTGTGTGAGATGCACGAGAAGATCAAGATTATACTGTACACTTGTATGTCAGTTTGAGTGCTGCAGGTCGTACCAATACTAAGAAAATATGAATTTCATGTTGCGATTGAGACTTTTCAATCAAATTATGCTGACTAGATATCATTTGTAATGAAAAAACGGTAAACATGAAAAAAATAGAAACACTGCTCTTTTGAACCCCATTTTGAGTGTTTCCACTTCAAAAGTAAAAGAAAAAGGTCTTGGTACTTTTTATCTCACAATTCATACTTTGCAGAGTCACGTGACTACCATGGATGCCTGGCGGCCAACGGATGGGTATTTTCAATGTAGAGTCTTGTAGTTCCAGGTCTTTCTAGTAGCTATCAAGTCTGTTAGCGAGCTAGCTGCATAACTACGGACTAGGATTAACTCCAAGGTGAAGGTAGTTAAATTGTGTAATGCAGACAGTTTTTCAGATAATCAAGCAGTAATAATTCCTCCGTAAATAATCTAGCTCTGCTGTTTTCATTAACCCCCTGGGGACCAAGGTGTATTTGGGGTCCTTGAGATGTTATGACATGCCCTGAAGTTTGTACTTTTTTCAGTTGCTTATAAACATATTAATGGCTGAAATTACACTATATTTAGCACAAACAGGGCTACCATAATATGTGAGCAACATGTATGTACATGTTTGTATTTATGAGAGAATATTGTTTGTGTGGTTATTGAAAAACACAAACTAAAAATGAAAGTTTCTGAAATAAGGCCACAAAACACATACTATATATATATATATATATATATATATATATATATATATATATATATATATATATATATATATATATATATATATATATATATTCAAGATATAAATGAAATATGTTATATGGGCCATTGTGTACAATTGTTTCAAAGTTACAGTTGGAAACATCTTCAAAAGAAAATAATTTTTCCATATAAAGTATTATTTTTAAAGTAGGCCATTTACATTTTATCATACATATTTAAAAGTTAAGGATTCATTATTTTGATATTTGCATTGCATTAGCTTGCATTGTATAACAGTTGATTAGTTTATTTTTGAAAAAAACATACTATATATTTAACATATGAGCAGAAAATGTCTAACTAAAGCTTATTTAACTTAAAGTTAACTTAAAGACACGATTAATTACGTGATCATACACCCACTGTATCCAAACAAATGTTGAAATTAACTTGACATCCTGGCAAGATCCTTTACTGTGTTTTGAGGCTGGAGAACGGCGTTCTTGCCCGCCAGCCACTACTTGTGACGTCACGTGCAAAGTATGAATTCTGACATGTGTCTCGTAATTGCACGTTTATATCTCACAAGACTGTTTTGCCCGTCAGAATTGCAAGATATAAACTTGCAATCATGAGTTACAAAGTCTTTGTGAACTCGCAGTGGCAAGAAAAAAAAGTCAATTTATATCTTGCAATTCTGACTTTAATATGGCAATTCCGAGTACATATCTCAAAATTCAGTCATAAATCAGATAATAAATTGCAATTACCACTTTTTTGTGGCGGAAACAAGCGTCATATAAAGTAATAATTGTGTGACTGCAACATTTAAAATAATTTTGTGAGAAATAAAAGTTGCAATTGCAAGCTATCAAGTTGTGATTGTTGGAAATGCATTCCATTCCATGTTCCATTGAACTTTATTTATTTTTCAAACTCTGAAAATGACTAGTTCATCCATACATTTCACTAAAAACCCAACAAACTGCAAAAACTTTGCTTTGTAACAGATCTCTGTCTATATATATAGAAGGTAGCAGTTTTTTTTAACTGATTAGCACTTGCAACAGAGAGGATTGTTTGTTGTCTCAAAGCTTGATTTTCATCCACAGTTGAAAATAGACACAAAACTTCATTAACCATGAGAGGAATTGACTCTAACCCCAATCCCCATGTGACAAAATCACATCCACTCAGAGAGCAGAACAATAAAGTTCCCTCGCATCATCAAACCTCTCTGCCACACGCCATTTTAGCTCCATTTTGTAGTTTGCTGTATTTTTAGGGGTCTGCTGCGACCCAACAGAACACAACACGCATCATGGCTAATTACAGAGAACGGATGAAGAGCCCCGCTAGCTGGCTAGCAATGGCAGGCTGTCGCGGTAAATACAGTAATTCGACACAAACCTCCTACTCACATTATTACAGAGCAGGGCAAGGCTAGGGAGGAGAGGACCGAGGGATGATGTGATGTGAATTGCGGTGTGTTGTTGAAATGAAAGATGGGATTGATGAAGGAGGCAAGTTGGGAGGAAACTCAGACAAAGTGACAGATGGGATGAGGAAGAGGAGGGTAGACAGATGATCTCTTCTGGCAAATAAGAAGGAGCTTGAGGGCTAATCTGCACTTCCTAAAGGGAATCACAATGAGAGATGTGTTGATTCCAAATAAACTTGTATTTTATTCAACGCTGAAAAGTATTGATTGAAATAGTTATGCATCGTTGAAAATGTATTGTTCTACCTTTGTTTTTATGCCTGAACTCAACCGTTGACATCCTACTCTAATAGAAAGTTGAGTGTTATTTCTGTCACATGCAGACACTCGTTGGAAAAAAAAAAACATGTCTGAGACGACATTTCTGCAGATGAATGTGAAGCTGGCACTGTTTTACTGCATTGGTTGTTGAATGTATCACAGCAGGTCAGAAAAGAAAAGTGGCGCTAAAAGGTTAATGCTCTGTCGTGTTTGAAAATAACACACCACCTACACTAAACCCTAAACCCGAGCGAAAGTGTTACCAAAAGCAAACATGACATACTATAAAACACATTTTCTGAAGCATCTGTGTTATTTTAGCCGCTTATGCGAGTCTTTTAGCTCTTTTATTGGGACTTGTGTTTCCCAATCGCTTCACATTACAAGTGAAATGTTGTACCAGGTGAGCCACAGAGCAAGTTTACTACACCAGAAAAGCCAAACACATGACACATGACATAAATGATAAGGTAAGCTCTCCATTGCCTGGAATCAAACACAAAATTGAGAAAACCAAGAAGGCTAATTTGGACGAATTTTGCCTGAGAAATCCAGGGTGAATTCATTTCAAAGAGCATTTCATCTTTTGACATTTGAACAATTGTCAGCCATTCTGCCAAATAAAGCACACACTTGCACTCACAGACACACCGTTATCAAGGTCCCATTGGTGTCCTGAGGCCGTTCCAGATCACTCACCCTTGCGTTCCAAGGCGCATGGCACTGTGTTATCTCTCACACTGAAAGTCGGAGGATCTCGTTGTCTCAGGTTGCCTCGGTTCATCTTCCCCTGACTCTCCAACATGATCTCATTCAGAGGCGGCGTTTGACGTCACCTTACCCTAGCAGTCAGAGTTAAGATAAAACATCAGCTAATGATGATGCTCGATTAATGATTTTAGGAGGGTTTAACCACCCTAAATGTCCACCCAGCACCCCGAAAAATGTCCTATTAACTGTACACTAATTCGTGATCGCCTCAGTCACCTTTAAAGTCATGAGACCGGCTCCTCCAGTATTATCTCCACAGCATCAGAACAAAAGCAGAGGACAACGTGTCGGAATTTATTGATAGTTATGAGATTTCATCCAATTGGCATGATACTGTGTGACTTTCCATACGTCATACTTCAGTGAAATAAAATTGCAAAAAATAAAGAAATAAAAAAACTGTATTAATTTGATAATAAATCCAAAGGTAAAACACACGATAAGTGACCATTCACTGTCAGTGCTGGTCTTATGATCTTAACGCCAACTTGTCTGGGGTGCGTTTACTGAAAACATCGTTAGCCAACTATGATCGCAAGTTCCGTCGTTATCAGCATAGTTTTCAACGAGTCGGTGTTTCCCGAAACAATCGTTCCAACGAACATTTGCAAACAGCATCGCAAAGTTGTTTGGTTTGAACAACCGCTCTCGACCTGCGATTAGAAGGCATAGTTTCTTTATTGCAGGACATTTGGACGTAATAAATCCTTATCTTGGGCAAAATAAGTGAGTTAACATTTAGCTACAACCGGTGCCTTTTATTTAGAATACATACAAATGTAATTTATGTCTTTTAGTTTTTCAAAAGATTTAAGTACAGATTTTGAAGAGTGTGCATGTGCGAACATGCTCTATATGTAAGAACAAGCCAAATATTGAGTCTGGTAATAAAGCAAAATAACTGAGAACAATTAGAAATAGTCCTCAGATGACATGTCTGTAATTTACTATAAAACAAATCTAGTGTTAATTGAATCTCGAACAGTTTCATTAAAAGTAGGTATTATTCCACCACGTGTGAAAACCAACGTGGTTGAGCGATATTTGCGACAATGGGTTTCGGGGAAACAGTCAGTGACTAGCTTGTTGATTTCTCCAACGATGCATCATACTATGGTAGTGAAGCAGCGAACTACATAGTTGTACAGGAAACACACCCCTGATTGGATCCCACTTCATGTCGAAAACACAATGGCAGATTTTAAATGAACACATAAATGTATACATTATTGCAAATATTATTATTAGATATACTATATATATAAAAATCAGAATGCAGTGTGAGCAGTTAGTGATACATCTTTCGAATTAGCCTCAGCTGTCAGATACAGAGTAAAAAGTGAAAAGAAACAGGCCTATTAAATCTTCCCTGGATGTTTTTATTTTTTCAACAAAGAAATTAAATAATAGCAATCAGGGAGAATGGAAGCAGCAAATACAAAAAAAGAGGACTCTCATGCTGTCAGCAAATCGTTATAGCCTAGCCTAGTTGTGCAATAAAAGCTGCACTGCAACAAAAAGGTAAGGTATGTGTCTTTAATTCTGTTTCACTGTGAGTTTTAATTAATAGTGTAATAGAGTTAATATTGCATTGTGCGTTTTGCATTTTAGATATAACATGCAGTATATGATTGTTCTACATGCCCAGAGGAATGCCGTCTCTACAGGTGTGTGTGAAACGCCGTACACTGATACTCATTAGTATTCATATGAAGGCACCCTATTTGTTTGTTTCTTTCTTTCTATCTAGATCAAGATGGACTTATATCAACAATTTGATGCTTTCTCTATATATAGAGTCCTGTCAAAAGTTTGAAAATATTACACATTTTATGTTTTTGATAGAAATCTCTTACACTTACAATGCAACAATACCATAAAAACAGTAATATCGCCAAATATTATTACAAATTAAAATAACGGTTTCATATTGTAATAATCTTAGAAAGTAATGCATTAATAAATGAGGAAATTAACATTTAGGATTAATAATATCTTTAGTATTTTCCATAAAATGTGCAATGAACCTGTGACAGTTTCTGCCCATGACTTTTATTATTATTAATTATGATTCTGATGATATCAAATACTAAATACTAATGTTTTATTATTTCATTATTACTATGTCTTTACTGAATATATAAATGCTGTAGTTGTTTTAACTCCAATTAGGAGTAAATATGGATAAAATATGTTACATTTTAACCCAATGGCTGGGTTTGTCCATATTTAACCCAAACTTTTTGTGTGTATACTTGTTTAATATTATGATATATATATATATATATATATATATATATACATATATATATATATATATATATATATATATATATATATATATATATATATATATTATATATTATGATATATTATGATATATTATGTATATATATATATATATATATATATATATATATATATATATATATATATATATATATACACATATATATATATTATGGGGAGAGGGGTTCCTTATTTTCTTATGCTTTAAAAAAAAAACGTCCCTTCTGAAACGGGATCATGTGAAACTGCTTGCAGTTTGACTACATGCACATAAGTGTCCAATGATCCAGATAAACTCCTCTTCCTTGTTCTCACTCATGCACACACAGAGGATGAGGTTGTCCGTGTGATCAAGGCCCCGGCAGATGATTGGCTCGTCTGTGTCCATGAAAGTGCTATTAGACTTTTGCACTCGTTCGGTCCGGACGCAACACTTCCTCCATCCCCTCTTACATCTCCCAGTCAGACGCCGACCCCTGCGGGCCTTGTTCATCACGATCATTAACCTCCGGACGCCCCGGGGACATGCAGGCGTTTGTGCCCCGTGTGGCCCCGCTGACAGGGAACAGAGGAACACAGCCATTGATCTGTCTGGAGGAGGAGCCTCGTCTGGGACCATCTCCTTCAGATTATCACCGGCTTTACTGAGATTTTGGCCACACCAAACACTTCCTTCAGATTGACAGAAACTGTCTGTCATTCATAGTTGACATAGTTCTGTGTTTAGTTTTAGAATAGCATTAAACATTTTATGGGATGAAATGATTCTATGTTTTCTCATTTATTCTGTTTGCCCCAATTCATTAATGAGGCTGAAACTCTTGCCTGTTAAATATTTCATATTGTGGTGCGTTCAGGCTGCTCGTAACTATTGGGAATAAAACTTCAGTTGATTTTTATTAAGTTCATGCTGTGGATCAAACTGTTGGCAACACTTTAGATTATAGGGAACACATTCACTATTAACTAGGATCTTATTACCATGCATATTTCTAGAATATTGGCTGTCTATTTGTACTTATAAATGATTATAATGATTCAGGTCACTGTATAATTTTATCTGCTATTAACACTAATTACCTGAATCATTACATACATTAACACAAAGGTATATGACCATGCATTGCCATATTACAAACAGTAATTTTCACTTACTGTCAGTCATTTGCACAGCTTTCTTATTGCCTGATGGCTGTGGATATATTTGCCTTCATTCTGTAATGACAATTGCAATACTGAATTATATTTCTGAGGGACGTTCTCTAAAGCATTCATGAGATAGTAACAATAGCAAAGGTGAGTGAATCTTAACAAAGGGTTAATTAAGAGCATATGTATGTCGAGCCCGTTCTCATACTTTGGCGTCATGTCAGGTGACAACATATGACATTTAGTCGAAATGTACTCGCACATGGCACCCTTTACTGTCAGTATGAGATGTAGATATATATGGGCCAGAAGGCGCCTCCTAGTGGTCTAACCCTAACCCTACCCCAGACCTAAACCTACCCATAACAGTGCGTATTATATTGACGGCTAAAGGGTGCCATGTGTGTAGTATTTTAACGAAATGTCATATGGCATCACCTATGTGACGCCAAAGGATGAGAATGTGTTGCATATGTCAGTATTTAATGAGAAAACCACCCAATGAACATACCGGTGTGATGACATTTAAGATGCTAAGTGCAAATGTGGCTTTAAAAGTAAATAGTTTTGTTTTATTTCCATATAATTGAACATAAAAGATCAGTTTTATTTAATATTTTATTCAAACTTATTACATAGTATGCTCATGGAATAATGAAAAATATTTGGCAGAATATTTTGCAGCAAAATTATGAAATCAATTATTTTTATTTACATTTACAATAAGACTATTTATGTTGCATGTAAAATACCTAGTATTATGCAATTATGATATATAACAATTACATTTACAGTGTCTTCATAAATTTGAAAAAAAAAATATATATATATAGGGAAGGTATATCCCATTCTCCCTTCTCTCTTTCTATCCTGTCAAAATCTATACTCTCCTATCCAAAAAGGCCAAAAAACATAACTTCATAACTTTAACAAATTATCAGAAAAGGTACATCGCTTTCCTGCTCTGACCAGAATGATTTGAATTCAGCTCACATCATAAATATGACTTCCCAAATTCGGTAAATATGAATGTTTCATGACTGTGACCTAGCAAAAACATTCTTTGCATTTAGCTTATATCAAGCTTAAAATGCTCAAATTGTAGGAGAATCTCCTGGGTGCATGGCTCTAGATCAGGAGGAAAGATTAATTGATTTGTTTTAATATAATTATCTAAATTAGCATGCTAAATTGACAGTGATATTGTTAATATGTCTCTGATTCTCTCAGTTTCTCTCTCATTAATATATTTTTCCCCATGTTCTTTTAGCCCTCCAGCTCAAGCCTCAGAGCGAAATGAGGGTGCCAGCCAACAGCGCCAGCCGAGGGTGGCAGTTTGGTGCCAAAGATGACGTATAATGTAATTAAGGCTCAGTCCCACAGTGGCAACGCCAACATGTTGCGACGTGAGGAATTATGATCCCAACCATGGCTAGGGGCTCACGCTTGGGCCACTGCCTTTATAATGTATGTTCATATTGGACAACAGGTGCAGAGGAGGAGTCAGTAATAATACTGCTGAAGGAAATATGAGGAAGGAATGAAGGATAGAGGCAGATAGACGGTCCGGCCCAAGCATGGTCTTGTGCTTGGTGGTTATTGTCCCGAGACAACTTGCTGAGCCACAGAGCCTTACAAAACCAGCACTTTGCCTCTTCTTCTTCTCCCACCACACTCTACCAATGTGCTCAAGGCTGTGTGAGTAGAAAATGTAATTGTGAATGGGCTGTTTAAATGGCTATTAGAAGCCTCTTTAATGATTTAAAGAGCACTATCGTCTGAAATTAAAGGGATATTTAACTAAAAAATAAACTTCTCTCATAATTTACTCAATCACATCACCTCAAGCTTTAAATGTGCCTGCATGTTTTTCAGGGATAACAAATTATATGTGCTTGGATAGAATTGGGATTGGCAAGGATTTAAACCGAACGCAATATACTGAATACAGCTAATTTATTTGATATTTTGATGATGACATTCATATATGCAAATGTGGCTTTAAAAGTATTTTATTTCCATATAATTGAACATAAAATATCAATTGTGTTTAATATTTTATTCAAACTTATTACATTATATGCTCATGAAATAATGAAAAATGTGTAGAAAATATTTTGTCAATAGATGCAGCATTACAAATAATTAAATAATTGATTTTATTTGCATTTACAATAAAACTATCTATGTTGAATGTAAAATACCCTAGTATATATATATATATCATATATATATATATATATATATATATATATATATATATATATATATATATATATATACCCAGTGAATTGAATTTTATGTAGAGTAGGTTTATACGCGCAGGCACCGATGACCCTGTGGTTAACTCACCCTCATTTGCAATATAAAAAATATTAAATCAATATACTAAATATGTCTCTTGAGCTCATTTATTTGACAAGAAATACAGTAAAAAACAGTAATATTTTAAAAATGTAATTTATTCCCGGGATTCAAAAGCTAATTTTGAAGTGTTCAGTCAGTTTTCAGTGTCACGTGATCTTTTTAGGAATTATTCTGCTGATTTGCTGCTCAATAGATATAACTATCACATCTTTACTGTCACATGTGATCAATTTAATCCATCCTTGCTGAGTACAAGTATTAATTTCTTCCAAATTTCTTCCTAAGAAAACGTTTGAAAGGTGCTTAAAATATAGAACTTGAAAGTGACCATTTTGCCTCTCGACTGAAACCGAGGTCTCAAGAAACATTTGAATCGTTGTCTTTATAAAATATGAATTGTTTGCTGTTGAGTTTCTATACCGCTGTCAGAGATCAATCTGTGCAATATTTATGCAACCACTTCTCAGGATTCGCTTTAACTCCTCTGCAGTTCATTTCACTTCTGTTCATTTCTTAAGGTTACTTCTGAGCCATTCACACGAAAGTTATCGACACGTCATTCTCGCTGTTCCCGTGTCTTTTATGATTCATGTGCCTGGTGTCAGCCCTTTCACGATCCAGTATGTTGCTTCATGATGATTCACTTGAATCATTCAGCGAGTGAATTGTGAACAGGAGCGTGATTCATTTGGCTGAATGCTGAGACGTGGGTTTTCTGCAGATCTCGAGACACTCCAGAGGTTGCCAGATCCATCACAAGTGCAGACTCCTCATGTTGGTTCTCCAAATGGGCGCTCGTTCCCTTGGGCACACACACTGTGGGCCAAAACAGAAGCCCTCCCAGCCAGCCCTCGATATCTTTTTTTCTCTCTTGACACGATCCAAATGCCTCTCCGCTCTGTTCTGTGGAAGAAAGGAATCTGCGGATCCTGTGTGTTGACTCTTTCACATCCCAACTCGTGAAGACGTGACTTCGTGATAGGTCTCTGCCCACTCTGTCCCGCCGAGATCCTCTGTTAGCCGTCCGACTCGTTCCTCTGGCGGTCCTGAAACACTGCTGTCTGTTTACTGCAGGATTTACGGCTTTTGTATGTTTCAGATGTGACAGCTGCTTCATTCATCTCCCAAGTGTGGAAGCCATGAGATAAGACAGATATGGCTTTACAATCGTCTTCTCTTAGAGTAAATCCTCTTTAAATCTTCTATTTTACTCTCTTTCGTTCCCCCTTTCTCTGCCTTAAGATTGCAGTGTATTGTGGCTGGGACATTTGGAGAATGTGAGGTATTGTTAAGAAATGATTCTTTGGAGGCCATTGCTTCCATGCTTATAGTCAACGTGTCTCTCACGACATTCACTTATAATCAGTGTGGTGTATATCATTTTTGTGACAGATACCTCTCTTCATGATTCAATTCAGTAAGATTTATGAATATGGTCTTCCAAGGATGTCATCAATGTTTACATTTTCCAACCTCCTCCGCTAAATTCTCAATGAGCACGTCCTTCTTCATTCCTGAAATATTTTTTCTCACTCAAACACAACCATTGGAAAAATGTTACTTGTTAATTGCTTCTTTTTTTCTCACCTTTTATGTGTAGCACAAACAAGATGGTCATGATTTCAATTCCTAGGTACTGCATGAAATGAAGAAATGTACAACTTGAATGCAGTGCAAATGTATAGAAATTGCAAGTGCAAATATATTTGTGTAAAAGAAACACAATTGAATTTAAACCTTAAACATATTTTATATATATATATATATATATATATATATATATATATATATATATATATATATATATATATATATATATATATATATATATATATATATAATCTGTGTTATGTCACAAAGATCAGGCATGCTGAACAGTGTATAAGAATGTCACTCTTCACTCTTTTTTGTGTCTTTTATTTTAAGGTCAGTGTGTCATAGGTGGTCAAGTGTTTTGGTGGGTGTGAAAGCTTGATTTAACACTTCAAGCATGTTTGAGACACACAAGTATAACATTTGAAGCCAACGTATTTCACTGCTGAGAACATCACAGTTTATTTCAATAATAGCCTGCTAAATAAAAAGCAAATGTGTTGTTGTGGTTTTAATACATTTTAGAAGTGTTAGAGTAAACTTTACACGATTACCTGCTGTGTCGAGTTGCATGTTGACAAAGACAACAGCATGTTTTGGAAAAGTCTTCTCAATGTTGGGAAATGCATGTAATTTATATATATATATATATATATATATATATACATATATATATATATATATATATATATATATATATATATATATACATACATACTTATATTGTTAAGTAGTTGACATTTCTAAATGGAAATTTGATGGAATGGCCTCCAAGGAAATCTTCATTTAAGAACAGTAATCAATATTAACTTTGCAAGTATAAAACTCTGGCCTTAATCGTATTTTCTAAAAAGCATATTTCATCGTTACAGAAATATTGTGGAAGTGAGGCTTTAGCTGCCAATCTATACCTAACCCTGATGAGTTACACTGCGGCACATCAGTCATAACTCGAATTGTTAGGACATTGTTAGCCATATAATTATGTTTATAGAGATTTTAGAACTATCCTGTAATTTTCCAGTCAAATTCTTCAAAATTCTCTGTTTTACCACAATATAATTTAATCGACATGAAATGGATGTTGTGATAGTATTTTCTTAGGGAAGCTAAGTGTATGTAATATTGTTATGTATATCCGAGTAAAACGCTTCTGGACAAGAACAAATGTGGGGCAGAGCAAATGTTGGTTGTGGTTTGTTATTGGTGGATTTGATGTGAGTGACAGGTTGCCCTGCCATCATCATTAGAGAAGAGATGTCACTGCATGAGGGAGGGGAAGTTATTCTGATTCGAGATGACGTTAGGCACATACATTTTGTGTTGTTTTTGTATCACAGCAAATGCACAATGCAAGTAATGCAATTACTGTAAATACTGTTGCCACAGGCAAAATGCAAGGGTCAAAACGGCTATGTGACAAACAAACACTGTCACTGCAGAGAGACATGGCTTCAATTGTAGATCAGCCAGGTTACAGAAAATAATGGGGTTTTAAATGGTAGTAAGTTGCATTTAAAAGGTTGACATGGTGGCAAACAAACAGAGGTGTAGTGTTTGTGAAAGATCAACATCAGGCATGTGCACTAGTGTTTTTTTTTCAGGCTGTGTACTCTGATTTGCTTATGAAGCTACATAAGTTTGGTTCATGTTGGAAGCATGTCAGCAAATCAGGTCAAACAAACCAGCATAGTTGTCATTATAACTTGGAGATAACAACCCTTCTGAAATGGGAAAAAAGAAAAATGAATAATGGGAGACTGTGTTTTTCATATGTGAAACCTAAATAGAAAGCCTATGTATTTTAATAATAGTTCAGCCAAAGCAACTCTGCATATGTATTTATAAAAATAACACTTTGCCTTTCGTCTGCTGCACATATTTCTCGTTTTAATGAGCTTGTTAGCATGAGTGTTTCGGAAATGCAACCCATTGTTAGAGTGCGATAATGCATATATGAGAACTTTTTTTCTGGTTTGAAACTCCCAAAGTGCAAACAATCTAAAATAATAAAAGTAAAAATGGAAAAGTGACATTTTTAAAAATAATTATTTTCGCCACATTCCACTTGTATTCACAACATGTTTGGGTTTGTTTTGGGGTTAGTTACTTGTAACTATGCATAATTTACTGTTATTGAATACACTCATTAAAAATCACTGGGTTGTTTTAATCCAATTTTCGGGTCAAATATGGACAAACACAGCCATTAGGTTACTTTTTTAGTCCCATCTTATATGTACTTACATTGAAATTAAGTAATTCAATACAATGGACTTATTGTGTTCATACATGTTTTTACATTGTACTTATATTTTAAAAATACCAGCATGTATTTACAGCTGTAATTAATTTATGTAATTACATTTGTAATTACACAGTTGACCTCCCCTTACAACTTAACCTACCCTTAAACCTACCTATACCACCACACCTGTCCCTAACCTTACCCAGTATCATACCTCAATAGCAGCAAATGTGTTTTACAATACAACAGGACCACAATATCAGTATGTACTTATTTTTCGATGTAAGTACATAGTACTTAAAGCCACTTAATAAAGCTGGGACCCATTTTTATTATATTTTTAACCCAATGTTTGGGTTTGTCCATATTTGACCCAAAGTTGGGTAAAACAACCCAGAATTTTTAATGTGTATAATAAGAACATGTAACTACATCATCTTACAATAAAGTGTGTGTGGCCGACAAACCTGGAACTTCAAGGTTGAAGAGAAATAAAATTGGTAGTTGGAAGTTGATGTAGTGTGTGATTTACCTGGGTTTTTTTCTTCAATATTCCTGGTTTCCCGTCCATGTTTATTGGTCTTGATCATCTATTTATGTTTTGCCTTTTATAATTAAATCTGTGTGAGCAGATTCGCCCTGGCCTCATCCTTGTCAAACAAATGAAATCATGCATTCAACAGAGCTGTGATGTAAATAGTTAAATTTATGAAATTATAATCTGAATCTTGCAAGTAATATATTATCCTGTTTAAGTTGCCATGCAATGCATCACATTATTCAAATAAACTGTGAGGTCGCTCACACGTTTACTACTACATTTTACAAGGTGTCAAACACTGCTCATCCAATTGAAGTCTTTAACCTCTGAATCATGTTTAAAGAATGCTGCACTTCAATCGCACACAAGAACTTGGGAGAAAAATGGGTTAAGTGGTGTTAAAATCCTCCAGTCACTGCAACAGGAACAACGACTTGTACAATACCTCTAGCTTTTACCAGATTGCAGTT
Source organism: Hybognathus amarus (assembly GCA_030378365.1). Lineage (NCBI taxonomy): Eukaryota > Metazoa > Chordata > Actinopteri > Cypriniformes > Leuciscidae > Hybognathus > Hybognathus amarus. Next base: position 53,642 of record JAQIUQ010001762.1, on the reverse strand, counting down.
TGTCACGACAAATTTAGTGCAAAGTGAGGCAGTAAATCTCCCTAGTTTATACAACTCTGTAAAGAGGTGACAGACCGGGGCAAATCTATTCTTCTTGATGAGGAAGTTTTATACCGGGACTGTTAATCAGCAGAGTGCCAGCGCTCTCTCATCAGTTAATGCCGATGAAAGAGCATTAACCAACATCACACCAGCTGTCCATCACCTCCCTACTCCCTTCATCTCTCACACGACAGCGTGATTAGAAGAGAAGAGGCATATTACTGTCAGATTTGTACCTGTTCGTGTTCCCGTCTCATTGTCATCTCTCTCCCTCTATTCTCTCTCATTCTCAGAGAAGGGTTTTTCAAACTTTTTAATGGCACATAATGATTTTTTTCACCTAATTATTGGGATTTATGAACCTGCATTTTATATCTAAAATCTGCATGCTTATAGTTGTATGTACACTACAAATGGATACTTGTAGACACGTACACATAATTATTAGATATCAAACGATCTGTAACAATGCAATGCTAGCCGAGTAGATTATTATTTCTAAAATAAAAATATTACTCACATAAGTGTGTTGCACCACTCCTGTTGGATCCAATATATAAGGTAACGTAGACTAATCATGTTCCGTACAACAACGATGTTCTGTACAGATTAACTTTAACCACCGATCGCTGAATAAATACTTCTAGGTCATACACAAAATGCATATCTGTGTCGTCTTCATTTCTCCCTCTTATATTATAATGAGTTTAACTCACCCGTCGAGTGCACGTGGGGAAAACGTCCAATGTTGTCAAATGGCAACCGGATTCGCCCATACATGTTCGACCCAGAGTCCGTGTGTTGCACAAATTCCTGTCAGATCCAATATAGACGGCACATCACCGTTCTTTTCTCTTAATCGGTCTGCAAATCCAGCCTCGAATTGTTGACAAAACAATCCTCGGTGAAATGAAGCGACATACGGATAATATTTTACAGCTGGAATTTTCTGCTGGAATGTCATTAAAAACAAATTTTAACCAGGCATTCCTAATATTGGAATCCAGAGGAAGCTTATGCAGCGACTGTCTTCTTCCACAGCCAGGCACGGCACAACATTTTGTCAACGGAATGTTTATTGCTGGTAGATCGCTCCGGTTTGTCATCACGAGGTATGCTTTTGTTTACCTATGCACGAATGCGTGAATCTGTGGGCGGGGCTAAGACCGGCCGTATTGAAGTAGGCGTTGATGAGCGGGTGGGGTTTCTTCATCTTTGACGACATACTTCCACACTTTCAAAAACGAAGCGTTTGTTGAGGCTGGTGTCAATAAAAGCTTTTATTGGACTAATCAAGGTCGTTTTCAGTTCTGAAACTTACAGGATATTATTATAATATGATGACCTCTTAGATGTCAAAAGCTTAAGGAAAATTTGATTTCTCAGTTCATCACCCCTTTAAAAGCTACAGCAGGGGCCAAAACTGATGTCTGGATAGGATATTTTGTTTAATAACCCTACAAAATATTGTTTATTTTAAATGTATGTATATTGTATATTTTAAATATGCAAAAAGAAGTTTGAGGGGTGATGATGTTCAAGATTTTCCATATGGGATACACCGATATGAACATTTTGGCCGATATCAATAACCGATAATTCTTAATATTTGAAAGCCGATAACAGATATATTGGCCAAAAAATCTAAATCCAATTTTTTGTAAATATTTGTAGAGCCTGATTACGAAAACAAAAGTCTCAACATTGAAAGCCATATCCCAAGCACACAATTATAATAGTTTTATGGAACTTTTCTGACAGATTTTGTGCTGTGCATGTTGCACTTACCAGTATTTTCCTTTTAGAAGTTATTCCAATCAAATTTCAGCAAATTCAAAAACTATCATGGCAAACAGTGCATATCTGAGGTGTTTTAGCTCAAGAAATAATACATTATTTATCGTTTGTTATAAATCTGCATATCGGTCCGAGAACGATGTGGTGGCCGATATATTGTACATCCCTACAATGAATGTGTAGTGAGTGATAAAAAATGTTAATGCAAATATATATATTTTTTTCTTTACTTATCTTTTACATTAACCCATTAGCACTGTATTAAACCCAGTACAAGAACCCTGTCTTGCAGCATAAGGTACTTGTTTCAAAGTGCAGAAGTCATTTATAACTTGAGAGATTGTTTTAAAAACAGCATTAGATAGTCGGGACACTTACAGTAGGGAGTATATGAAGAGATGACCGTGAATTACCTGAATCTGCAGCAGCTGAAGATGTTGGCTTGTTATTTTTAACAAACAGAAATCCTAAGGGAAGTCATTTTCCTTTGTTACTGGGACGAGGGGAAATCAGTTTGGCATTAGCACAAAAATAACATGATTACGAAGATATTCAGTACGTAGACCATCCTTTACATTACTTTCAGGAGGTGCTTTATTTTCTTACAGAACAGAAAGGGAATTAACATTGGGAAAAACTAATTTAAGAAGTCTGCTTCAAGGACTACCATGCAAATAAAGGGAGCATTTATGTAGCTGAATCCCCTTCCCTCTCTCTTAATCTCTCTCTCTCTGGGTTTGAAAAAGGAGGGAAGGGTTCCCTAAGGAGGTGGAGTGGCCCGTCCCGAAGGCTTACTGAGACTGATGCCCGATTCCCAGCTGTGCTGATTCACTCCCCAGGCTCTCGGCAAGGCCGTGACGGGGCGATTACTCTGGCACCTTCTCCTCACGGCACAGAACCCCTCTGGCCCAGTGGGACGTCTATTAGTGTGAGGCGCAGCATCATATACGCGCTCTCGGTCTTGTTACCTCAGGTCCTAATTGCCATGCTGACATACAGCCAGTGAAGAGAGACAGGGAGAATAAAATGAGAGGATTTGCTCTTTGTCCTTCATTCTCCCTATTCAGCCAACTGTTTGCATACAGCTTAGCTGGCAATATATGCGTCTGTTCTGCCGAGGGAGATATTTATAGTGACTCGTAATTGTAAGTGATGATCTTTCGTTGAAACGTGCAGTCATATCAACATTTATTATTCAGGATGCTGCTCAGTCAATAAAACAACAGATGATAACTTTCAAAGGTGCAGTGATTATTATTTATTTATTTATTTATTTATTTGAATAGCATGAGAAACCTACGGAAGCTTGTTTCTGCTACTGAATAAAAAAAATACTAATATTACTTGTGACTTTGTATCTCACGGTCGCGAGATAAAAAGTCAGAATTGTGAGAAATAAATTTGCAATTACGTGATATAATGTTGCAATTCAGAGAAATAAAGTCACAATTGTGAGTAGGATTGGGTATCGTTTAAATTTGAACGATTCTGATTCCAATTCTGATTCCTTGTTTCCATACCGGTTACTAACGATTCTCGAATCCGATTCTTTTAAGAGGCAGGGTCAAAAAAGTTTAGCTAACCTGGCTAACCAACGTATTTTTTCTGTCACAAATACTCCTTTTGTCATAAATTTTGCATTTTGCCGACATTTCGTTATTTTTAGAAAAGTGAAGCCACACTTTGGACCGCCGACGTAAGCTACTCATGTTCGAACTCGTGCGGTTATGCCAACACTTCCGGTAGATGCTTCTTTGTTAGTGTTGTTCAGCGGTTTCTTCTTCCGGTCGGCGGACTGTGAATATCGAAACTAGGAATCGAACTTTTAACTTTTGAAAAACGGGAAAAACTAAAAGTTAGTCCCGATTCCAATCGATATCTCGATTCTCGATAACCAACCCTAATTGTGAGATATAAAGTTGCAATTTTGACAAATAGTCGCAATTGCGAGATTCAAAGTCAGAACTTACTTTCTCAAATTTGTCAGTTTACATCTCGCAATTCTGACTTTATAACACATAATTGTGAGTTTATATCTCGGAATTCTGACATCTTTTCTCAGAATTGCGAAATATAAACTTGCAATTGTGAGTTATCAGGCCAATTCTAGGGGAAAAAAGACTGACCTTTTTCCCTCAGAATAGTTATATCTCTCAATTCTGAATTTACAAGACACATTTTCAACTTTATATCATGCATTTCTGACTTTATAACACGCAATTGCGAATTTATATCTCGTAATTCTGACTGTATATCTCGCGACTTTATAACACGCAATTGCCGACTTTATATCACGCAATTCTGACTTTATATCTCACAATTCTGACTTTACATCTCGCAATTCTGAGAAAAGTCGCAATGTATGTATGTATGTATGCATGTATGTTATAATATTTACTTAATACCTACATTTTAAGTGGATGCATTAGCTTTAACAGCCCTAAAAATACATTTGTACTTTTTCTTTTAAATTTTCCACAGCCTCTTGTGTGGCCACTGGACTTTAGTTTAAAAACTCCTGCCCTTAAAGTCAAACAAGTCACAATTAATAATATAGCGCTTTAAACAATATGGATTGTTTCAAAGCAGCTTCGATGTAATAAACAAGAACATAATTCAAGTGCTAGCAAGTCCTAATGAGGTGAAATCAATGTGTTCATCATTCATGACACAAGTTCAGAAGTACAGAAGGTCTCAGTATTCAGCTTAATTTAGGTCAACGTGTGTTAGTTTTGCAAAGTTAGTGTTGTTATCCAGCTCATTTTAGTGTCAGTACAGTTTTTAAAAACAGAACATTTGCATATATTGTTGGTGTATTCCAAGATGAGGAGCAAGATAATATTTAAGAGAAAGAGAAAAAGCATTACACAATAGTTACAGATCACAAGCTCACCGTAAATTTGTGCTGTCTCATAGTTGGCCAAGGGTGTGCGCCCTGTCCGTCAGACGGGGTGATTGATATCTGGCCTCGCCGGGACGATAACACTCCATCACACAACCTGTGACACCGCGCCGCTCATTCTTTCATCTGTTATGATGGAAGAAATTAGCTTTCCACACTCAAATCCACTGTTTTCCAGGGATTAACACAGCAGAGACGGCATTAGCGCCTGATTCCAACTGGATCAATTTCATATGTGTGTTCACATAGGAAAAGCTTTGCTCACTTTAAAAAACTTCAGCTGAAAACTCTTTCATTTTGTGAAATTTCAGTGGACCATCATAGCAAATGGAATTTACTTTCCACCCAAGGACTGGAAGGCAAAAACAAAACAGCAAAGATCTCTTCAGAAGATAAATAAAATAAAATAATATATGTGCTCTGAGCATTTATTGCTGTTAAACCCAATGGCATGTTTTTCCTGTCAGAATATAATCTTTGAAGATGGATGCCGGCAATGTTGTTTTCAGAGTTTCATAAAACATATTATGTGCGGTTTGTTTTTATTACTTCTGGAGTTTACAGTAAATAAGCTGACATAACTGGCTCGCGTGACAGTTTCACCTCCAGGTGAATAGAGATGCTCCCACAGATAGAGTCTTTCATGAGCAAGGTCGAATCACAAGAGCGTAGGAGAACGTGAGCAGACGCGGCTGGATTCTGAGTGTGAAAGAGAGCGATAACACATGTGAATATGGTTGTGTTTGGGTAGAGAGCCGTATATTGAATTCACAAGACTATAAAGGTGTGTGCGGATGTGTGATCTATATGATGGTCGCCACTGTATTGGTACAAAGACCCCACCACAATATGTGTTTTGCAGGGGAAAAAGTGGTGGACATAAACTAAAAATAAAGCAATATTTAGTATTTTTGTCTTGATTCACATTACAGTTTGGTAAAAGTGCTTGAATTAATAAGATACAGTTACTTTAGAAGTAAAATTAGATTATTAATTTATAGTCTTTCAGTAATGTTGTCCCCCTTGTTTTTTATTCATTATGTATGTTATAATGCATTATATATTTTCATAAATAAGGGTAATCAAATATAAAATGCATTATATTTGCAGATTCCTTGTTACATCTAAAATTGGTTGTTTGTCATGTGTTTTAATGCATTGATTAGATACGTTTCTTAAGTATGGTTACAGTTAATCAAGAGATGCGTTACAATACATAATTAATGCATTATATAATGGCTTCAAGTAAAGTTTTACCAGAAAAATCTGTCAGTGGGGTCAGAAAAAAAAATTATATATTTGTCCCTTTTAATGAAGTAAATCTACTTGTTTTAAGCATAAACTCAATATTTTTTTTTTCAGAAAACAATACTTTTTATCTCAAGTCATTTTGCTTCTCAATTAAATGTATCTTGATTTAATAATGTTTCAATATTTGTACTGGAAACCAAGATGGACATATTAGGTAAGAAATTCATTTTAAACCAATTTAACACTTCTGAGGGTAACCAAAATAACACTGTCATATAAGGAAGATGGTTGTTTTTGCCTTAAGTCACTCTTAACTCGAAGTACTGTAGCCACAATTCTTCCCAGAGAACATTCATCTGTTCTCCTGTTTAGAAATGTGATTTTGACCATCTGCGTCCTAACACATGCCAATGCCCATCAAACCTGTGATGCATTACATATGGAGCGGAGGGGTTCGATCCTGCGCTCGCTTTCGCAAATTACGACGGATGAAGGAGAGTTATTTTAGCTGCCATTTGTGTGAAGCTGCTAAAATATTGCCATGGTCTACAGCGCGTCAAAAGCAAATAAGTTGAGGAGAGAACAGACAGACGGTGAGCCAGACAGAGCACACTCACTCCAACAAAGTCAAGGTCAAACGCAGCCAAGATCTGTCCTTTATTCAATAAATTCATTATTCAGTCATTATTCAGCAATAATTGTCCGCTCCACTGATGCCCCTTTTCCACCAAAGCATTTTGAGAGCCGGTTCGGTGTCTACTCGCAAACCAGTTCCTTGTGTTTCGACAGCCAAAGAACCGGTTCTCGGCCAGGAAAACTGGTTCCAAAGCGGCACCAACTCTTTGCTGGTCTAGAACCAGAGAACCGTTCTCTAACCACATCACCCTTACATTGTGGTCTGGGGGCGGGGTGACTAGGGTTGCAAATGGGCTGAATATTTCTGGTACATTTCCAGAAACTTCCCAAAAATCCTGGAAAGATTCCGAAAAATCCTGGAAAGTTTCCAGCAAAATCCTGGAAAGTTTCCGAAAATCCTGGAAAGTTTCTGGAAACTTTGCAACCCTAGGGGTGACCAATAACACGGCGGGAAAGCAGGGGCTCGAGTTAATATTTTTAACTTTATATTAACTCGGAATGTTAACTGATGTTAACTCGGTTATTTGGATTTGCGAACCGGATGTGTTTGAAATCTCCCCCTAATCCCTACATTAGTCCAATAATATAGTTTACTTGAGGGAGTGAATGAAAACGAGTGAGTGATATCGGACTCTGAGTGCATCGGAAGTGCTGTGCTTTGTTTAATAATCATTTGAAACTTAGCAAACTGGCTAGCCTAGAAATCTAGATGCACCCTAGTGGCAGCAAAAATTATTTCACAGCCAGTGTGGTCTAGCAACTCTCCATTGACGTTTTAGCTGGAAAAAAAGAGTTGTGACGGTTCACTACTACTTGAAAACAAAGAATAGCTGCTGTTGGCGAATAGCTGTCTTTCGATTTCGGCTTTGACCGCTACTCTGGATGATTTGAACTTAAACTTTTCTTTGAACATTTAGCTGAATTTTGGCTTGTTCCTCATTCAAAGCTACTGCATGACTTCAGAAGATTTGAAATAAAGTGCTAGAGTCCGTCTTATGAACCACTTTTACAGAGCATTTGCAATGCTTCCACCGAAGAAAGGACATGCAGGTTGGAGCGACGTGAGGGTGAGAATAACAACCCAGGCTCATTAGATAGACACTCGTGAGGTGATATTTCTTGCACTTTCTTTCATGTCACTTTCAAAGTGAAATGTTTGCTAAAAGTGCATTAAAAATAGTTTTGCACCAAAAACTTTATAAATTATTTCTGTGAATCTGGCTTTTTTTATTATGATGGTTGTTGTACACATCTCGCCAGTTCAGAAATGAAACATTCAGTGTGCTAAAATGATAATGCTCTACAGTGTTTGAAAATAACATACCACCTACATTAAATACCTGACCGTTAGTGTGGTAACTAAAGCAAACATGAGATAAAAAAGCAGTTTTTCTGCTTCTACACATCCTTGAGATCGCTAAGGCTTGTGGTTCTCAGGACTTCGTACAGTGCTTCACATCACGTCTTAAAACAGAAGAAAATGGTTGAAGTATTCTGAATGATATTAATCCTTAACTTGTGATGCATTCTGGAATTAAACCACACAACGTCTGTTCGTCTGCCCATAGAAAACTTGTTGGTGTTTTACTGCCACTAGTGTTCATTTCACCCGGATACTGCAGTGAATTGTATGTATACTGTAGGTACATTTTGGGAGTTTAGAAAAAATAATAGAAGACTGTTTTTCAAATGTGTTGATTATGATTTTTTGAGCGAACAGGCCCTTTCAAATGTTAACGCGTGTACCCATGTGGCCTGGGGGATTAGCATAGAGACTGTAACCAGTTGTAATCATCGAACGTTGTCATGGATCCTAATGTACCTCACATTAATCTTTAGCTTTTTGCTAGATGCTAATGCAGTCTCTGATATGTTTAGACTTAAATGCTTTTTAATCTGTGCAACCAGGATTGAACAAGGGAAATCAAATAAGCAGATGGCAATCTCCTGAAATTAGAGTATAGCTGCTTCTTCCAAGTACCAAATTATATCAGCAGCTTTACTTTACCAGTGTTAAGCAGGACGACAAGCTGTTCTTTTATGTCAGTAACATGTAATCGCTTGAAATGTATAATCTGTGCAAAAAACACACCATAAAACTGATTAAGGTTTCATTTTATTCAATGACTGTTGCTCTTAATTAATTGCGTTTTAACAGCCCAATGAGGAATTAGTTTGATTTGTTTGTTATTCGGATGTCTTTTTCCACAAGCCACAAGGGAACGTGGATGTGTATGCAAATGTTTGGCACTTGTCAGAGTTGTGGGTGTGTGTGTTTGTGAGTGGGTGTTTACAGGACTGTTGTTGTTTTGTGCCCTTCTCAGTGTAAATGCCAGTCAATCCCAGCTGAGCAGGCATTAGTCTGTGTTGAGCGTGGACCGCAGAGGGAGAGGACGATACATGTCTGTTTTTGGGTGTTGCGCACAGGTGGCTCTCGGCTAGGGATTCGGCTAATTAAGCAACGGCTACAGGATGCGAATCCGAGCTTTCCTAAGAGATGTGTCAAATAGCTGGAGCATTCAATGGAACCCAAATTGTCTACATAGTTCCCGGAATATCTGGCATGTCACATTTCTAGAATATTCTGATGCTTTGCAGGTTTTGTAATGATGACGGTATGGTGTGCTTGATACATGGTTGTAGTTAGTTATAATATGGGACAATGCCAATAAAATTCATTTCTGTTTCAGGAGTGAAACAAAATTAAATGACATCCATCCATGATATATAACAATGCAATTACTCAAAATAATAGTCACAATTCAGAGATATAACAATGCAAGGACTCTTATTTTGTCATTGCATTGTTATCAGAATTGTGACTATTATTTTAAGTATATATAAAGGGATGGACATGGTCAGAAACAATGCTCAGGTAGGCCGTGGCATTTAAACGATGCCCAATTGGCACTAAGGGGCCTAAAGTGTGCCAAAACATCCCCCACACCATTACACCACCACCACCAGCCTGCACAGTGGTAACAAGGCATGATGGATCCATGTTCTCATTCTGTTTACGCCAAATTCTGACAGAAATCGAGACTCATCAGACCAGGCAACATTTTTCCAGTCTTCAACTGTCCAATTTTGGTGAGCTCTTGCAAATTGTAGTCTCTTTTTCCTATTTGTAGTGGAGATGAGTGGTACCCGGTGGGGTCTTCTTCTGTTGCTTCTTCTGTTCTTCTGTTGTAGCCCAAGAAATGCTTCTTCTGTTGTAGCCCATCCGCCTCAAGGTTGTGTGTGTTGTGTCTTCTTCACAAATGCTTTGCTGCATACCTCGGTTGTAACCAGTGGTTATTTCAGTCAAAGTTGCTCTTCTATCAGCTTGAATCAGTCGGCCCATTCTTCCTCTGACCTCGAGCATCAACAAGGCATTTTCGCCCACAGGACTGCCGCATACTGGATGTTTTTTCCCTTTTCACACTATTAGATGTAAACCCTAGAAATGGTTGTGTGTGAAAATCCCAGTAACTGAGCAGATTGTGAAATACTCAGACTGGCCCGTCTGGCACCAACAACCATGCCACGCTCAAAATTGCTTAAATCACCTTTCTTTCCCATTCTGACATTCAGTTTGGAGTTCAGGAGATTGTCTTGACCAGGACCACACCCCTAAATGCATTGAAGCAACTGCCATGTGATTGGTTGATTAGATAATTGCATTAATGAGAAATTGAACAGGTGTTCCAAATAATCCTTTAGGTGAGTGTACATGTCAACTTATTTTTATATATTCAGATGTGAGTTACTGTATAGTCACATAATGATGATGTTACAAATAAAATAAAAAGTCTTTACATTTGATCTCACTCTGAGGCAGAAACATGCTCCTCCATAGATGCCTGCCTTGTAACCGAAAACCAGAAATGTATAAAATCACATGATTAATCACAAAACACTCCTTGTGTACAGACATACAGATATAAATATATTTACGGATGGTTCCCCATGAATATAAACATGAATCCATTATTGTAATGACATGTAACACATGACATCATCAAATGTTGTCTAATCTGCCGGCACTGATAACACACCATCAGGACAGAATGTAATCACACCTCAATGATCCCACAGCGGGCACAACAACTGACTCATAACATGACATCATTCATAGCATTTATTATGCATTTGTATAACACTTGAGGATGAGGATCTGTGAGCACTGCATCGAGGTGTTTCTATTTCTGTTTTCTCCTGGCCCGAGAGGATGTGAAGATGATTTGCCTGAGCTGTCCCACCACATTGCCTTTGACCCTCCACGATTTCCCCTGCTGCTCTCTGCCCTCTTCTGACCTGTGCTGAGGATGCCCACCCTCCTGTCAAATGGAAATCATCCACTATTCGAGGCTGCACACAAAGCCACACAATGCAGTCTTTCCAGCTAAAGATGGTGTAGTGGAATTGTTTTGCGATTACTTAAAGGAGCTTACCTCAAGGGCATCCAAGATGCAGGTGTCTTTGTTTCCGTTGTAGTTTCAATTTTGTTATACTTTATATATTTATATATATATATATATATATATATATATATATATATATATATATATATATATATATATATATATATTGTATGTGATGTCAAACGATTAAAATATTTAATCGCGATTAATCACATTAATGTCATAGTTAACTTGCGATTAATCGCACATTTTTATCTATTCTATATATCTTTTGAATTTCTTTTGATTTCTTTTTGTTACATTATTTTTTTCTCATTTTAATGCTCTTATCAACATGGAAAAGTGGATTGGCTTGTTTAGTGCAAATGTTTTGTATTATTATTATTGAAAATAACATTGGAATAGTGTTAAATTTCACACTATATAAATAATCTCTCACACAATGTAACACTGTCTACCAATAAAAGGGTGAAAAAAATACTGACAGGTCCTAATATTGATGAGGGGGTGGAGAATTCGCATCAGCTGTGTGTGTGTGCTTGGCCATCATCAAGTGTTGTTTCAGACTGGACGTGCTGCGATGATGATAGCTCAGTTCACAATGACAAAACACACAGATCACTTTGGTCTTGTCAATGAGACAGTTTGGCAACTTTTTAAAAGTAAACTTTCAAATTCAGAATCTTAGGGCATCCATTTCGGTGTCTCACGCTCGTCATCCACTCAAAACGTAACGTTACTATTTGGCCGGCTCGCAAGCCCAAACGAGTGTGTGCGGCACAAAACATCCTCGACGCTGCGCTCTGAAACCCATTCATTTCAATGGCTTGCGCAGCGCGAGGACGTTTCCGTATAACAAAACAACAGGCATGCCACAAACACACGTTTTGGCTTTGAGTGGATGGCGAGCGCGAGATGGCAAAATGGATCAGGACGCATGCCGCGTCCTGTTGCAAAAGCATGTGACAAAAAGACCGTTAATCGCGCGATAAAAAAATTAACGCCGTTAAAATGGGTTTGCGTTAACGCCGTTAATAACGCGTTAAACTGACAGCCCTAATATATATATATATATATATATATATATATATTGCTGTGTCATTTTGTATATTAAAATACAATTATATTACATCTGATACTGGGGGGGGGATGTTTTTACTCTCCTATCAGGTAACTTGAACATTTTTCTAATCTAAATGAACAGATTTTTTATTGCCAAATATACTCAGTACAGGACCACATCAACCTGACCTTATTTACATATTATTTACCTCTTCATGCGTGCATTTCCATTTTCGCCAGAGTTACAGTGTGTTCAATTTATTTTTTCAGTGGACATTCCTTTTTGTCTGGCACAATTGCACTTTTTACAGTGTTCCATCATTGTAACATGGTATGTTTTTCGAGGAAAAAAAGAAAGTGAGATTTCGAGGGGTTTTGGTGTGGAAAAAAAGGTAAATGGTTTTCATTCCTCCACTCCAGAAGCAGTGGACTCGAATTAGGACGCAGGACTGGATTAGAAAGCTAGGCCAGGGCAGGAGGGCATCACAGTATACAGGATATTCAGGCAGACTATCTGGCAGGACTCTGGTGGCACAGACCCAGCTGTGCCTGTGGTGGGAGACGATAAACTGGGCAAATGTGCAGGCAGCCAGATGACCACATGGTTGAGTGGTGAGCTTAGAAGGATTACAGACAGGGAAAATGTTCAGAGCTTACAGGGCAGAGGAGATGTTGCTTGTTTGACATGCGGCAGGAATTACGCTCAGATTAGAGGTACAGTGTACAGCCAAAGTGAAGCTTTATGGAAATACAGCCAAGAGAATGGTTCATGGAAATAAAGAAAGGCAAAAAGAGGATTAGAGCGTGAATCCCTTTACTCAAGACTTCTTAGGCAACTTTAATTTTGTTTTCACATTCAAAGCAAATTAATGGGAGACTTTGGAATTGGTGAGTCCTTGCGTTTATACACAGTGAATTATTAGAATGTATCTGCGATAGCCAGGCTTTCTTGTCAAACATGTTTGACGAGTGGTTTTCACGGCAGCACTAAAAACTGGCCTCTAAATGTGTACTAATGTCTAATTCCGCATCTTTTAAAGCTCAAGTGCGACCTTTATGAAAATAGCAGCGTGTCACCGCTTGTCACACACACACACACCGCCCATCTGCGTTGGAGATGTCACAGTCCTAACGCTGGAGAAATCTTAATGTTCCACTTTCATGCACGGGGCTCACCTCGGCTAATGGCTAAGCTGCCGTGACCGCTTTGCATTCTCTGTGCTAAGCTCAATTCGCCATCGCCTTTCTGGCTCTGACAGGAGAGAGCTTTTTTCACCTCTCCTGTCTCTCCGCACCATTCCAAAAAGGGAGCATCCACATAAATGCATGCGCTTACAAACATGCACGTGAATACACGCGCACAAATGGGCATGGGCACAGCCAAGCTGCCTTTGTTTCCCCAACCCAATTTGTTCCTGCCAATATCGGTCTGATGGATGGCTTTTCATTATCATGCCATGGCGACAGATTGAAAGATTTTCTTGCCGTTGCCACGTTTTTGTGTGTGCAGCAACATTTGCCCTGGATTTAATCAAAAGCAAGCAGACACGCACACATTCGGTACACTCCACACTCTCACGCAGTGATGGAATTGGCAAAAATTCGTGTGGATCAGAGGGAGACGAGAACATGAAAAAGTGGAAGAGAGAAAGAGAGCTTGGGATGGGGAGGGCAAAGACCTTGAGCTCCAAGTCTGCTATTCACATCAGAAACAAAACAGATCAAGAATAGGGGTCACCAAACATCACCATCATCCAGGGACAGCACCTGTTTTTGATGGCCAATCTAAGGTGAAATCAGATTTTTTGATGAGTCGAAATATCTATATAAGGGGTGATGAACGGAGAAATCAAATTTTCCTTGAGCTTTTGACATCTAAGAGGTCATCATATTATAAGAATATCCTGTAAGTTTCAGAACTGAAAACGACCTTGTTAGTCCAATAAAAGCTTTTATTGACACCAGCCTCAACAAACGACTCATTTTTGAAAGTGTGGAAGTATGACGTCAAAGACGCTAAAACCCCACCCGCTCATCAACGCCTACTTCAACACGGCCGGTTTAGCCCCGCCCACCGATTCACGCATAGGTAAACAAAAGCATACCTCGTGATGACAAACCGGAGCGAGCTACCAGCAATAAACATCCGTTGAGAAAATGTTGTGCCGTGCCTGGCTGTGGAAGAAGACAGTCGCTGCATAAGCTTCCTCTGGATTCCAATATTAGGAATGCCTGGTTAAAATTTGTTTTTAATGACGTTCCAGCAGATGAGTGTAAAACATTATCCGTATGTTCGCTTCATTTCACCGAGGATTGTTTTGTGAACAAGACACAGTTCGAGGCTGGATTTGCAGACCGATTAAGAGAAAAGAACGGTGATGTGCTGTCTATATTGGATCTGACAGGAATTGTGCAACACACGGACTCTGGGTCGAACATGTATGGGCGAATCCGGTTGCCATTTGACAACATTGGACGTTTTCCCCACGTGCACCGACGGGTGAGTTAAACTCATTATAATATAAGAGGGAGAAATGAAGACGACACAGATATGCATTTTGTGTATGACCTAGAAGTATTTATTCAGCGATCGGCGGTTAAAGTTAATCTGTACGGAACATCGTTGTTGTACGAACATGATTAGTCTACATTACCTTCTATATTGGATCCAACAGGAGTGGTGCAAAACACATATGTGAGTAATATTTTTTATTTTAGAAATAATAATCTACTCGGCTAGCATTGCATTGTTACAGATCGTTTGATATCTAATAATTATGTGTATGTGTCTACAAGTATCCGTTGTATTCGAGGTGCTGTTGGTTCATTGTCCTGCGATTCGGAATCGGACTCTGGGCCAAACATGTATTTTACAACAGTGGTTTTCAAAACAAATTCCCCACGTGCACCGAACCGAAAACAACGACAGAGTTGAAGCTCATTATAATATGCAAAACTGTTATCCACTACAGCAGTGGGCATTTACTTCCTAGTCTTCAATGCGATACGCCCATAAAATCCGATAATTTTTCTAAGTAGGCTGAAAACTAGGGAAGAAAATAGCCCATAACTTAGCCCATAAATTAATTTTTATGTTTTTGAATGTAAAAACCAAGCGAAACGTCATAAGTTGACCTCAGACAACAAAATAAAACCTTTAAAAAGCCAGTTCATGACCCCTATAATATTTACCTTTTTTAGCACACCAGAGTGACTAGGAACATGAACTAGGCTATGTTTACACGGAAACGATTCTGAAGAGAAAACGCAAAAGTGGTGTTGCATCACCACTTTTTATTCTGCGTTTAGACGAGCGTTTTGGATGTGAAATCCGCGTGCAGATGGTGCCGCAAAAGTCTGTGAAATTCAACGTAGTATGCACTTCAGGCGGCTAAGAGTGCATACTACAAAAACACCAAGCCCGCGCGCCTGCGTACAACCTTCACTGTCAAGCAGACCTTTGCGTTTTTAATGTTTACACGAGAATGTGGCGGTGGAGCGTTTTAAAGATTTCCACTCTGGAGGGTGGTTTCACTATTTTTGCGTTTTTAAGCCCCAAAAATGCTGTCGCTGTGTAAACGAAAGGGACATCCGATAAGAATATTTTTACGTTTTCACCCGCGAGCGTTCTCGTGTAAACAGGGCCCTAGTCTATCTATAGCCTCTTGTTTCACAGGAGTTTAAGTATGAGGACACACAAAGGCCAAATTCCCTTAATCATCCATCACAACGAGTACAACCAAAGAATGTAGTTCTGATGTGCAGCAAAAGATTGTTGAGCTGTAAGAAAATAGCTAAAGAATTGAAAATCCCCATTCCGGCCATCAGGGCAATACTTAATAATTACATCTAATCAACTAAAAATGTTACGAATCTGCAAGGAAGATGATGTGTGTCTATATTGTGTTAATGCACAGTGAGGAGGAAAGTTTGAGTGGCCACAGAGGATCACAGATGGAGAATTGCAGATATTACTTGAGTCTTGGGGGTCAGAAAGCCTTACAAAAAAAAATGTCCCTCCCATGTTGTTTGGGAGGGTTTCAAGGAAAATCCTCCTCGCTCCTCCAAAAATAAACTCCAGCATATTCAGTTGTCAGCTTTTTGGCAGCAAAACCACCAGATGTTTTTTGGTGCAAACAGGGATAAAAAGGACCCCATGCCTATGGTTAAATATACTGCTGGATCTTATGTTGTTTTTCTGCTGGAGGTCCTAAACATCTTGTTCAAATACATGGTTTTATGAATGTACTACACTCTAAAAAAATGCCATTGGGTTACATTTTTAATTACATTTTAACCCAACGTTTGGGTTTGTCCATATTTGACCCTAAGTTGGGTTAAAAATTTAATTATTATTATTATTATTATTATTATATGTTTTCTTTGTTTAATTTGCACCCTTAATATGGGTTGGAGCTTTTAATTTTGAACCAGACTGCTGAATTTAACATTACAGAACACACAATTTTCTTACGGGGGAGCATGCCCCCGAACCCCTTAGAGAATCAGAGGTCCACCCACCACAGTTTTACCTAAAATCCTGTAAGAAACACTTGTGTAGCTGTTCCAATGGAGCTTATAGTTTTCTTAGGGGGGTTCATCAAGGTGGAGTAGCTATAGTTTAATTGTATTAATAAACGACAATTTTGCACTTATTTTATATGTTAGCTCTCATTTGTTCCTACTCACTTACATTGCATTTATTTTTCCTTTTTTTTTAAAAGGGTTTAACGCTAAAGTAGTTAGTAGTTGCACCCCTGATCAGAACTGTGATCAACAAGACCAGTGGTTAGTGCATCATGGTTTATATTTATTCTGGTAAAAAATATTAAATAGACTCATTTGAAATTTCCATTCCGTAATGACAGTAGATCTAAAATGTTCAAATCACATTTTATGATTTCTCCTCATCTTCCATGTTCATCATCTCTGATTGCCTTGCCTCACATGAGGAGCAAACAAACAATAAAAAGAGGATTAAAAGATATCTTCATCACAAACTGCTCCCCAAAACACCTGCCTGTCATTCTTACTGCCACGGAAAACTTTCAATTTATTTCCCTCTTGTTCAGGGACCGATTCACACAGACAGGGGGCGCAGGAGATTAAGGCGTCTCCCATGAACACTCTCATTCCTGCAAGCTCTATATCTCTCTAACATCTTCATGATGAAAGTGTCAGAGCAACAAGTCGAAGTGGATGATATATGGTCTGAAGCTTAAAGTTGGTGGAGAATGCGGGCATTAGCATTGGTTCACTTTAACATACACACATGGAAAAAAAAATCACACACTCCTCCACTCGCCAGCACTTAATATGTGGCCCCAGGGTCCCAACAGTAATCTCACATTGCATGGTAACGATGGGAGAATGATTCCCTCTTCCCTTCGGCGCTCGGAAGTCGGCACTCTTTGAGTCAGCTTGATTTCTTTTTCTCTCCACTGGTCGTGGGAGGAAGGACTCCTTTGTGTAAGCCCACACAGACTTAAAGCTTTCGGATACATTTTATAATGTGCGTTTGAGCGTCTTCATGCGCTCGTACCAAATTGGGGCTACAATTTATCTATCTGGTGTAGGTTGTGTGGGTGTAGGTGCTTTGTGGAAACTGGGCCACAGTGATGACAGCACTCATATAGTGTAATAATAATGTTATCTAGTGCAAAAAGAGGGAGAATGAAAACAAAAGTAAATCAATTTTTTACGGTCCACAGAGAAAATACTTAAACTCTGTAATTCTTTCCACCAGCTTTTCCTGTTTTGTCTTCATCTCACAAGTGGGACGAAGATGAGTTCAGTTTTAAAAGTGAGGCTTCTCATCCCTGTGATACTCACATGACTTGCTATGCTATGCTAATTTGGAACTCATAAGTTGTACGTTTGTAGTGGAGTAGGGAATAGAAATAAGCAAACTCTACTGAAAATGAATCAATAGTCTTATCTCCTACTGTTCAAGAGAGAGATGAAATACTTCTTATGTGTTACCTACATGTTTTTCAAGAGCTATTTCTCCACACACACAATGTATGGAAAGATATAGACACATTTAATAATTTAATAATAAGGCTTCTTTTGTATATTAAAACATTAATGGACACAAAACGTATGTCCATTAATTTTTCCCTTATATTTATGCCAGTAATAAACTGGAGAAGTGATATTTTCTAATTTTAAAAATTCACCTGTAGTGTCTCGCCTTAATTGATTATTTCATGTTTGATTGACTGATTGTGTCAAATCAAATGTTGAGACAGTCATTGAATCAAACATTCCATTGTTGAATATTGTCAAAATGTCAATCATTTAATCAAGATATTTTTGAAACTATAACAGTAAATGTGTCTATATCAGTCTGTGCTGACTCAAGATGTGACACGGCTCATGGCTAACTGCCAGTAAAACTGGGTGTGCAAGGGACAGAAATGTTCTCGGTGTGATTTCTTTCATCTTCTCTCCGTCTTCGCTTCACATCTCACCTCGACTGTCTCATTCCCCACCCCAAGGACCAGTCAAACTATAATAATTCCAACCTTGATTTCCTGCCATTTTGCTATCGTGGGGCTGTTTGATGGGGTAATCAGTCTCATTTATTATTTATTTGAAGATGTGTGTGCGCTCCGTGCCCTGTGTGCCCTCTCGTCAGAGTGATTAGCACTGAAGATTGCTTTAATTAAACTAAAGCTGTGTATCCACAGATACAATATTCTGCCCACACTGTATTGCTGTGTCTCCCGAACTGCCTGGAAGTGTACGGGTCACCGTTGAGTGTTACCTCTCACTCCTCCTCTTTCCCATGAAACCTGAACCCATAATAGCTTGCCTGAAGGTGTCATTAAAAATACGTAACCCACTTCAGTGAACTTTGTTTGCTGTATCGGTTCATAAAATTGCATTGTAATAGCATAATCATCACATGCTCTCATACGCAATTGTTTGCAATTCAGTCTCTTTGCGATGTAAACTTTTCTGCATTCAGAATTTGGATATATATATATATATATATATATATATATATATATATATATATATATACACACACAGCAAAATCCCCAGTATTGAATTAACACTGGAAGTGTGAATTATATAAACTAATTATATTATTGAAGACACCACCTGATGGTGTCACCTTTTCTATTTATTCTTTTGGCTATTATAACTCATGTACAGCTGCCAAACAATAAAAAAAAAAATAATAAGGTTAACGATTTAAGGGTCAAGAGCCTGTGCATCGCAGTGCATCGCAGTACAGAGCAAGGCGACCATTTGAGCTTATAAAACTTAAACTTTGTTATTTATTTATTAAATGAGCGATCATTTCGCTCGATAAGACCCTTATTCACTGTCTGGAATCATTTAAAGCCCTTTGAACAGTTTGCACTGAAAGTGTCTTTTGGACCTTGAACCGTTTGGTTCCCATTGAAGTCCATTATATGGAGAATAATGCTGGAATGCTTTCATCAAAAACCTTAATTTCTTTTCGACTGAAGAATGAAAGACATGGACATCTTGGATGGCATGTGGGTGAGTAAATTATCAGCAAACGTTTTTTTTTTTTTTTTTTTTTAAAGTGAACTACTCCTTTAAAGTAATTTCTTTATATTTTCGAGGCTATAGACACCGTTCCTCAGGAGGGAGTCTATAGTGAGAGATAATGGAGACCGTCAGCCTCAAGCCGAGATATGAAAGCAGCTAGCTTTTAAAAGGTGTCTGGCTGAAGCAGAACGCTAACTGTATTTCGCTGTCGAGCTCTTTTGCCTTGTTAGTGCTGCCGGCTATCATGTATTCTCAATTATAAACGACCATGCTTTTGTGAGAGTAACGGGAGAACGGTCTTAAATTTTAAGACTGTAGTGAACCTGCCGTGGTCTGAAGTCAATCAAACATGTCAGGCCTCCTTTGAGGAAAGATCTGCATGTGAGCCTTCGCTTCCAAATATCTGAGTTTGCCTCCTTCCCACTGATTCTTTCATTTATCCGGAGATTTGTTGTAATATCCTATCATGTTTCTTTCACCACACGCTCTTGATGCGTGACATTTCCGTCTTTCTCTCTTTAGCATAGTTTTGTTATAAATGTTCAAACGCGTGAGCGGTGAAGGAGCTCCGAAATAGTGCCTTGTGCACGTCCTCACCGTCCACTCCCACTTCTTGTCAAAAATACAAAGATTGTCTGTGTCGTTTTTGCCTAATACCGAGTCTTTCATCTCCACATTTCCTTTTGTGTTCTGTCTCTTCCACATCTCATCTACGTCCTGTATTTATAGAATAGAACATGGCATAGCCCAGAATTACACACTGTCATGAAACATACAAAAGTGTTGAAATTATGCAAGGCGAACAGTCATGTATCTGTCAGATGTGCTTATTGGTGCTGCTGACGTTTCGTTAATTACATATGGCGTAATCAGGGCAGGTTCGCACGTTATTGTACTGAAAAGAAGACAATGAAAAGGAAGACGAAAGACTGTGGGATGCAGTGCTATGAAACTCAAAAGACAATTTTAAATACTTTTAAAGCATGTTCCATCAAGAAAAAAAGCTAGAGAAGATGCATACATAAATCCATAAGGTCTTTATTTTGTCATGAAGTTTCAGCAATACTTTTTTTCAATGCTAGTAGCCTGTTCTCACGCAAATGCGTCTATATAACACGCATCATGTTTTGCCGTACAATTTATACGCAAAAATGAGTTTTTACGTGCATATGAGACGCAGTTTTTCACGTGCATTTGATACGCAGTTCATTTGTGTGTAATACACATGCACCCCACACCACTAACTCTACCCAAACGTATAATACACACACACTCCACCCCACATGTGTGCTATAAAGACGCAGTTGGTGTGATTGGGTTGTGTGGAAGGTTTCCAGGCCGTTGTTATATGGTTGCAGGGACGTTGTGAAGAGTTACTTCTGTAGGTGGTTGCTTAACGACACAAAATACAATCCCAACCGATTGGGACAAACCCAAAAGTTGGATTAAAAATTGCAATTAATAAATTTAACCCAACAGCTGGGTTTGTCCATATTTAACTCAAAATTGGGTTAAAACAACCCAGCGTGTAGGCCACCCAAAGCCGGAAATTATACAAAATAACTAAAACAAAATTCCTGGTAAAAATAATGATTACAACTATATATATTTATTTATTTTGTGAAAGTTCATATATAATACATTTTATACATTCATTTTGAATTCATGATATAAAGACGAAAATTTCTGGTGGAACGTTTAAATTGTGCTATGCTATTTATTTTCTGCTATCGCTTAGACAACCAATAGTACATCTCCAGTCGATTTGAAGTATGATTCATGTTTGAGTTTTTAAAATTTGGTTTTAGTTAGTTCATGAGCAAAATAAAAAGTTATTCTTGCCTTATCCTGTTTTGAAAATGACCAGATTTCTTGCAGTTGCAGTAATATAGGCCATATTTGATTGTTATCATCAACCTTACTAATGATAATAGGGGTCATGAATAATGCACTGATTAACATAAACTGTAAAATATGAAATATCGAAATGTAAAAACGGGTCCGGCTAAAAACCAAGCAAATGCGGCATAACAAGCCAGTGAGTAACACAGAAACTGCTAAATTTACCATGCAAGTTTCCCAACGAATGAACTCCCAGCGGTATTCATTCATTGCTCACCCTAAAGAACAGAGGATGATTATATTTAAGGAATAATAAAGTCTCTCAGTAGAAGGCAGAGAGAACACAAAATGCAGACGGAGAGACGACTGAAGCAGAGATGGAGTGTCTGTATCAGCCTCTCTCTTCAACTGTAAAGCGCCTGTTGTTGTTGCTATGTCTTATGCGTTATTGCCTGTCACTGTCACCGTCATTGAACCCAGGCTGTGCTCGTCTGCAAAGACGCGTTTGTTCTGGTGGAGAGGAGAAGAGCAGGGGAAATAATTGATGCCCTGATCCGCGCAGCTGATGTGTGCCGGCAGCTCCGACTTTAAGATCTTTATAGGAATAGAAGGAAATCAGTGTTCCATTAGCAAGTCGTGAAGAAAGCCAGTGTTCGCTTTAGCACGAGTTCACATCTTACTGTGTGCATGGCAGGCATAACTCTTTATTATTTTTCTGAAGCTACAGAGAGCAGCAGACCCCAAAACCTGGTTTATTCTAATTAGTGAGTTAGTGTCACTGCCCAGAACAAGTAAGTTACTTAATTCACGGCTGGCAATTACAGGGACCCAATTTAAAGGTTTAGGAAATGCGTTATAAAAAGAATCTCAAAGGTGCTAGCAAACTTAAATGTCATCCTGCAAGATTCATCCAAACCTAACCTAATTATATTATTTAGTATTATTTTATGTAACGTTAACGTAACGTTACAACGTTAACCTACTATTTTGCCGTCTGCAAGCCCAAACGAGTGTGTGCGGCGTGCCTGTTGTTTTGTTTACGGTCTAGCTAGATCTGTTTGCGCTTTGGTCGATACGAAGCAACAAAGCGTCCTCGCGCGGCACAAGCCATTAAAATGAATGGGTTTCATAGCGCAGTGCCGCATACTGTTGCTAAAAATAAATAAATAAATAGTTTGCTAGGCCAAAAAGACTGTTAATTGCGCCATAAAAAATTAGATGCGTTAAAATTTGGTTTGTGTTAATGTCGTTAATAACGTGTTTTACTGACAGCCCTAATATAATATTTTAATTTACAGTATCATACATTTACAGTATCATTTAGATACACAGAGCATTTCACAGAGCATTTACCTATATATATATATATATATATATATATATATATATATATAGAGTTGCTGATGTATTCATGGTTCTTGTATTGCGAATCATACAGCTGATGTTGAACTTTTTATGATGATTCATTAAAGCATTATACTGTCTGTGAACATGCGCAATATTTATGAAATAAACAAAACACATTAAAATTAATTAACTAGATATTTAAGGCACTCTAATCAGCATCATGCATTTGATTAAACAACCATCTGCTTTATATATTAATTAACAATCTCAGGATATCGCATAAAGTTGATTTACATGACAACCAGATGACTAACATGATCTAAAAATAGTGCGTGGTGAAACAATATGGAAATGATATACTCAACCTCAAGTTGTTTCAAATGAATGTCTTTCTTCAGGTGAACACAAAGAAAGATATTTTGAAGAATGTCAGTTACCAAACAAACAAAAAAAGACTAATGTATTTTACACAGAAAATAAAAAGACAATTACTGTAGAAAGATAGCATTATTATATAAAATAACGTTATAAAACCCTAAATTTACAGTTTAACCAGAAAGTTAAATGTCTTTTTAATGTAATTAAACATCCTTTATCTGTTTTTCCACGGTAGGACGTAATCAATATCTACTGTAATTTAATTAATTTTGACTGTAAACTAAATTCTGTATTTTTACATTTTTTCCATGCAATTTTGTGAAATGATTATTTGCTGTAATTTAACGGAATTCGTCTGGAAACTTATTTTGCATTTTGCATTTTGCAACGTTTCCAGACAGCAATTTAGGCCATGTCCACACTAATACATTTTCATTTGAAAACGTATATTTTTCTCTCCGCTTTGGCCTTCCGTCCACACTGAGACACCGTTTTAAGTCAACAAAAACGTATCGTTTGGAAAACGCTCTCCAAAGTATATAAATATGAAAACGCCGTTTTCGCGTTGTAGTGTGGACAGTGAAACCGGAGGTATTTCAAAACGATGACGTAAGTTTAGTCATCCATGATCCATGTATATTCATGTTTATCGGTATTGTGCCTGTTATGTGTTATTCATTTTTACACTGCTGTTAAAATATGTTACTTTCCATGTTACTTAATATGTGCTCTTCTTTATAGCGCAGTACTGCAAAGATGACAGAAAATGTACTCACATTTGCTTTCCTGCGGCAAAACAGGAGAGTAGTTGCGTTTTAGATAAAACATATGGTGTTTGAATGCGACCTGGACGCATCAGTGATGGTGAGATATTTTGCTAAATAAAATTATCCTGTTATTGTGCGATAACATTATTATTTATTTTCCCATCTGTATCATCTCATTGAGATTTTGTGAAGTTTCACACATGCGCGAGAAATGCGCGCATTTCTCATCCACACTGAAACGTCGGAAAACGCCTGAAAACGCTAGTGCGGATGGAGAGCGTTTTTAAACGAAAACCCTGTTTTCAAATGTATCCGGATTAATGTGGACGTAGCCATAGTGTCGGCCCAGATCCGGCCCTCATCTGGTATGAGTGGAATCCACATGTACCAGATTTGGGACAGATCTGGGCCAACACTATGTGTCTGGGTTACTTATAGTCAACTGTCTAAAGGCTACCAGTAAAATAAAGTATAACCACACAACAATATAAGAGGACAGAATTATGAGAACTTGATTTAAAGACTTAAAGTCACCCAGATTATGGTTAAAATGGCTTTTATAGACCCACTTATCCACTATTCTCTGTCGTGTACAGCAGCATCAGAGGGTTAAATGATCACCTGTGATGTCATCACACATCTCGTTTTGTCTTTCTCTGTCTTTCTTTCTATGACTAGACGCTGACGGCTGCTTTCAATCTCCGTCTCTGCACTCAGACGAGCAGATGGCTTGGCAGCGCTGGATCATCTGAGCATCGCTCGCATCCTCGCAGCTTACACAGGCCAGTGATGATCCACAGAGAGAGAGATGGGACGGAAAAAAACGATAGCGTAAGAGAGCTGATACATTCTAAGACTGAAGTCAACACACTTAAAGACTGTATCCATCGACTGGAGTTGATTGTTGACAGTCAACAAACTTAAAGATTAGTGTGTCACGATAGGACATTCTGCCAAATTCAACTGAGCGCGATTTTATACCAAATCTATGGTTGTCAAAAGACAGCCGCCGCTACGTATTTGTAGTGTAATATGTGCAAAAAAATAAATAAATAAATAAATACAAATAAAAAACCTTGCCAGCAACACTGGTGGTTTTATTTATGAAACGTTAAACATTCCTTGAATAAAATAATTTCAAGTGGACAAATTTAATTATGCTTTTTCTGATTAATTTAATTAATCACAGTTTAATAACAGTTTCATTTTAATTTAATTAATTAATGTATTGTGCTATTTTTTATATAATCAAGCAATAATAAAGACTCTTATTCTTATATCAGGAATTTAAAAATAAACTGATTCGTTCCTGAGCAAAAACGTCCTGAGGGTCAACTGACTTCATTTGACAGAAGAGCTGCAGATATATTCAAGGAACTGTGTTTCCTCATCATATTTCCACAGATATATTAGACATGATTAAAGAGTATGTATACACGTTTGATTTTTTTTAATTCGTTAGACTATTTAAATTATTCAGAAGCAAGTGCAGCCTACATAAGCTACCATTTTATTTTCTCCGTTTAACTTTTAGTTTCACCTTTATCCAACTGCAGAACAAAATGAATAGCCTAACACAATTAACTTACAATGTTAACTTATGAAACAATACAAAAGAAACATCAACATGAATATGAGTTTGATCAAATTACATGAATGTTTGACAGGGAACACCGACACCAGTTGCAAATATTAAACATGTTTAATCAGATATTTGTGAGTATGACTAGCAACAGCCGGTTCTTAAATTCTAAGACTAGAATCTTTAGACACCACACACTACATTACTTTAAACTCCGACTTTCAACATAGACTGAGCTTGGTTTGTTTGAGAATGATCATAACAACCATATTACATTCACAATCGGCCTGGCAGTCGTTAAGTGAGTCCCCATCTTAAACTGATATTAGCAGGACTCAAAATGCATACTAGATGGTTCTAGTACCTGGCGCCTACGGAGCTGAGTGCTCTCCTAACAGTGCCTGGTGTAGGGCTGTAATCACAAACTCCAAATGACCTCAGCAGGACTCCCATCAAGGGACCTGCTCCATTAACATTTGTCAAAACAACACAAAAACAAATTTGCTTTGCACAGTCGGTGTGAAAGTGTTGAGAGTAATCCGTCCATCGCTTGCTTTGATGTTGGAAAAAAAGCTTCCTGGATCTTCCCAGATGCTTTGTTTAGGACTAATTGGCACTTTAAAAAGAATTCTACACTTTTAGTTAATTAGTGGTGTTTACTAAGGTAAGGATCACTATTACTTTTGCTTGTATTTAGGGTTATTGACTTTTTAAAAGTCCAACACATTATCGTATAACCCTAGAACACTTGGAATGTATGCCATGGTATCATCATGTGATTGCATCTTTTTATGATAATTTGCTAAATTTTGTAATCTTTATACATGTTTGTCAGCACTGGCATTTGAAAAAAAAAATCACAAGGCTACGTCTGGAATTATACATGCAAATACATTTAAAATGATTAAGTCTTAGCCTACTTACAGGTTGTGGCCCAACAACTGCTGCCTCTGGTTTTAAAGTTGGATCTGCTTCATGTTTAGAAACAGTTTTTTGTTGAATCCGGTGTTGAATTCGTGGATAATTACGATCGTCATTTTCAGGAACATAATCAAACATAAATTGTATCCATTGTTGACGAAGTACAGCGTCCGTGGGAAGTCCAAACACAGAAGACCTGACAGCTGCGTGAACAACACATCGACGTGCTGCAGATATATGCGCATTACCTTTTTTGCGTATTCCGGAGAGAGGGTTGATGCAAATGGGTTAGTGACGTCTAAAACCCAGCTGTAGTCCCAATCGAAGTCGTTTTTGTAGGCAATTATACTTCCTGATTTTTAAAAGGCGATATCTCTGCTTACACTGAACTTTCAGCGCTGCAACTTTGCAGATACTGTTCATGCACCAACAGCAACATTACACACTATTTAAAATAAGAAAAAGTGAAATCGCAGTCAACCCTCCTTTTAAATAACTTTAACTTTAGGGTGAACCATCCATTTTTTTTTCAAAGAAAAGTGTAAAAGTCTGTTCTGTTCTTTTTTATGTTATTTCCAAAAGTGAATAATTTTATCTATGTAGGCCTATCTGTTTGTTTAAATTAAAGTAGTTAGTGTAGTTAGTTATCCCAGTTTTGACTGCCATGTTCATTGATCTCTCCAGTGCTTTATTTCTGGTTCATGCATCTGTTGATATGTGAGGGACACTGTGATGCAATGGATACAGCCACATGGACTGTTCATTTCAGTGACTACATGGTAGCCAGAAAAGCAAACCTTTAACTTGTTCTTCCTCGTGTCACATATGATGGATCGCATTGATTGTGCAGCTAAGAGTGTTATTAATAATAAATTAAACTGATGGGGAATGATAATTAGAACAGACCAGAAATTCCTGTTTGAGCGTATAAAATGAAGAATTTGAAACACTTGTGTTCGTTTTGAATACAACAAGGTCTTTGAATGAACGGCAGCCATAGTTGTTCATTAAGTATTCACTGTGACTTACTGGCATCTTAATTAGAAACAAAAAAAATATCTTGAGAAAAAGAGAGGAAAAAAAACATGTCAATGTACAGAATCTAAATGGCTTGAGGACATGTCTAAATTGCGGTGAGTTACTTTCTCCATTTAAGAATAAATAAATAAAGCATATACAACTGGATGTAATGAACTATTGCATCTTGTGATCACGATTGCCTGCAGGCTTTTGTGTTGGTATTCACGCCGCGCTAAAGCCACTAACCAAGCACAGCAAACCTTCTGTTACATTTCATTATTTCCCTGTATGTTTCTCATAACTTTGCTTCAGTATGCAAATAGGGAGAGAAGAAACGGAAACGCAATAAACTGTTTTTCATATAAGTGATTGGCATAATTACACTGTGAGATTGTTTCAAAAACGTAAATTAAAGCAATGGGAAGATGATCAAGTCTGTGATGCCAAGATAATGCAACATCACGCGTAAAAGACCGGAAAGACGAAAAGAAGGGGAATGAGGGCCTCTCTCTACTGGTTCCAGGCACTGAACTGATAGATGAAAAGGAGACACAACAGCAGTCAATTACGACAGTGCGTGATTAACCTAAACTAATTAAGACCTCTGGGTAATGGAGAGAATGAAACGCTCAGCTGGTCTTCTGACTGGAGGAAGTCCCATAGCAGGCCTGCACTCACTTTGTCTTTGTTCTGTAACGGCTCCTTTTACCCCGCTCAACCTGGCTCTCATCGAACTCGTTTAGGCTGAACGGTTCATAGGAGAGGGCCTTCTACCCAGACTGGGGATATAAAAGGATATTTAAGTGCACGTGTTGAAGTTTAGCAAAAAATATGTCAGGTTTTAGAGGGTTCTGTAGAAGAACTCCCAGTAGAACTCTTTAACAGCCGGAATCTGAAATGATTGTTGGATTTGTAGTGTTCTCTTTAGCAATCAATTTATATGGCTTTTCCATTTTCTTTTTTAGTCATTTAAACATTTTAGAGCATTTAAAAGAGTATTAATTATAATTTAGGGACCTGCTTCTACTAGGTGAGTGAACTATTATTTGTGACAAAGTTTCACTCATTTATTTGAAAGTCAAAGTGACGTGTAGCTATGTATGGTGTACTTGGAATTTGTCCTCTGCATTTCACCCATTAAACTGCACACACACAGCAGTGAGTATTGAACGCACACTTTGAACCAAAGGGGTAATCCATCGACCGGAAGTTGAAGTAAAAGCAGTTTTTTGTAAAGTGGGCTAACGATTGCATCATACCCACATGCGACTTTCTGATCGCACAGACGAGAGATTACCGTATAGACAGGAGAAGAAGCTCGCAGGCAATCGGAGAAACGTGGAGGTCAAAATGACAAAATCATTAATCAGAAAACCTAGCAAAAGTTGCTGATTCTGATTTCTCATGCCACAGCCACTAGAAGACAGACAGGTTGCTTACGTCACATCTACATTGTCAAGATCTCTTTGGGTGTGCACGTCAGGGACGGAAGTGCTAAAAAATCGTCAAATTTTCCAAGGAGATCGCTCTGTCCATTTTTTATACTGTCTATGCTTTGAACACACACCTGGAGCATTGGGCAGCCCAGGGAGCGATTGGGGGTTAGCTGCCTTGCAAAGGACAACTCAGTTGTGAGTAATGAGTAGAAGAGAGTGCAGTTCATTCACTCACCCCACCTACAATCACACTGATTGATTGATTTCAATTAAAAAAAAATGTTGAAACATGTATGTGTTAAAATACAATATTAAATAAAGTATTACATACAACTAGATTAATATAAGTGAAATGTACACTCACCGGCCACTTTATTAGGTACACCTGTCCAACTGCTCGTTAACACTTAATTTCTAAGCAGCCAATCACATGGCGGCAACTCAGTGCATTTAGGCATGTAGTCATGGTCAAGACAATCTCCTGCAGTTCAAACCGAGCATCAGTATGGGGAAGAAAGGTGATTTGAGTGACTTTGAACTGTGGCATGATTGTTGGTGCCAGAAGGGCTGGTCTGAGTATTTCAGAAACTGCTAATCTACTGGGATTTTCACGCACAACCATCTCTAGGGTTTACAGAGAGATGGTCGAAAAAGAAAAAACATCCAGTGAGCGGCAGTTCTGTGGGCGGAAATGCCTTGTTGATGCCAGAGGTCAGAGGAGAATGGCCAGACTGGGTTCGAGCTGATAGAAGGGCAACAGTGACTCAAATAACCACCCGTTACAACCAAGGTGGGCAGAAGAGCATCTCTGAACGCACAGTACGTCGAACTTTGAGGCAGATGGGCTACAGCAGCAGAAGACCACACCGGTGCCACTCCTTTCAGCTAAGAACAGGAAACTGAGGCTACAATTTGCACAAGCTCATCGAAATTGGACATTAGGAAGATTGGAAAAACGTTGCCTGGTCTGATGAGTCTCGACTTATACTGCGACATTCGGATGGTAGGGTCAGAATTTGGCGTCTACAACATGAAAGCATGGATCCATCCTGCCTTGTATCAAACGGTTCAGGCTGGTGGTGGTGGTGTCATGGTGTGGGGAATATTTTCTTGGCACTCTTTGGGCCCCTTGGTACCAATTGAGCATCGTTCCAACGCCACAGCCTACCTGAGTATTGTTGCTGACCATGTCCATCCCTTTATGACCACAATGTACCCAACTTCTGATGGCTACTTTCAGCAGGATAATGCGCCATGTCATAAAGCTGGAATCATCTCAGACTGGCTTTCTTGAACATGACAATGAGTTCGCTGTACTCAAATGGCCTCCACAGTCACCAGATCTCAATCCAATAGAGCATCTTTGGGATGTGGTGGAACGGGAGATCGACATCATGGATGTGCCAGCCGACAAATCTGCGGCAACTGTGTGATGCCATCATGTCAATATGGACCAAACTCCCTGAGGAATGCTTCCAGCACCTTGTTGAATCTATGCCACGAAGAATTGAGGCAGTTCTGAAGGCAAAAGGGGGTCTAACCCGTTACTAGCATGGGGTACCTAATAAAGTGGCCAGTGAGTGTATGTGTATAATATAGAAAATCTGTAACCTTTTTTATTGCCAACTCTCTCTCTCTCTCTCTCTCTCTCTCTCTCTCTATCTATATATATATATATATATATATATATATATATATATATATATATATATATATATATATATATATATATATATTGTTTTAATATAAAAATATATATATAATATTTAATTTTATGTTTTAACAAATATACATATTAAGTAAAAATGCATATGTAATATAAAAGTATTTGATCATTAAACGGCTTTGCAATGTAAGCAACATAAAAAATGTAAATAAAAATGGAAAGGAAGGAAGGAAGGAAGGAAGGAAGGAAGGAAGGGAAGGAAGGAAGGAAGGGAAGGAAGGGAAGGAAGAGGAAGGAAGGGAAGGAGGAAGGAAGGAAGGAAGGAAGGGAAGGAAGGGAAGGAAGGGAAGGAGGAGAGGAAGGAAGGGAAGGAAGGGAAGAAAGGGAAGGAAGGGAAGAAAGGGAAGAAAGGGAAGGAAGGGAAGGAAGGAAAGGAAGGAAAGAAAAAAAAATAAACTGATCACTTGTCAGGGTGAAGGTGGTTGGTAGGTGACCCTGAGCTGATCTGCGCCACCTTGTGGAGAAAAGCAAATATATTCACCCTAAAGCACAAATCCCCTAAATAATGAATAATTCTGGCGCTCCAGTCATTTCACAGACATAGAGCTCAGTTATCAGTTGTGTGATACATCTTTGATGCTCAGTGGGTGCTGGTATTGACAGATGACGGGGTCACCTTGAGATGAGATGCAGTAAAGCTGATACTTTACAGTGCTTTGGCTTTGCAATTGGATACGAGTAATAAAATGATCACTGAACAAGAGACTATTTCCAAACCAATTTCATTAATGTTATTACATGCTAATCTGTGTATTCTAGTTTGCTAGCCTGCTTTCATACACAACAGTTATACACGACAGTTGTAGCTGATTTAATACACACATATTATTTTTTAATCAAAAGGCAAATGTTGGAGAAGCAGGAATAAAGGATCAGCAAAGGCTGTAGTGATCTTACACTGACACAGTAGTTTGATGGTTCAGCATGATTAGACTGTCTCAAATGCAGATTTATTTCAGGTAACCTCATTCTCGGCTGCTTTGAAGTCCTACACCACAGTGCTTTATGCCAGTCATCAGTCTGAGAGCTCATCATTGTAATGTTAAAAGGATTAGTGGATGGATGGATACATGGATGCATAGATGGATGGATGGATGGATGGATGGATGGATGGATGGATGGATATGGATATGGATATGGATGGATGGATGGATATGAATATGGATATGGATATGGATATGGATGGATGGATGGATGGATATGGATATGGATGGATGGATATAGATCGATGGATGGATGGATATAGATGGATGGATGGATGGATGGATGGATGGATGTCACCCAACAAATTGGTGAATTATAAGGATATAAGGTGTGTTTTTTTACATTTAGATGGATGGATGATGCATGGATGTAGATGGATGGATGGATGGATGGATGGATATGGTTGGATGGATGGATGGATGGATGGATGGATGTCACCCAACAAACTGCTAAATTACAATGCATATTAATCCATTGCTTTCACTCTACAAACCTTTGAAGTTTCAGAATTGAGTGTCCACCACATATAAATAAAATATGCATCCTCTTCTATATAAGGTGTGTTATTATATTTAGATAGATGGATGGATGGATGGATGGATGGATTGATGGATGGTTCTTCCTGAAACCTGTCCTTCACTGTGCTGCTCTTTATCGCTCCTATAATGAAGTGATTTTATAGTCAGGGTAAGGCCTCTCTAAATGCCACCTTATTCACAGTGTAATGTCACATTTCCATGTTCAAACGTCAACTGTGAGTCTGTCTCCCTTCAAGAGCTACATCATATTAGTCTGGGTGGACCAATTAAAACCCAATGTGTGTGTGTCAACAGTCATTCATCATTATGTATTATTTGATTCTGCCATTGATATTTCAGGCTCATGTGGGATGTGACAAGAATCTGGAATTCTCCAATGAAGCCATTTTGAGCTCAAACAATAAAATGTGATTTTTACATGTATGAAAGTTTTAAAATGGGAATTAATTCAGTCATTGTTTGCTTACACTCATGTCTTTCCAAATCTTTATAACCTTTATTTCTTCTTCTTCTTCTTCTTCTTCTTCTTCTTCTTCTTCTTCTTCTTCTTCTTCTTCTTCTTCTTCTTCTTCTTCTTCTTCTTCTTCTTCTTCTTCTTCTTCTTCTTCTTCTTCTTCTTAAAAAAATAATTAAAAAAATTGTTCCTTTAAGTAAAAAAAGCAGTAATTGTGGTGGCTAAAGATGAAGTAATTATCAGTAAAGGTTGCTTAATTGGCATTTATGGTTCCATAAAAACATTTAACATCTATTAATAGCACAACACGTTCTTTATAGTGGAAATGATCTTGACACCAAGAGGGAAAAAAAGGGAAAAAATTTTGTGCCTGTTTAAGAGGAATACTGTACAAGCTGCATTGGATAAAAAAAACATCTTCTAAATGGGATATTGCTTGAGCTGAACTGTAACTTTCACTGGATTGAGCCACACACAAACCCCACTGTGAAATCGAGCTCTTCAGACGTGTAATGCACACACACACCAGGTTATTGATGAGCCAGGGACACACCAGATCCAACTGTACTTAATACTTCAGTGACCTTTGCAGTTTCCCTTCATTTCTGTAAGTGGGTGGATGGAATGGGGCTTATATAAAGAAACAAGAAAAGTATGAACTGATGTAGCTCCGAGAAGGAGATAAAACAAGCTCTTTACCTTGAACTTCAAAGATCGAATCTTCTCCGTCAACCCTATCCTCAAGCCCGCAAATCTGTCTGTCATGTTTTGAGAAGCATTCACAGGGTGAAATCAATATAGCTCTCTCAAAGACTGATATCACAAGTTGCTTAAGCCACTGGAGGGCATGGTTATTTCATTTACCTTAAAAAGAATGAATGCGCCTCTTTTTTTCCATGTTTAAAAATGCATTTGCAGGCCATTATAATTACTGCCTCGCTGAGTCTGATATACGGCTCTTAGCGGTGGAGGTAAAAAGACTGTAATTGTCTTGGAGCTAAACAAATGAAAGCCATTGAAATTGATTCATCATAGATGCATGCATCATGGCCTTAATGCCCATATCAAAGGACTGAAGAACTTTCTAATATGCCTTTTGTATTGATTTAGTTTCTTCTTAATGCTGTTACTGTGAGTTCGGTACTGCTAGACCTGAATAGAGTATATGCTGCATTTGTGCCTCAAGCTCAACTCTGTAATAGTACATTTAAATGACGTTGTAGTTTAACTTACTTTATGAGGGGAAAAGGCATAATCAGTATGATATAATTCATAAAATTATAAGATGCTTCAGTACAATGCCTGGTTCAGATTACACAATTTTTTTTTTGTCTGTTACAAAGGTCGCGGTGTCAGATTACATGATTTTGCCTCCTAAAATCTTGTCATGTGGACAAGACACATGTCAGACTGCACGTTGCTTCCTAAAGCAGTCATTACATGCCGTCTTTAACGGCCCACGTGATGTCATCGAGAAGGCAAAACTAGTAGCGAGTGACTTCCGGAAAGGAATGTAAACAAACAATGGATGAAGCGGTGAGTGTTGTATTGGCTGTCCTCTGTTCAGGAAAAAAGTAAATAAGAAAACCCGACAATGGACACGTTCCTGGATTGCTCAAAGAGGACAGTATGGGCTGTCAATCCTTCAAAGAGAACTTGAGGTAAAATATTGTTTTCTTATATATTTTTACTTTTAGTTTTAACGTTCGCACCATCGTCTCTCATTCTTTCGCCATTTTTTGAAAGTTGTGTACGGAAAAGCTTCTGTGCTCCTATTGGTCAACCTCATATATTGTGACGGAACCGTCGTGGACGACCGTTGCAAAAAATCTTGCGTCCGACGGCCGTTGTCGTTTACTAAAATCTAAGTAAAAATCTAAAATCGAGGCTAAAAATCGAGTAATCTGAACCAGGGGTAAGGCTGTCAAAATGCGTTTTCTTTGAGTAATTAATTTGTTATTTATTTAATTTGTTGAAAAATACACTTTTTTGTATCAGGTCCTTAAATTATATGATAAAAGGTATGTATTATTTTTATTTCTGGGATTCTCTTTATTTATTTTAACGTGATTAATTAGGGATGCACCAATATTAAAACTTGTTATACATTAGAAATAAAACTATAAAAGCTATATATATATATATATATATATATATATATATATATATATATATATATATATATATATATACACTGTTGGGTGATTAAAA
Organism: Hybognathus amarus; assembly: GCA_030378365.1. NCBI lineage: Eukaryota > Metazoa > Chordata > Actinopteri > Cypriniformes > Leuciscidae > Hybognathus > Hybognathus amarus. Next base: position 18,812 of record JAQIUQ010001762.1, on the reverse strand, counting down.
AAAAAACAAAAAAAACTATTAAAATGTAACTTTTTTTTAACTTATTTTTTTTAGAACTTAACACGTAAATGCATCTCTATAACACGCATCATGTATTGTCGTGTAATTTATACGCAAAAAGAGTTTTTACGTGCATATAAGATTTTTTGCGTGCATTTGATACGCAGTTAATTGCGCACCCCACACCACTAATTCTACCTAAACGTATAATACACACGCACCCCACCCCACACCTAAACCTGCCCTAACTAACATGCATCATATGCACGTAAAATCTCACTTTAGAGTATAAATTACACGGCAATACACATGCGTGCTATAAAGACAAATTTAGTGTGCTAAAGTGAGTTTTTAGGTGCATATGATTTGCATTGGTTGGTTAGGGTAGGATTTGCTGTGGGGTGGTGTGCGTGTGTATTATACGTCTGGGTAGAATTCGTGGTGTGGGGTGTGTGTGTATTATGCAAATGAACTGCGATCAAATGCACATGAAAAAACTGCATCTCATAAGCACGTAAAAACTTATTTTTGTGTATAAATTATAAATTGTTCCATTGCTTTCACTGTACTCGGCTTCGTTTTCCAGAACTGAGTGTCCACCGCATATCAATAAAATAGGCCTCCTCTTTAATATAAAGTGTGTTTTTTAATCTCGATTTTTTTAAGCTCGATGTGAAGTGCCAACCAGAAACCTTATGACAAATTCAGAACATGCTTTCCTTTCATGCACATTGGAAGGTGAGGAATTCATCCAAGCGACGCTGTTGACAGACTTTGTCACTTTGTATGGCGGTGCATCTCAGTTTCCCGTTACACACATAATAAAGCAATTGCCCTCTGAGCCAGCTGGATAAAAAAAACCATAGGTGCTCTCTACAGAAAGAGGCTAATAGGATGTTTCATCAACTGAGGGTTCTAGAGAAAGCTCAGTGGCCCTGGCATCATGTCTTATTTACATACACAGCCTCATAAACCAAGGCATACTGAAGACGTGTTTCTTTCAGAGCCTGGAAAATAGAGCCAGTTGGAGTGTGTGGTCAGACACAAGACCAAGTCAAGAACGAAATCTCAGATGGAGATGAAGTCGGTAAACGCCTGCATGTTATTCCCTCACATCCATGAGTATGGGAGGCACAGGCGGACGAGAGAGATACCCAGATGAGGGACGGATGCCCTGCGGTAATGGCTGAGCGGAGGAAATACCAGCAGGTCACAGGGTAATGTAGAAGCCCAAACGGACAGCGAATATCCTGAATTAGCTCGGTCTGATCCGCTGACCCCTCTGCACATTATCTGAAATCTTAAAACAGCGGGCCAGCCGGATGACATTTTCTCAGCACGCAAAAGTTGTCCGCCCTCGATCTCAGCGTACACACTGCGTGCAAGTACATCGATTCAACCATTTATGGGACCATTTAAGGGTGTTTATGATGCTGTCTTTGATGTGAGTATTATCATTGTGTAAGTATCAAATGATGATTATGTTTTTGCAGATAATGATGGTTATTTTAAGTCTGTTCAGTACACACCTGCAGAGCTGCATTCATTATCCGCTGTGAGCAACTCACATGCTAATGATGTGCTTCGAAAAGCTTCATTAACACTCATTCCCATTAAGTCAAATTTGTTGTTCAAGATCTGTACATGTTTGCTTCTGATCTCTGGGACGCAACACCCCTGCAAAGTAAGTACACTTGAATCTTTTTTAAATGCGAGTTCAAATAAAACAACGCCTTTATCATATATGTTGGTTTCAGTTTATTTTGATGCTCCACTATAAGTAACTTTACAACTACATATTAACTAACTCTAATTAGTAGACTGTTGGGTTACGGTTAGAATAAGTTGACATGTACTTGCATGGTGACTTATAGTCAGTTGTGTGGCTGTTGATGAGAATCAAAATAAAGTGATAGCAAATATTAAGTCTACTAAATACTCTAATTATAGTTAAAGTTACAATATCGTCGCTGCCCGATGAAACTTACGTATGTCCAAAACGGTTACAGCGTTGTCATGCTTGGCACAACATCTTTAAAGGTAACCATATTCCTGCCAGTCTCATGATATAATCCATATTTGACCCAAAATCGAGTTTAAATTGTATAGTAACGTGGTCCAATACGCGTTCTTCCGATCATTAATTAAAATGACCAAATCGCGTTTCATATTGACAGATGAATAGGCTACGCTCAGTTTATTAAATACGCCCAGTTTATTAAATGTCTCTTGCAAACTATGAAGAGACAATGAATCAATACACTGACATGGCGATGCTAGACTAATAATTTATTTACACAATCCTACCGTAATTTTTTTGTCGGATATGAGCTGCATTTTATTACAAATATGAGCTGCATTTTATCATCAGCTAATTTCAAAATCAAAGACATACATCAATAAGAGTGTGGCAACAGCCTGCCCTGGTAAGATCACTTCGTTTCTTTACTTGAAGATGATTGTGTGATTGTTGTGAAATCATGTAATTCCAATATTCTGAGAATGAAATGGGTAACTTTATCCATTTAACACTGCATCTGTGCGCTATTCTATTTTTTTAAACATTTAAACGTGAAGCCTAAACTGCACATGTTCAGACTGCTTATTTTGTTTATCATTAATTAGCAATAATTGTAGAACATGTTCAGTCTTTTAGAAAGCTTTAACTTCAACATTACCCCATAATAATTATCATTGTTTAGTGTGACATAACTTCAGATGATGTATCTTTGTGACTCTCTCAATTTGAAAATAACTTTTGCTCTTTTAAAATGGGCTGAATGAGAAATTGTTCCTCTCTGATACACATACTAACCCTGTTCATGTATATATATATATATATATATATATATATATATATATATATATATATATATATATATCGTATATATGTATATGTCTGTATATGTCTGTGTGTGTGTGTGTGTGTGTGTGTGTGTGTGTGTGTGTGGGTGTGTGTGTGTGTGTGTGTGTGTGTGTATTATTATTTTTTCACTTTGAGGATCAGTGTTCATGCGTAATAAATAATAAAACAACTATTATTGATACTTCTATAGGTCAACAAACTCAACATTAAAATGTCATCTGCAAGTCAGCATCAAGCTTTCCTGGATGTCACATAAAGTTCCCAAGAAAATGAGGAGATCAAGTGGAAGAGCAAAACCAAAGTGGAACCAGAACCACTAATAGCCATTGCTGAGAGATTGACATTCAGGGCGTGGTTCATATCAATGCATCCTAGCTAATGCAAATCCAATTCTAAGCTATATCAAATATTTTCCCATTATCTATGAACGAGACTGCACAAGGTGACCGGAACTTCTTTGCAACATGAACGACACATAAAAAAAATCAGTGAATGTTCTTGGTAGGGTCTTTAATGTCCAGTTAATAAGACTCAGCGTATGGCTTAAGAAGAAGGCTGAATATATTTGTTAAGTGTGGCGGTCTCTGTGAGGGCAGTAATGGCTAATCTGTGTTGTGTCATTACTCAAGCCTGCACTGGGTCATGCGAGGCCTGGTCTTAATGAACTGTGAAATTACATTACGGAAAGATGGCCTCTGCTTCCACGGAAAGACCAGGAGAGCGTGCAGAGGACACCACGGACGAGAGGGAACCTTATCTAACTTAAACCAGAGGGACAGAAAGAAAGAGGAAATGAGAAACCCAAAAATGATTGCACAGAGACTTCATGAAGTTCTGTTGTAATGCATTAAAAGTATCAACTTTGTATTAGAAATCGTTGGGGAGAAATAAAAAATGGACACAAATGAAAAATTCTGAGATCAGTGGAGGATTAATGGTGTGTCTTCTGAAATGAGGATGCAAAGCCCCTTTTGATCTATTATTAGTCCAATGTACTGTTTTATTTTTTAATTAAATGTGCACAGAAATGCTCAGATTATTTAGTCTTGGAAGAATCGAATGTTTAAAGTGTATTTTTACTTTTGACTGGATTATTCTGCATTTTGGTGTTTTGAAATCTCAGATTGTTCTCCTGAAAATGAAAAAGCAAGAGAGTAGAGTCTCCTTGCTGTGAAACAACTGCGATCTGTACTGCAATATCAGTGAATTTTCTCTCCTATGGGAAGGATAAAGAGAGAATTGAAAATGAGAAATGAGAAAGGGATACGTAAACGCAAGAACAATTGACATATCAGTAATTTGTGCTGCTATTTCATGCTAACGGCTCAGTGACCATCACATCAACTGTTACGGTTGGAGATAGATGGACATGTGGGCGGTGGCGTAGGGTGGAGAACGTCAGTAAATGATTGTGAGATGTGACTGAGGCGTTAAGATGGAGAAAGCGACTGGTCTTTCCTCTAACTTCATTATTTTAGCCTAGCGCTCAGAGCTAACGCAGGGCCGAGTCTCCACACGAGATTTTCTAAGTACCGTACAGAGAGTGTGGCCTGCATAATGCGACTATATTTACTTGAAAAGCAGCAGGATATGAAAAAGACTTGCTTGAGATAACAGTGCATCAATTTAAAAGTAGTATAGACCTCGCCAGGAGTTGCCAAAGTTTCTGGTTTATTCATTGAGCTAGCACGCACAACACAAACTAATGCTGTGACTTCTGCCAGTTGCATGCATTGCTTAGACTAGTCTCACAAGTTAGTCATCTGATATTTTTGTCATTAACTTTATGTCAGTTACATAAAAAATGTAGATTGCTGTAATTGAAATCTGAAAAGTAAACCTAATTACCCCTCGGCTAAGTGCTAGTTGGTCAGACGAGTTCTTAAGTTGTGTCTCAAATGATGCAATATACACTATGCACTTATGTACACAGCTGTGTATGTTATTTTGTCATTTCAGAGTCTAATGGTCCCTTCATCTCTGATAACGCGTGTCCAATTTTCCGTACTTAACTGTTTGGTTAATTTAGTGCATCATGCAGGTATTTAAAGTGCACTCACTCTTTTTACACTACGCAACTGGAAGAAATAGAAGTATAGAATCGTAAGAACGCATGGAACGCACCCACAGTCTTAACCTTATATAGACTAATATGAAATAGTCGATTTTCTAAATTTATTTTTAAATGCAACAGTTTATTGAATTGTTAGACAAAATATTCAAATTAATGAACCATGTGTTTCTTTGGTGATATCATGATACATCAGGCTTGTGGGTGTGGGAATATGGAGCTCTTATTTGAGGAGGACAAAAATACCTCAGGTTTATTTAGAGTTATATTTGATACTCACATTTGAACATGATTTTATGATTTATGGATCAATCAAGTCAATCTAAGTTTATCTTGACATATTACTCAGATTTAAAAGTTGAAGCACAAGCTTTTACAATTATACTAAGTATGAACTATCAATCAGACAACCTAAGACAGTCAGTGTACAACAGTTTTTTTGAGCAAACTGTAAACCCTAACGCTCAAAATAATTAATTGGTTCAAGTAGAACAAACTTTATTAAACTAACTAGTTCAGTCAAATTAACTTATATGATTATTTAGCACAATCTTTTTCTTTCACGTTCACAGAACTGATATAGTTTAAGTAAACTGAACTGTTTCATTGTTTTGAGTTTTACAACATTATTTATTTTAATTTAGACAAACTTAAGTTTACCTGAAACGGCTGGGATGTCTATTTCCCAGCATGCTTTGAAAGGCAGTGTAAATACTAAAATTAAGTGTTGTTGTTTTAGCGATTAGTATTAGATTAGAAGTATAGCGATTAATATGTTGTTATGCTAATTTAGAAGAATTTCTGTTAATGTTGGTTTTAGGATAGTTACCATCATGGATTTGAGAGCAAAACAACTTTATATAGCTGCTCTCATACAGGAAGTGATACTGTGTAATATACTATTATTAACAAGTTAACAAATGAGTATGTAAGCAAACTAGCTTGTTAAAGCTAACTAGGTTTTGTTCACATTTAAATTACAGTAGTTAAATGTATGAATTAGTGCACTCAAACATTTTAAGTTAAGCACAATTAAATCAAATCTGCCAGTTCTGCTTTCTTAAACTTTGAATTTATTAACTTAAACGAATTGAGGCAACTGATTGCCTTATTTATTTTGAGTTTTGCCAACTTATATGAGTTTGCAACTCTATCCCAGCATGCAGCTGTCAAAGTAATTTCTCTTTTCTTTCCCATTTAAATGGCTGTCAGTACAAGACAATTGGTTTGCATCCAATTTAGGCAGCAGCACAGGTTGAGAATATCCGTAACAAAGGGGAAGCATGCTACTGTTAGATGGTTCACATCATCAGATACTCAACAACCTTCGCTCCTATAGACTCAACAGGGCCTCGGCCGTCTCAGCGTCGTCTTCGGAGGACTACATTACCGAAAAGCGTGGGTGCTGCTGATGTGCAGCCCACTCGGAGATTTTGGATCACCATGCTTTATCTTGAGCTCTATTTATTTCTTTATTTCATTAACTACCTACGCTCCAGCATGGGCCGCACTGGCGATGCTTGTCCACCGGCGCCAGCGATAGGCTCCCGCCCCGGGCTGGTGGGTGGCGCAGATAATTTGCTTAATTTGTTGCCCGTCAGTGTCAAGCTGTGGATCAAAGCGCTGGTAAATCGCTCTGACGTGGTGATCGTCAGGGAGGCAGACTCACAGGACAGCCTCCAGCTAAACTGCTGGTGTTTGCCTTCCTGCGAAGAGGAGACACGCGGTGTGTGTATACCGCAAGAGTCCGCTCAGAATGAACAAACACTTAAATATGCTCTCCAAGGCAGGTACGTGCATGCTGATTTGATGGAAAAGATAGTCATTTTGAATTCAGTTTGTGAATTCAGTTATGAAGAAGCAGGGAGAGCTGAAAGAGTCGATAGCTTAGAAATAATAGCACACAACATTCACGATTGGCTTTCTTGCGACTCTGTCTAGTGGAGGAATAAATAATAATAAATAAATGCTGTATGTGCATTATTTTGTATTAAAAATGACCCAAATTATTAAAATTCTATCAATAAGGGACATTTACAAAAATAATAATGGACTTTTGTGTGCACACTGGAATTTTGTTGCATGTTCCCTCATTATAATTTATGGTTTATGTATACTATAATCTATTTAATTTGAGAGTCACTGCAATTTTTCTATGAAGAAAACCAGAGTATGGATGCATGGATGCTATCTGTATTTGCTCAAAACGTTCGGGCAGTAATGGCTATTTCTATGTCCGCTTTAATGCATTGCAGTGAAATGAGGCGCAATACGGCTGTGTGTATTGTCCTATTTGACAAGTTCAAGGGTCCATAAAAAAAGCTGATAAAGTAAAAAGTGCTCAAAATGTGGCTTTCGTTAGGGAAGTGCGTCAAATTTCAAGGCCTTATGTCCACTTTAACGATTTTAACTCTTGGTAAACAGCGCCATCGAAATCCCAATTGTTCATAAAAAAAAAAATTAAAAAAACATTGGTACAGTAAAAATGATAAACATCTGGATTTTGTTAGGGCAGAAAAAAATGTTTTTCACAAGATCAAAATCCCATTTTAAATCATTACTGTATTGCATCTCTCTCTCTCTCTTTTTTTGTCTTGTACTCAACAGGAAAATCAAGTGGTACTTTGTTTGTTTGTGTGTGTGTTGTTTGATCGACATATAGGTGGGTGAATGATTCAACAGTTTGTGCTTCATCATTCACTGTCAACACTGTTTAGTAATATTTTCAAGTGTATATATGGACCTTATATCATGAAACAGACTCAGTAGTCACTGTTGAGCATTAAATGAATACTCCGGCTTAACATGAAAATCTTTTCATTCATCTTTGACTCTCCCTCATATTTTAAACCCATTTGACTTTCCTTTAAGTTTTCCCACTAGATATGATTGCTTTAATGGCTCCTTCTCTCTCATTCTGACGCTGTGGTTAATATGATTCACCAGTGATGCTGACGCAGAGCTCTTCATCTGTGATTTTTCTCTTGCTTTAATGAGCCAAGGTCTAGTGCAGAAAGTAAGTTCCCAGAAGGCCGTGCACACATCCAAACCACACCTAATGAAACTATAAAACTTGCAAAGTTGCTTTTAAATTAAAGAAGAAACAAGTGAATGATGTAATTAGTGGGTGGGCTCTCGTTCCAGGAGTGCAAGAATCAGGGTGAACTGAAGGGGAGAGAGAAAGAAAGAGCAGACATTGCAGAAAAGCTCCTTCATGAAGCCCAAGAGAGAGGGATTCATGGGTGAGGCTGACCCAACATCTCTCCTCCCCTCCCTTACACGTCTCTATTTTCTCTTTTTACCTCCTGGGTCTTTCTTTCCTCCACCTCCTTTAATGTAAAAAAGAGATCCATTAGAGTTTTGAAGCCTCAGAGGTGATTAAAAATTGACAGTCGATGTCGTTAAGAGGAAATAGCGCTTATTGGCTGCAAGAAGGTTTGCATCAATGTATTGCTGAAGTAAAATCTTCATTTGGATTACTCAGGTGGGGTAACCGAAATAAGACTGTCTGTGCATATGAATGTGGTCAGTAGAATTCTTATACTGGGGATTGAAGAATTACTGAATGGAATTGTTGTCCTTTTTTGGGTCTCCACTGAGAAAAAAAAAAAGTTTGTTATACCCTTTTCCCGGCATGATTACTGCATTGTTTGATCACTTACTAGTTTGGTTTATTATAGTTATTTTCAGTAACACTTTATTGTGATGTTCCCCTTTATACATTCTACTGAGAGTTATGGTGTGTACCAACACATTCTCATCCCAAGGCGTCATATACTGACGCTTTTGACAATGCATAGACATCCAACACACATGGTACCCTTTAGCGTCAATATAACATGCTTCGGTTATGGGTAGGTTTAGGTCTGGTGTAGGGTTAGGGTTAGACCACTAGGAGGTGCCTTCTGGCCCATATATATATATATATATTAGGGGTGTAACGTAATACACGTATTTCGCCTCGGTACGAGGCTTTTGGTTCGGTTTTCGGGACGCATTTTTTAACCCGAATGGTTTGTTCGGTTAATTACGCGTCGACGCGTGACAAGCGCGTTCATAATGTAAGAGATGCTGGCGTGACCACAACATTGCCGACATCAAATGGCAAATGTGATGTAACCGGAACAAAACTGAGCTACTCGTTATTGTGTGGTTGTCTGGATGACGGATCGTTTATCAGTTTGAACCAATGCAGCGCGAGCCGATCTTGATCAGCACTGTTACTACACAGCCAAATCAGTAAGAAAACATTTGAATTCGCCACTGAAGTAATAACATCGCTGCAAGATCTAGTGAGAAACATTCACAGTTCTCTGTTATTAACGCATCAAACAGCGCTGACGTGAAAACCAGGAAGAAACTTTGTGCCATGAATGAACTATCCAGTGTCCACAGATCAGCAACATCACCAAGGATTTACTGTATAACACTACTATCTGTAAGTTTGGCAGGAATAGACGAATAGTAGGCTATAATGCTTTCAAGTAACATCACGTTGGTTGTATTTTGACATTATCAATACAATTGCTGCCCTCAAATGTTAACCTAAAATAAAACCTTTGTTTATAACTACTACAATATTACATTTCATTTTGTTCAAGGAGCTGTTTTGTTTTATATGCTCCTAAGAAAAGTGAAGTATAGCTCCATCATTGCTCAAAGTTAAAAAATAATATTCTATGATGTTAGTTTTAATAAAAATACAATTAAAAAAATTAAATCAAGGAAATTTCTCTGCCATTTCTTTCTTTTTGCTGTATTTGAAACGTACCAAACCATATCGAACCGAACCGTCACACAAGTGTATCGTATTCGAACCGAACCGTGAAGTTTGTGAACCTTTACACCCCTGATATATATATATATATATATATATATATATATATATATATATATATATACACAAATATGTGTGTCTCATATTGACGCTAAAGGGTGCCATGTGCGTCAGATGTAGACACATTGGCAAAAGCGTGTGTTCACATCGAACGCGAATAACAGCGCCAAATCCACGCCTATTGCATCTAGTTAAACTTTGTTTACACTGAACTGTGTGGTTCACACTGCATGACTTGCTCTCTGTGAAATCAGGAGTGTTTAAAGTTGTTGAGCTGTTCAACAGGAGGTAACACATTAAGCCTTGTTCGCACTACATGATTTTAAAACGTTGGGCTGAACTGTGCGTTTCACACTACATGACTTGCTCTCAGTGAAATCAGGAGTGTCCAAGTTGTTTAGCAGTTCACACCACACAACACAACGTGATTGATCCACAACAGGAGGTAACTCACTACACGAGTTGACAACGCACTACATGGAGATACACCCACGATCGGACTGACAAGAGCAAGCTGTTTCAGTACTATGGTACAGTCTAAATCCTGAAAATAATCAAATAAATAATGAGTTGACAACAACTGTCACCCAACGATTCTCATCTTGTCTACAAACTAGGGATGGGATGATAACCGGTTTCATCGATAAACCACGATAAAATATACTGACGGTTAGTATTATCATTTAAAATTGAATTACCATTAAAACCATGTTTGATTAGCACGATTTTAATAACTCACTGTAAATCCCATCGGCCAGTCTGACGCAGGCGCGCGCTGCACACAATGTTTTTTTTTATTATTATTAATTACTATTCGAGAAGGAATGGCGGAAGGCAGTGACTGTGCTCGGAAGACTTTTCAGCCTTTTAAGAGGACCAAATCTGAGGTGTGGTCATAGTAAGGCTTTTACAAAAGTCCTGAGGGAAACTTGATCGAGGATAGTCACCCTGTCTGCCGAACAAAGTCACTGCGCAAAAGAAACACTTCAAATCTGCTGAGTCGTCTGACCATCACCCACTGTTGTATAGCGAACGCAAGGCAAGTTAACTTCGACCTCAAACCAAAACTACTTCTGGGAAACAATTGGGCACAAAATGTTGTTTTGAGTTTAAACATTTATATCACTCACTTGAAATAGACGTGAAGCTTCCGAAAGAAAATTTTGCAGCAAGTGGCTTTGAGCCAAAGACAAACAAACAACTTCAAATAAGACGTATTAAAAGTGACATTTTAAGGTATAGTAATGCATAGATACATCACGTATTACACCGATTTAATTTTTACCACATAATTACGGGGACATATTGTAATTGATAATGAGATTAGCTAATGTTTTAAATCGTACCTGTTTATAAATACATTTTGTAAAACAACCGTCCAGACTATATATATCACACCAATATTATCAAACTCTAAACAATAAATCAACTCTGATTTCATTTCCAATACAATCAAAAACCGGAGACGCAAGACAGCAAGTTGTATTTGAATGAAACGAGAGCGCGTGTCCGTTGTGATATGGGTGTGCGCTGTGTAATAATGCGTTGCTATTTACGACGGGCATTATAAAGGAAATGCCATATGAATAGAATCTTGCTTAAAAAACTGCATATAGAGCTGCTTGTTTTATTTGTTGTTTGTTGATTTTAAATTATAAAACTTGTTGAAATGTTTTTAGTGTGAGTATCAGTTCTTTTCTGAACACTTTCATCTAATTTGAAAAAAAAAACGTGATAAAATTGATAATCACGATAATTTTTGGACACTATAATCGTGATATCAAATTTTCATACCGTCCCATCGCTGACCACAAACCACGTTTTGTCACGAAAAACCATGCAGTAAAACGAACCAGAAATGACGCGAAACAGCACGTGCACCAATGCCCAGCGAAGAAGAGAACACAACACGTGAATGGGACGTCAGACAGAAATCAAAAGAAACAGTGCTGCACACTGTTTGCATGACGATCTTCTGCTCTGAGAAAAAAAAATGCAAAAAAAATAAATAAAAACTAAGATTTACCTGGTGTCTTCAACCCATGCGTTGCTATGATTGGCTGTACTCATGACATCACTGAGGTTAAGTCGCACGGACAGCTCTGGATATCTAGCAGGCTAGATATTTTTCTGGGCTCTGGCGACGCATCTGCGAGCGTTTTTGCTGCGCTGTTGGCTCTTTCATACTAACAGATTGGCGAGCGTTCATCGTCCGCTAATCCCCCGCCATTTGCACGCGATAACACCCTGACCAGTCGGTCGAGCTTAACGATTTGCAAATCGTGCATAAATCGGGCTTAAAATCCTGTAGTGTGAACTTGGCTTTACGCAACAACTTTGTCACCCAACGATTCTATCTTGTCTACAAACCACGTTTTGTCACGATAAATCACGTGATGAAACAAACCGGAAATGATGTGAAACAACTTCGCGTGACAATACCTAGTGAAAAATGCTGACCTCAAGCTGTGTCTTGCTCTGATTGGCTGTAGCTCATGACATCACTGAGGTCAAGTCGTGCAACAGCTCTGGATATCTAGCATGCAAGATATTTTTTCTGGGTTTGGCGAGGCATCTGCGAGCGTCTCTTGATGCGTTGTTGGCTCTTTCATACTGAACAGATTGAGTGAGCGTTCATTGCCCGCGATTTGCACACGATAACACCCTGAGCTGTCGTCAAGCTCAACGATTTGCGATCGGACTTAAAATTAATGTAGTATGAACTAGGCTTTAGACGCTTTTGAACCCATTTGCATGTCCTCGTCACTCGCAAATTAAAAAAACAAAACAAAAAAAAACAACACATTTCTTTCTGGCATATGTTTCCGCCATGTCTTCAATAAAGATATTGCTTCTGTACTTGTTGTGGAAGTCCCAAATACAGAGGAAAGCCAAACGCCGACGTGTCTGCGTTCACAGCACCATCCATAGGCGAACTCAACTCGGTGAATTTCACCGTCTTCTCCAAGAACTGTGCCTGAATGACAGCCGCCCAGTTGGATAACCAGCTAGCTAGGGTCGCGACAGGTTTTTTCGGATGGACACCAACTACCTGGTCTCTGTAAGATGGCAACAATTAGCATCTCCTCCATTTTCGAAAAACCGTGATGTACCGGGCCAGAGTCGTTAAATATGACCGGACGTATCAGTTAGCTCTTCGTTGATTGGCTAGCGCAACAAAGCATCATGTGAATCTTCCGCAAATGCATCCGCCCAATTCCCAATGTGTCTATTCGTGTCTTTGCATTGACTTTGTATGTAATCTACTCGTGCAAATAATTAAATTCGCTTTCGGTGTGAACTCACCATTAGTTGTGATGTTTCCTATAGTTAGTACAATGTCTAAAGTGGACCATCAAAATAAAGTGTTAGCTCCTAACGTCCTTATGAGTGATATGGGATAATACGTACACTTAAATGCACTGACCTTTGCATGTGTTGCCATTCATAAAGAGACCAATATGATTGATTGATTGATTGATCTATAAAGAAGCTGTATGCAAGAAATGTATTTCAATTAAGCCTGCTGGATCCTGCAGCATATCTGGCAACCTCGAGTCAAGGGGAAGGGAATACACCCTGAATTTGAAAGTGATTGCCGTACCAGTTTTGGCCACAATCTTGCATCCAGCTCCTTTAATATTTTATTTTGACTCAGTTATTATATTTGTTTGATGTTTCCTTCCAGTGTTGCTGATAAGATTACTGTATCTAAATCTAGGCCATATGGTATTTCTAACTCATAATAAGGCACAGAATGTGTACACTCATCACATTACTGTTTTGAACAAAACTACTTCATCATACGATTTTTTATTTCTTTTTTTGCCAAGTTTTTATTTTCTTTTTTGCCAAGTTTTTATTTTCTTTAGCCAAAGCAGAAATCCGTTCAACATATTTACCACAGGTTGGGTGGTCCATGTGAGCTGGGACATCAGACAGGGAAGCAGGAACAGCAGGAATGTGATTTTTCTTGTTTTTGTTGTTTAAAACCCATATTTTTTTTCATTTTTAAATGTCTCAATAAAATAATGTATGTCATTGCTTCTGTTTATTTTCTGCGTAATTGCTTTGCCTCCTTTAATTAGTTTATAAGGATGGTTTATTCCTAGGGGAGGAGCTACAGACTATAAAGAGGCTGTGTTTATGGCCATTTAAAAGAGAACATTTTCCTTACTGAAGCTTTTTTCTTTAGTTACATTCATACATTCAAAGACTTCGATGTACAGCGTGTCATACACTATATGTCCTTCAATATTCATCATGATCCTAAAGAGTTTGATTGTGCTCCAAGGATCACTCCAGTCAACATCTCTGCTTAGCTAATCACTTCAGCATTTTAAAAGCTTCATGTTTTAGTTAATTAGTATAAAACAGGTTCTAATAGTCTCTGATGAATCCGGTCAAAGATGGGAGAATAATTATTAGTCCACTAATGAACACTGTTTGTGTTTTTGCATAAAAAGAGGGTAAACTTGGCTAGATGCTTTTATGTCTCTTAAGTGCAATTACTTTAAAATGATTTCTAATTATGTTTCCATAGCATGTGCATCTGTGGGAAGGAGTTCTCTATTTGACAGCTTGAACTCAGAGGTCACACAGATACTGCGTGTAGTACTATTCCAAATGTGATGCTATTTCTGTTGGATATTTCAGGATATGTGGGCCATATCGTTCTGCATTTGATGACATAATTGTCATGCTGCAAGTAGCACATTCGCAGAAAATCAAGTATAAATTGAGCTGAATGTATAATTAATAGGCGCTCAAACGAAGAAGTGCATGTGTGTTATATTCATATTCACATATACCAATACCAGTATGTAGGACCATTATAAACATTCTCAATAATTTAGAAAGGCATTTAATATTGAAGCAATACTCTTGGACTCATAGTGTGAACTCACATTATGAGAATCTGACCATTCAAAAGTTTGAAGGTCAGATATTTTTTGGAAAGAAATTAACTTTTATTTATTAAATAAATTGAACAAAAGTGACAGTGACGGCATGTTACATAATAGTTTTATTTTCAAATTGATGCTTTTTAATTATCACATTTGGTTTACAATATAATAAGAACAATATAATAAGAAATGACTCTTGAGCAGCAAATCAGCAAAGAATGATTTCTAAAGGATCATGTGACTGAAGACTGATGCTGAAAATGCAGCATGTTAAAATGTAATACAATAGAAAACTATTATTATTATAGTAATAATATTTATTAACTCTTTTTTATTTGCAAGTTGATATAACCTCACAATCGTATGTTATGTAAGTCTAGAATTGTAGAGATATAAACTAAAAAGCCATTTTTTCCCTCCAGAATTGGACTTTATATCTCACAATTTTAGCAGATAAATAAAATAAATAAATAAAAATAATAATAATACAAAAGTCACTTACTATATATGTATATATATATATATATATATATATATATATATATATATATATATATATATTGTTGTTATTGGGAGGATATATTGTCTCTGCAAGGATATGTGCATAAATATTGTTTGTACTATTCATTTTTTTGCCATATGTATATTCAGTTCTCAAAGGTTTTCTTTCAAATCAGCTTTGGACATTGTGAGTCTTTCACGTGACACGCCACATGAATACATCATGAACAAAGATGAGAAGAGCGAAAGAGAGAGAAGAAGAGAAAATCTATGTGGTTCTCCTCCTCCCCTCTTCGTCTGAACACCTGGCCCCATTACGCCTGAGCAGGGCCATCCCCGGTCGAAATCGGGAGGTTGTGCATAAAGATGTTTGCATGAATCCAGCCTGGCTTTGATATGCCGAAATATCGATTTTATCTTTGGGCTTTTTCTCCTGCCAATTATGGCGAAGGCGAGATAATTCCCTCCAGGTGAAAAAGTGGATTGCTTCTATTTTTGTAACCTCTCAATATTGCGGAGCTGTTCTTGGCTGATGCCGCGGTATGGATTCTCTGCCTGCCTTTATCTTTCCTCGGGAAGTCCCCATCAAAAGATATTAAAGCCACAAGAGGCTGGGAGGCGAGCAATAAACAACCTGGCAATGTCAAAAATGTCATAAATCAAACTTCTGACATGACTGTTGTTGGACACTTCTAGCCCCCACATGCAGAATGGAGAAGTGAATGTGAAATGAGTTTCTGAGATACTCTCCATTTCACTGGAGTTTCCAGTTATACTTTTCATTGTAAATGTGTGTGTCAGTGCGGAGAATGTCACTGCGCTGCTATCTGTCCGAGAGGTGTTGAGTTGCAGTGACAGATGACTATGAGTTGTGTTAGAGACTGGAAAGGTATGGAAGTAAAACACTCCAGTATCTTGCCCAGCGTTCTCTCTCTCTCACTCTCTGGGCTCTATCTTGCACCCGGCGCAATTGACTTTGTACATCGACGCATGTATCATTGGATTTTGCACCTGTGCAAAGTGGACTTTTCCCTTCACAGATGCCGGCCGGTAAACTAGGGAATGAACTTTGATGGCGCAAAAAAGAAGGCGTTTTTCGGTGCAAACAATCCCTGGTGCTATTTAGCAGTTCCAGAAAGCAATTGCGCCACTGACCAGAAAACACCTGAGTCTGAAGTCGTCATACGTCTGTGTACATTCAGATTCTATTTTAAGCATGCATGCTTGGCCATAATACAGAGTGTGAACAACGCACATACACTATAGATGATTCTCTCATCTACACAGATGAATTTTACTTTTTACAAATTACAAGGAAATATATTAAAACATGAGGGAAATCCGTTGTTGTGTCCATGGCGATGGGAAAAATAGGCATAGAGCTTACACATTTACCCAAATTATTATATCGCGCTGTCCGATGAAAACCGTGTATGTCCATTTTGACGATTTTGAGATTTTTTCACGGATAGAATGTCCAGATTCATTTCCGTATACAGCATCCTCCCAAAAATGCAAAAAAAATAAACGAGTGAGAGCGTGTTAAATAGGCTATATCATGACATGTTATAGTCAGATTTGATGGCGCTACTGCGACACGCATCACCGCAGATGAGCAGAGCAGCTGAGCGTCAAAACTGAAAGTAAGTCACAGACGCAATCATCTTCACAATCACACAATCAACTTCAAGAAAGAAGACGAAGTGATCTTACCAGGGCAGGCTGTTGCCACACTCTATTGATGTATGTCCTTGATTTTGAAATTAGCTGATGATAAAATGCAGCTCATATCTGTAATAAAATGCAGCTCATATCCGACAAAATTAAGGTAGGATTGTGTAAATAAAGTATCAGACTAGCATCGCCATGCCAGTGTATTGATTCATTGTCTCATCATAGTTTGCAAGAGACATTTAATAAACTGAGCGTATTTAATAAACTGAGCGTAGCCTATTCATCTGTCAATATACAACACGATTTGGTCATTCCAATTAATGACCGGAAGAACGCGTCGACCACCGTTACTGATCCAATTAACGCTAGATTTGTTTTATATAAATTACAGACATGTCATCTGAGGACTATTTCTAATTGTTCTCAGTTATTTTGCTTCATTACCAGATCTCAATATTTGGCTCGTTCTTACATAGTAGCACGTTCGCACATGCGCACTCTTCAAAATCAGTACTTTAAATCTTTTGAAAAACTAAAAGATGTAAATTCAATTTGCATGTATTCTAAACAAAAGGCACTCGGTTGTACTGAATGTCAGCTTGCTTATTTTGCTCAAGATAAGGATTTATTGCCTCCAAATGTCCTGCAACATAGAAACGATGCCTCTAACTGCAGGTCAAGAGCTGTCGTTCAAACCACACAACTTTGCACTGCTGTTTGCGAATGTTCGTGGGTAACGATGGTTTCGGGAAACATCCGAAACTCGTTCGAACTATGCTGATAACGCACGGAAACTTGCGAACCATAGTTTGCTAACGATGCTTTTAGGAAACACACCCCTGAATGGTTTGTTTTCACGTTACGCCCAAACCACACCGATGAATAATGAAGCTACTTAAGACCAACCCCTTTTAGATTTGCGTCGAGCGTAAGAGTCATTTATCTCGGTTAAATAACAACAGCGTCGATCCGCCCACAAAGTCACTTGCGTTTCAGATCGTTAAAATAGGGCCCTCTATATCTCTAAAGACCAAGATATTGCAGGCTCTCTAAACTGAGATGGAAAGATCTTCTCGTGAACTATTCCACCAGCCTGGAGTTAGCGTTGTTGGACATATATATTTTGTTACCTCAAATAACTAAAATAATTTTGAGGGAGAAGAAATGACTACCTATCTGAACAATTATTTTTTGGTGAACAGATTAAAAACATTTGAGTCATTTTATGCTAATTTTATAATGCTTTTATCCAATTGTGGAGCTTGAAATCACAGTTCGGAATTTTTTTTTTGAAAAAATCCTTTATCTGAATAAAGTAAACTGAACACCACGTGGGATAGTGATGCATAAGCCTGCATGCTATCATTTCTTTCTCATTAATTTGGATTTCTTGACTTCTGATTGACAGGGTTGGTCTAGTTATCCCCATTACCCAGCATCTGGTATAAACACTTGCCTAACTATCCTCCGCTATACAGACAGCATGACTGGATTCGTAATGATGCTTGATCGCTCAGAAACCAGCGAACCCAACTAGGACGGCTCGAAGTGGCACGCAGACGCGTCAAGGCTTCTCCTGAGCTGAGCCTGCATGAATCTGTCGATTTTGACAGGCAGAGATTTGTCTGGACCGTGAGACGTCTCACCTCAGGGCCTGCGAGCTGGTGTGATTTAATTTGCTCTAAGTTCTTTTTATTGTTTATTACTAATTAACATCCCATCTATAATTACATTTTTGAGACTAGACTCTGGATTTAGCCAATATCAAACATGCAGGCTTAATTGTATTTTGGGAAGTTTCGTAAAGCAATTTTTTCCCTGAACGAAAATATATATTTTTTATGCTAAACGCTTGGCCTTGTTTGCCTCTTTTAGCACATGCAAAGGTTTCAACCACATAAAATAACAATTTGCAAGCAATTGACATGTGGGAGTATATGAACTGAACCAAGGATG
>JAQIUQ010001761.1:0-198460 GCA_030378365.1 Hybognathus amarus | reverse complement strand
GAAGAAGGGTCAGTGAGTAAGCAGGAGAACACAGGAGCACGCGGCGCAGTGGCGGGTTTGGGCCACCAGAGGGTGTGCTCCAGTGGTCAGCCTGGTAGAGAAGACAAGCTTAAATGAGATACGCAATTCAAAACTGGTTTAAATTCAATTCAGATAAGCATGTACAGAGATGTTACGTAACCCTGAAGGCAGTTGGATGCAGTGGATGGGGAAATCGACGGCAGAGGAAAAAAAAAAAATTATTAAAATTAATTTAAAAAAAAAATTAATAATTTATTTTTTTTATAATTAAAGGCAAATTAATCAAGGTTAAAGAAGAATTCATAAGCGAGTCTTATTCCTTAAACCAGCAACAGTTATCAATTTGTTAGCAACAAATTAACAAAAGTTATTAATTCCCTGAAATGAGTTGACTCAATCAATTTATCAGAAAGGAGAACAAGGTAATCTCTTAATAAGACTTATGGATCCATCCAAGGGATAAACCAATAACCTTATTCAGAGGGAAACGGAATTAAGTGGAATTCGCGCATAACACAATGTATGATATTAAATGAGAATTTAAATCAGGTTTATCTGCTCACGTTTCTTAAAACCCAAGTTCTGAATGAGATTATGAATATTAACGAATGGGTCACTCTCGATGCTGATCACTTTCTATAAGTTGATAACACAGAATGAACCCAATTGCAAATAGACTGAAATCTCAAACAGGACGCAGAGAGAGAGAACGAACGTCGCCATCGCTTCACCTGTGAAAGATTAGCCGATGACTGGAGAGGAAGAATTTCAGGAAATAGAATGACCTAACAAAAATTTCCGCGCGATGGCGCTGTCTTGCTCACGTCCGAAAAGGGTCTGGTGGTAATTTGAACTGAGGGGCGAAGGCTGCGCTCTTAGCGTCCAGGAGTCAAATCACAATCAGAACCACTTTATTGTCCTTCTAGGACGCGCGCAAATGTGCATGCACGCAGTGATTGAAATCCAGGCGGATTTTTCTCGTGCTATTTTCACGGATGTGTGAGGCAGAATTGAGTTCACTGCTTTTACACTTATACGTACACTATATCACAGGAATTTACATCTGTGAAAGATTAACTCCAAAAACATGAATCATTTAGCGCTAATGATTGAAATGTTCTGGTTTAACTTTTGGTTGACTAAATCAAAAGGTTAAAACTCGGAGTTTTTTCGTTAACCAAACGAATTATAATTCAGGCCTAGGTTAGGATGATCAGAGGAGCATCGCTCTAATCAATCCTCTTTCTTCCTGTCCAAAAGATTCTCGTTTCGAACAGGAGAGTTTAAGGAAATATCTCTAATCGTGTACACGTCTGTACAGCAGTAAATATTTCTTTTGTCACAACTACAGTTTTTAACTTTAAACACTTAAGAGTGAATATCAGTATTCTAACTGCAATTTATTTTTAACAATTACCACGACTAACGCATTAGGGCTAGGTAATTTCATTGATATGCTGCAGGGTCTCAACATGCGCGCGCGCATTCGGTTTACTCAAACAGCGGCGTGCGGCGCGCGCACTTTGTGTCAATCAAACAGCAAAATATACAAAATTGTCACTGCATTAATTTCTCACACAACAAAGCTTAAAATATTGCCCTGCACTCTCCATCAGAAAATATGTAACGAATTTTAACTCTAGGTCTTATAGCTCAATTTGAATTTAGGGGAAGAATATTCAAAATTAATGATCTGGATCAACAATTTATGAACTATTCCTTGAATCGAGGGTTTCGCATATATTCATTCACCCAACGAGGGTTTTACACCACGCTCGTCTGTCTCAGGTACATATGACTCAACTAACACAACGGATTATGATTAGTTCGGAGCATATGTCCTTTTACAGACAGAGGAGTGTGTGATTTTGAAAGCAATAAGAGATTGCACAGTTTTCTAGTCAGCGCTGCCGCGTGCTCGATCTACAAAACTACTGAATCCTTGCTTTCCTTAGCTTGAATCGTGCTGGTAATGTTCAGTGCACTCGAACAGAATCAGAACGTAGCATTAGGATCTTCAATATTAAAGAGGCTTTGTTGTGCAATTAATACACACAATGGCAAATGATGTATAAATGGAGTTTAATAAAACACACTGACTAAATTACACTACAAATCACACGTGATATATGTATATACAGGTAAAACAAAATAAAAATAAAACTTAAAGAAAGGAAACAATGGAAAATGAGAATACAAGAGAAATTACAGTTACTTGCACAGCTTTTGACCTTTGGAGACAACCACAGGAAATTATTTGTCTAGAATTTGACGGAACAAGTTTTGCATTCGAACCTGTGTGATGCTGAGAGCATGCGGTTGCCCGGGAGACGGAATCTCTTTGGCCTCTCCCACGTGGGTTGGTTTTGCGGAGTTCCAAGCGTCTTAGAGAGTTCGTGCTGGATGTTTGCCTTCCTTGGAGGAGACCGCGTACGTCACTGAACTTGAACTGGCTATTCGCAAAAGTAAACGTGAAGTAAAAGTAACGAGAGACTGATAACTTTAAGAAGTTTCAGAAGATGTAAGAAGATGAGTCCGAGGGCATCAGGAGATTTCCGAAGGAAGTAAGATGGAGCCAGGGACCAAAGCAGGAAGATAAGAGCGAAGAGCGAGAGCTAAGAATGAGAGATGATTAAGAAGAAGACTACGAACTAAGATAGAAGAGAAAGACTAAGATGAAAAAGACCGCTGAACATGAAAAGAAGACATGGAAAAGGAACGCGTTATGTTCTGTGGCATAAGCTTTTAAGGATGGTTTGCGGTTTGTCCCAAAACTCGGCTGATGAATGAAAGCGTTCATCACAGGGCGTGTCTGCCCATTTGATAAACATGTGACATTGCTGATCTTGCGTCTCTAGACAAAGGAAAAGTTATGCTAACTTTGAAAACAAACTATACATGAGGATATACATTTTGTAATATTCGATATATAGTTAAAACAAACAGATCACACCATAAGGATTACAGAGACATCAAACACATTGAGTTATTTTCGACCGCATTGTTGGGTTACACTTTAAAGCATAGTATTACAGGCATTTTAAACTCTTTGGGTACTTCTGATTACACCTGAAGTTAGATTGGTGAATTACTGTTCTTTTACGTGCATTTCAGCATACTGAGACATCTTTGGTAATCTTTTAACAAGTTTTTAGAGCTGTCCGTGTTTGATGTGTGTGTGCGGGCTGCTCTGCCCGCGAAGGGGGTTTGTGTGTGTGTTGGTATGTGCGCGTGTTCTGCACGTACTAGCAATTAGCGTCACGCTGGTTGTGATATACGTGTTGGTGTTGTCTGAGCAAAAGGGGAATCTGGTTATTTTCCTTGTTTTTCCTCCTCCTATGGTGTCACAGGTCACGAGAGGAGAAGGTTCTCCTTGTTTGCATAGATTGGTCAGATTAGTGGGGGTCTGAGCGAGGTTCAGTATCTTTGACCATTTATCACCATTAAAATCACTTAGGCCTAGACACGGTGGAGCCTGGGGTCGTAAAAGTCCAGTTGAATTTGACCATATGTGTCGTAGGAATGTGTTAAAAAGGCTTTCTTTGTTACCATTTGTTGATCACATGAAATGAGTTAATGATTGCTGATCAGAATCCCTACATTACATTTTGGGATAGTTTGTATTTTCATTTAAGATATCTGTAACGTAATTGTGACTAGTCTGAAACGACAGATAGAGTATGGCAAACCGTTTTAACATTTAATCATTTTAACCTACTAGTCTCTATTTTCATGCTACTAGTACTTATTTTTTAGATACTAGTATCTATTCCATTAAGTACTAGTACTTATTCATTAGCTACTAGTGCTTATTCTTTAGATACTAGTGCCTTTTCTTTAGATACTAGTGTTTATTCTTTAGGTACTGAGTACCTTTTTAAAGATAACTAGTACTTATTCATTAGACACTAGTCCTTATTTATTAGATACTAGTACTTATTCATTAGATGCTAGTCCTTATTCATTACATACCAATGCTTATTAATTAGTTACTAGTACTTATTCATTAGATACTAGTAACTATTCTTTTGTTACTACTAGTCACATTTTTTCCAGTTGACTTCTATGGTGATCTGTCATTCAGATATCAACTATTCAGTTCTGACTAGTATGTTAGTATGTATTTCAATTGTGGAATACATACTAGTATGTATTCCAAAGCAGGGGTTACTGCTTTGTACGTCGTGCAGAAATAACCCTAAAGGCACCAAGGTGGCGGTGCCACCGGCTTTATATATATATATATATATATATATATATATATATATATATATATATATATATATATATAAATATAGCTGCGAGCAGCGAGTGAGGGCCAAAGCCGGCTGGTACGGCCATTTTGGTGCCTTTAGGCACCGGGGTTGCGGTGCCACCGGCTTGGGCCCGGAATTCGCTGCTCGCAGCTATATTTCTTTTTGGAAGTATGACCACATTATAGTTTTCAATGAAAACTGAAAATGTAAACTGAACAAGTAAGAAACATCCACTTTTGTTCTGGTTCTGACATTGCAGTAAATGACGCTGATTAAATATAACAATTGCTTATCATATCACGTAAAACCATGCAAATTATACTTTGTTCTCAAATGGTTAATGTTAACAAAGTCAGCATTGCGTGGCTACATGTAATGTCCTTCCAATATGTATCCTTGTTTTCGCATGGGTCCAGTTGCAGTCTCTTTTTTTCTTTCTTTTTACGGCGGGTGAATCTGTTGTCACTGGTGATTGTTGTTTGAACCTTTCTGAATCCTCCATCAAATTGATTAGTTTAATTATATCAAGTGCTGTGAGAAAAGGCTATAAATCTCCACCTCCAACATCCTCACACGCAATATTGCCGAAGACTCCTTTTATGTGTACAGATGTGACGTAATGACTCAGATATAATCTACTAACCAAGACTCCTTTATGTGCACAGTTGTGACGTAATGATGCAAAGACATGCTCGAATCTCCCGCCGAAATCCATCAGTACCACTGGAATTAAAAACATTATTACAAGCTTACCGCTTTGAACCGAGCTAAGGCAAGCAGAGAGTTTTGAACACTGGCTGGTTATGTATTTTCTCAAAAAAATATTTTGGATCAATTTTAACCCAAAAAATCTACTGACTGCAGCTTTAAAAATGTATTAATTACCCTTTGTTTATTTTAGGAACGCTTTTAAACTTGGTTTAATTTATTTTATTCAAATAAAGTCACTTTCAAAGGGTCAACACAATTTAGTTGGATTATATCAACTTTATTAGGTTTGTCAAACTAAATCTTCTACATAATTCATCATAATTTAATTAATGTATTAAGGTATATTTAATTTTTTATGTACTATTTATTTGAGTCAATTTACTATTATTTGTCTTAGTTTGGTCCAACTTATATTGTTTTATTAATTTAATAATGTTTAATTAATCAGACTGATCTCATGAAATGTCGTATGTATGACACGCCAGTTCGTATTTCCATTTTTGGCGTGCTATCAACACGCATAATCGCTTTTCAGCATGTTTATGAATGCCGTTGACTTAATGTTACATTACTGTATATATAAATATATGACCTACTACCCCAACCCCATCCCTAAACCTACCCGTCACTGGGGTTAATAGCATTTATGAGTCTTCCTCTACCATCCTAGGGAAAAAAATATCGCTCCCCAGATGTAGATCTACATTTTTCTTAGTTTCTCTCTGACATTTAACGGCGTGGTACATACACGCGGAATCACTTGGACATTTAACGGCGTAGACATACATGCAAAAGATGACGTGTTCGTTTCAGTGTGGACATACACGCGGATAGCTCAAAATGCGTCATAGTATAACACGCCACTTGAAATGAAAGTGGTGTGTCTGTTTACTCAATAGTCATGATGCCATGTTGAATTAATTGACTTTATTTGGTCTAATTTCATTTTAGATCTAGTTTAGCTATAATGAAATTATGACATTTGTAGGAATTATGTGAACCATGGTAAAAAAGAAAAAAGAAAAGTGGCCTGTTGTCAGTGGCCAATGGTTATATTGAAGTATTTAAAAAAATATATAAGCACTAGTTTTCCATGTATGGAAATGTATTATGTGATATATTGCATTAAGTTTTGTAGTATATTCCCATATATTTTTTTGTTCTGTAAGGGGAGACAGTACAAATTGTACAATATTGGATGGGAACAGAACCTTGAGGAACTTTGTCATAAAATCAACTGGCCACAATAGATTTATTATATGTAAAATTGGTTTGTTAAACAAACGCTTCTTTATCATTTGGTTGTGGTATTATTTTTAATAATATCTTTTAATATTAAAGATATTTAGATATTTTCTCTATTTTGATAAATACCTTTTCTGTTTGTTTGAATGTCTTTTCAGTGGTGAGAGATCTGACCAGATCAGATATGTGTCCTGTCAGACCAGCACATCCTCCTCCTGTCAGAAACACATCAGTCATCATGACACAGAAGCAGCCCTGCAGCTCGATTCTCACCAGCCAGTGCATGATGATCTGCAGAGAGTCAAAGACCGGCACAAAACCAGCATGAAGAACAGATATGAGAGGGTTTTTGAGGGAGTCAAACTACAAGAGAATCAGACTCTCCTGAACAGGATTTACACACAGCTGTACATCATAGAGGGAGAGAGTGAAGGAGTGAATGAAGAACATGAGGTGCTACAGATGGAGAAAAGTTACAAGACACTCCAAGACACTCCAATCAACTGCAATGACATCTTTGATCCTTCACCTGAACCAGGATATGAGGAGAAGAGAAGAGAGAAGAAAGACAAAATCAAGACTGTTCTTACTAAAGGCATCGCTGGAATCGGGAAAACCGTCTCTGTGCAGAAGTTCATTCTGGACTGGGCCAGAGGGAAAAGCCAATCAGGATGTAGATTTCATGTTTGTGCTTCCATTTAGAGAGCTGAACTTGATTAAAGATCATCAGTACAGTCTTCACAGACTTCTGCTGGACTTTCATCCTGAACTTCAAGATCTGGACTCAGAGATGTATGATGAATGTACAGTTGTGTTCATCTTTGATGGTCTGGATGAAAGCAGATTGACACTGAAGTTTTCAGACAGTGAGAAAGTTTCTGATGTGACTGAGTCTTCATCTGTGGGTGTGTTGATGTCAAACCTCATGAA
The DNA here is from genome assembly GCA_030378365.1 of Hybognathus amarus. NCBI lineage: Eukaryota > Metazoa > Chordata > Actinopteri > Cypriniformes > Leuciscidae > Hybognathus > Hybognathus amarus. The sequence goes on along the minus strand of JAQIUQ010001761.1, from coordinate 191,297 downwards.
AGGAGATCTGCTTCCCTCTGCTCTCATCTGGATCACCACCAGACCAGCAGCAGCCAATCAGATCCCCTCCAAATACATCAACCGTGTGACAGAAATTCAGGGATTCAATGAGCCTCAGAAGGAGGAATATTTCAGGAAGAGAATCAGTGACAAGCGATCAAGCCAGCAGAATCATCTCACACATCAGAAGAGCAAGAAACTCTCCACATCATGTGTCACATACCCGTCTTCTGCTGGATCTCAGCCACTGTGCTTCAAAACATCCTGAAACAAGATCTCAGAGCAGAAATCCCTCAAACTCTGACTGAAATGTACATACACTTCCTCCTCATTCAAACTCATATGAGGAACCAGAAGTATGAAGAGAGAGATCCAGAGAAACTCCTGCAGTCCAACAGAGATGTGATTGTGAAACTTGCTGAACTGGCTTTCAATCAGCTGATGAAGGGCAATGTGATGTTCTATGAGGAGGACCTGATTGAGAGCGGCATAGACGTCACTGACGCCTCAGTGTATTCTGGGATTTGCACTGAGATCTTTAGGGAGGAATCTGTGATTTATCACAGGAAGGTTTACAGCTTTGTACATCTGAGCTTTCAGGAGTTTTTTGCAGCACTGTATGTGTTTTTCTGTTATTTACACAAGAACTGTGAAGTTATGAAAGAGTTCCTCTCAGGAAAGTCCAGAACTCAGTCTGGGAATGTTCCTCTGGATGAGCTTCTGAAGGGAGTAATGAATAAAGCCTTGAAGAGTAAAAATGGACACCTGGATCTTTTCCTTCGGTTTCTTCATGGCATCTCACTGGAGTCCAACCAGAGACTCTTACAGGATGTGCTGATTCACACAGAGAACAACCCAGAGAGCATCAAGAAAATAATCCAAAACCTCAAACGAGGTCAAAAAAACAATGTCAGTCCTGAAAGATGGATGAATCTGTCACACTGCTTGATTGAGATGAAGGATCATTCTGTTCTTAAAGAAATGCAGGCATTTTTAAACTCTGAAACAAAAAGAAAAAGTCTGTCTCTTACACAATGCTCAACATTGGCAAACATGATCCTGATGTCAGAGGAGGTGATGGATGAGATAAACTTCTTGAAGTACAACATCAAATCAAAAGAGGGTAAACGGAGACTGGTACCTGCTGTGAGGAACTGCAGAAAAGCTCTGTGAGTGTGAAAATATAAAAATCTGCAGGAACAAATGCCATTGTCCTATATGAGATATGCTTTAACCTTATGAGTTATTTTGAACCTTAATATATAGTAAATGCATATAGTTTAACACCGCTTGCCCCTTCAGATGCTCTGACATGAAACCTTTGCTGTTTAATGTGTTTGATACGTATTTTCCTCAGTGCATAACTTACATTTCACAGGTATATTCACCTTGTGTAAATGTTGGAAGGTCATGCAAAAATATTTCCATTTTGTTATCAGGAGTGGACAAACCTTATGCAATCAAGTCTTTCAGTAAACTTTTGAGACTTCAGTGAACAAGCGCTGCTGCACGCCCAATAGGGCTGAACGATTAATTGCATTTGCTATAAAATCGCTGACTATGATGAAACTACAATTTTGTAATTCGCAAGAGCTGTGATTACACTGGTCACGTGACACGCGAGAGAAAAGCAGTCTGCAAGATCAAGCATCAGCTTGCCACGCTACGCGGTCTTGGCGTTCAGAAAAGAACAGTTTATTTAATGTATGTGATATTGTGTTATTTATTCTCTTCCCAACAATCCTGGATCTATTTAAAGAATTTCAGAATCGAGTCTGAGCTTAGTTTTTAAACACATAACGTTATGCCTGATGAGGCTGCGCGTGCTTTAGAAACGAACCGTGTTCTGCTTGCTTCTATTCTCTCCCTCTTCCTCACACACGCACACACACACACACACACACACACACCACCGTTCGAACCTTTCGAAATATAGTAACGTTATTTCATAAAGTTCGGGATTGAACCGAATTACAAGGACATTCGCGGGCTTTGCTTGATGTTATAACGTTACTCTTGCAGTGCGCGTTCTCTCCCGTGGGAATTTTCCTTACAAATGCTTCACAAGAGGCATTATTTATGTCTTTTGAAAATGGAATGCAGTTGGCTTATATATTAAAACTATGAAAATCACAGAGAAGGCTGCTTTCATTTTAAAATACTAACGCGGGCTTTGTGAAGAGCGCTCGTGCATGCGGCTGTGAGCGACTCATTGGTTAAATGTACATGTGTATGTCAAAATGTCTTTTTGACGTGAAATTAATGTAAACACGGTCAGTTATATCTTAAACCAACAGGACAAACCACATTTACAATTTCAAAAGAGATATGTGCAAGTGTGAATGCAGCTTATCGATCTACTGAGAGGGAAATCACTCCAGCTCTTGAATGAAAAACATTCAGACAGCCTACTTTTAAATAATGAGACACTCTTTGTTTATTGCTTGTAATGCTTTTTTTGTTTCTCTTTATTTACTAGCTTTTATATTTTGAAGCTATATTATTTTATATAGCCTATTTAAAATTCTTAACATGTAATTGGTTTAATTAAATGTTTTTTATATATATATTTATTTTTTAAAGTATGTGTTTTTACACATGTAATTAAAACATATTTTAAGTGTTATTAAGATTAATTAATTAGAAAAAAAGTAGATTGGATCATGAGCTACCTAAAGATTCCCATCCCTAATGTACAATGATTTATTGCTTGTCTTTGTCGACTAATACAGAAGGTTAAGAACTTTTTTTTAAATCGCATATTAAATCGCAATTCAATATTGGTTAAAAAATTCGCAATTAGATTATTTTCCATAATCTGTTAGCCCTAACGCTCAAACAGACATAGCATAACAGAATAGGAGCGGCATAATCATGACTGAAAATATATTTTTTCTATAATATTTGTTGTTGGAAATTAATTGTGCTATATGTAGAACTTTAAACCTACAAGTAAAATGTATTTTTATAATATAAGTAACTGTAAAGTGACTGTTGTAATGGGGTAATCATATACAGGCTAATATACTAAGCTCAGATCAGTAAATGTGTTGCCTCTTACCAGTTACCGTTAATCTGTGCTTTTATTATTTATTTTCATTTGCAGTGAATTTAGCTTCCGTTTAAAAAAAACATTTTGGTTTTTAGATTATAATGTTATTGTTACAATGTTAGAATGAAATATGTGTTTTTTTGCACAATGTACAGTAATGTATACATTGCTTTGCCTACTTGGTTACAGTAACTATTTTTTCATAGCCTTCAACATGTAAATTGTTTGTAGAAAAAAAAGGATATGAATTAACTTTTCATTTTATTTAGAAATTTCTTTAAAAAGAAATAAAAATTTGCGTTTAATACGCAAATATATATATATATATATATATATATATATATATATATATATATATATATATATATATATATATATTTATATTGTATAATGCCATTCAGCCAAAAAAGAAAAAAAAAGAGAATAATAAAAACAGAGATAAGATTGTTTTGCCTATGTTGCCCAGCCCTGTAAACATAATTTCTAAGAATTAGTTATTAGTTTTAATGAGTAATTTAGGGATATGTATTCACTGTACAAATTGTACTGTACATACATTTTCAACCAAATTAATACTATTAGATCTCCCTTTTCAGATTAACCGCCTGTAATCTCACTGATCAGCACTGTGAAATTGTGGCTTCAGCTCTACAATCACCAAACTCCCCCCTGAGAGAGCTGGACCTGAGTTACAATGACCTGCAGGATTCAGGAGTGAAGCTGCTCTGTAAGGGACTGAAGAGTCCAAACTGTCAACTCAACATACTGAGGTTTGACCTAAACATGTATTCATTCAATATGTTAATATTCAAGTACAGTTCCCTGTCTAGAATTTTTAAGAAGAAATATGAGGTATTCCACTTTGACAATACAAGTGTCCCACATTAACAGTATTGCCTGAAAGTAATTGGGGTTTCTTCAGAAGACATCTTTTAATGTTTTTCCCGTATTAAATTGTTTTTCTTTTTAATTATAATTTTTGTTTTAATTTTTTGACTTGAGATGCAGGGTTACGATCAAAAGCGCTGACGTGGAAACCAGGAGAAACATTGTGCCGCTAATGAACTAGTAATACTTAAAGGTGCATTGCGCAACATTTTATGTAAAAATTAGCCGTTTTCGAACCCATACATGCTGAAACAATCGTCTGATGGGCTGAATGAGCCCTTCTCTGATCACTGCGATCGCCTCTATAATCCTGTACAGTGAAATATATAAGAGGGATTCGGGCTTCAATCCCAGCCTGGGCGTGACGTCATGCGCGTTCACGCTCCGCCTGGCTATGTGCCTGCAGGATAGTGTATTCGCCGCCGTTCTCCGTATCAGAGAAGACAACTCTGAGCGACGCAACTTTAGTCAACTTTCCCAAAGTAGAAGATGGATTCAAAGAGGCTGTTTAGTCTACATCTGGTCACTTCATGCGTTTTCTGTGATCGCAGAACTTATTCGATCGTGAAAAGACCAGGTTGAATCCAGACGGATTTGAATCCGACAGCTCAAACCATTGAGGACGTGGTCTGGGCTGTATTCCAGACGAAACTGGACAAGTGTAAATGCATCTGGTTGTTGAAAACAGGCTATGTCATGTTGTTTTAGTCATATATGACGACGTGCATCAGATGAGCAGGCGAGTGTATTTATAAGCCAGCGCGCCGCAATCTATCGCAAATGAAAGTGAAAGTAAGACGCATACGATTAACACTAAGTTACCTTCTACCTCCACTATCTTCATTAAAAGTAGCCTTAAGAAATGAAATGATCTCATACCAGGGCTTCTGCCGCTCTCTTATTGCTGTCTTTGCTGATTTCAAATAGCTCGAAGCCGATGATCAATAAATGCAGCTCATCTGTTGCTTTCGGTGACGTGCACTTCATGAAATCTATATAACGCGGGAATTGAATATCAGATTAATATCCGTTTTGCAAAAACACATTTATGTGACCAGGTGTAATGGAATCGTTTTGATAAATCAAATAGATCTTAGAAAACGCATTGTGGCCAGGTGTAAAAACAGCCCCAAAGAGACCGGCTTAGTTCATTACAAACCCCAACGCAAACTCCACGTGAGACAAAGAAAATATAACTTCTGTCTGTCCAGTGCCAGGCGTCGGAATAAGACTAGAGTCAACATCGGAAGGCTTTCAACAAACGGAGAGATCTCGGGCGGTCTGCTCTAGGGCTCAAACGTGTTCATGAACGTGTTTCCATAATAACACAATCATAAGTGGATACAGTAAGCACATAAAACAGTTCAACATGGAGATCAATGGAAACTAAAGCCGAAGTTTTCTACCCCTGTTTTCCCCTCACACACACATAGGCCTACATAAGTGTGTAATTTACTCAAATGCCTTTCCTTTCAAATATTTTAAATGACTTGCAGATTTATAACTGTATTACCTCATTATGACTGTAACAAAAGATGTGTGCCTGATGCTCCTTTGGTTATGAACAGCTCGTGCAAACGTGCGTGTATTCCGTGTATATGTCTACTCTATAAAGTCTATGGTATTCCATGAGCGCGCACGCAGTTTCATTTGTCACCAGAGGGGGCGTAGTTCTGCAAAAACTCTGAGACTTGCGTTATGCTCCTTTAACGTCCACAGACCAGCAACATTAACCATGGATTTAATATAGTAACACTAACTGGAACCAGTTTGGCTGGAATAGTGAAATGCTTTCATTGTACTTCACACATCTTTTCTCAGCACTTCAAAACTCAAATATTATATAAATAAATATATATTTAAATGTTGTTTTTATGTGATGACCAAAACCACTATTTGTTCATCCTTCAAAGATGACTACCATTTATAAACCTTAAAGTTTCAATCGAATCCTGTGACTCTTAAAACCGAGGTACGTACCGAACTCGTGATTTTTGTGTACCGTTTCACCCCTATATATATATATATATATATACACACACACACACACACACACACATATAGTATAATGCCATTTAGCCAAAAAAGAAAAACAGAGATAAGATTGTTTTGCCTATGTTGCTATGTTCACAAGCATAATACTGTACAAATAGTACAAATTGTACTGTACATTTTCAACCAAATTAATACTATTAGTTCTTCTTTTTCAGATTTACAGCCTGTAATCTCACTGATCAGCACTGTGAAATTGTGGCTTCAGCTCTACAATCACCAAACTCCCCCCTGAGAGAGCTGGACCTGAGTAACAATGACCTGCAGGATTCAGGAGTGAAGCTGCTCTGTAAGGGACTGAAGAGTCCAAACTGTCAACTCAACATACTGAGGTTTGACCTAAACATGTATTCATTCAATATGTTAATATTCAAGTACAGTTCCCTGTCTGAGAATTTTTAATTAGACAAATGAAGTATTCCACTTTGACACTATTGCCTGAAAGTAATTGGGTTTTTACAAAAGATGCATGTTACACAGTGGTTGCAGCAGAGATGAAACAGGATCTAAGTGCAGCAGCTTTATTCAAAAACAAACTCAGGCCCCGTCCACACGAAGACGCGTTTCGCTGGATCCGTATAAATTTGTTATCGTATTGGCGTTTCGTCCACACGGATCCGGCGTTTTGGGAGAGTGAAACCGCTATTTTTTAAACCGGGTCCCAAGGTGGATAAATCTGAAAATGACACCCTTGCGTTTTCGTGTGTACGGCCAATCCGTATATTTTGTGAAACGATGATGTCATCACCCCACGTGTCGACTTGTCAGACATACAACTGCCTGAACTGCTTGCATAATAGTTAATATAATATAGCCTAATATAATGTGGCAGAACCTTCTGAGCCGCTTGTACTCCTTTATTTAGGCTATTATTTACTTGAATGAGTTTTTATTTTATTTTATTTTTTAGGCCTATAGGCTAGGCTACTTTCTTTCGTATGCTGCTTGTGTGTTGTCTGATAAAGACATTTCGTATTATAGGGATGGGGATTTAAAGCAAAAATAATATTCGACGATCGATGGGAATTATTTGATTATTTTGGCTATTCAAAAAAACGCACCCACTAATGTTCCACTCCGACATTATATTTCTCTAGGCGTACGTGATTCCATTAAAGAAAAATGTATTCAGTTTAATATTTATGTTTAAATATGTTATTCTTTTATTGAATCTATGTTGATTAGGGAAAGTGAACTGCGTGCATATGCGCAATAGGCTAGGCTATATCAGGAGACCTAATTTTGACCACATTAAGTTTTGTTTTGTATAAAGCCCTTCTTTGAAGTGAATTTCGTTTTTTTATAAATTTTATCTTTATTTTAATAAATGTTTCATCAATCACTTACCTGGATTTAATCAATAAGAAGCAAATATATAGCAGAGCCATAATCAGGACGTGGACGCCCCGACGCGAAATAACCTTGCATTGCTCGTGAACTGGAGCTCGTCTCATAAATGAACCGAAAACTCTGAAATATATAGAAATCTTGAAATGGCTACGTTTAAACAACATCGACAAACAACAATTAAAAACGAACAGAAACAGATAGGCTACTCTCTCTTATAGCCTAATCCGTATGAAGTGCATTAGCCTACGTTACTCCATAGGCGCGTTCACAATACTGTGAAGTGGCGAGTCAGCAGCATCATCAACTTCCTCTTTTCAGTCAAGAATGACACAGAAAACATTAGTTTATTAATAAACAATTAAAATGTCTATATTTGACACATTCGTTACTTTTGCCGGTCTTTGTGGCAAGCTTTCTGAGTCCGCTAACTAATCGAATATCGTGACTCCCTATTTTGTACCAGGCAATTTATGGTTGTTCAATAAAGTTCTTGGTAAAAAAGAAAATAAGCAACTGTGCGTAATATTATTTCATAGCCTTTTATTTTACTGCCTACAGCGCGCAATTAGGTTTTATGCGCATGCTCTAAGTCTTCTTCTCGCATTTTTAGTGGATATCTATGGCAGAATTACAGCGCCACATACTGGTCTGGGATGTCTACTACATCGTTTTCAGTCGGTTTCAGTGGTTTCGTGTGGACGCAGATATTTTTCGAGACGCCGCCGTGTTTACGGACTTTTTTTTAGAACGAGGAAAAAAAATATCGGATAGGGGAAGCTCTGGCTTCGTGTGGACGAGGCCTCAAACTCACTAAATAATCTCAAGAACAAGAACAGAAAAACCAACTCAAGGCAATGTAGAACTGACAATGAACAGAAAGCTACACAAGCCTTAAATAGACAGAAAACAGGGAAACTAATGAGACTAAGGCTCAATCCCAATTCACCCTTGGCCCTACCCTTCAGCCCTACCCCTCCGTTTTGCGCGTTCACGTCTAGGGGTAGGGTGTCCCGATTCTTGTTGAGATCGAGGGGTAGGGCGAAGGGTAGGGCTACATAACCCTCGAAACGGAGATTTTTCAGAGGCACACTCCAAACGGAGGGCTAAGAGAAAGTTCACGGAATGCATCGGAAATCACCGGCGAGATGGATCGCAAACGGTTAAACATTTAAATTTAGCGCCAGATGATTCCACCACGCACTTTATTTACTCTTATAATAACACTATAGTCGTTTAAATTAAGAAATGGTATAATAAATTACCTTTCCGATCAGAAAAGACATACATTTCGAGGAAGGGATGTTATAATCATCATGTTTATTCAAAGTTAAGAGCAGCTGCGCTGATTGTCAGTTGTTGTCATGGAGAAATCCTGTTAAAACTCTGTAACGGCAGAGCCATCGCGACGACTGATGACGTATCGGGTTCATGAAGGGTTGTTCCATTTCGTAGGGGTATATTTCAACCCTTGGCCCTTATAACTCCGTTTTAAGGGCCAAGGGGTACACTCGAAAACAAGGGTAGGGCCAAGGGGTGAATTGGGATTCAGCCTAATTAACAAAACAAAACTGAACTGAAACTCAAATCAGATCAGAAACCATAGAAACAAAAATGCAGGAGGCGGAGAAAAGACAGAAGGGAACAAATTAACAGTTTAACCAAATCCAGACAAGAACAGATATCAAAACAAACTGACAATGTGACAACGTCTTTTATTGTTCTTCTCTCAGTATTATTTTTTTTCTTTTATTATTATTATTATTGACTAAGGTAAGAGATATATTAATATTATCAATAAACGGCACGTCCGGGCCAGACTGGGGGAGAGGTACTGTAATAATGTTAAATATGGGGGAAAAAATGCTTTTTTAAAAAACAATTAATTATTAAAGCATATTCTAGTACACCCCAAAAACAAAATCAAGACTTCATAAAAGGGAATAAAAGGACCCTTTAAAAAGTAAAAATAGATACCGGTATATTGTTTTTTTTATATTGTTATTATGAATTAAAAGTACTCATATCGTGATATTAGATTTTCGCTCATGCTGCCCTCCCCTAACTACCCACATTGGTAAGAACATTTTAGAACACAGATTTATTGATTTTTTTTTTTAAATACCTTTTGCAGTGTTAAATATAGTCCTGTATAAGGGGTGCTGCAGGACCCTGAGTATCCCCATATCCTGCATCCCTGCTACTGTATCACAAATTCTAGAAAAAAATATCTGAAACATTTGTAAAAATGAAGCACACTAACATGAACATTTACTGTTGTTGTAGATTATCTTGCTGTATGGTGACAGAGGAAGGTTGTTCTGCTCTGGTATCAGCTCTGAGTTCAAACCCTTCACACCTGAGAGAGCTGGACCTGAGCTACAATCACCCAGGAGATTCAGGAGTGAAGCTGCTCTCTGATACACTCACACATCTGGACAAACTCAAGTATGTTGATCATGAAAATGAATTCATCATTTACTCAACCTGGTGTTGTTCTAATGATGTTAGTGCTTCTTTCTTTTTTGGAACACAAAAGGAGAATTAAAAAAAAGAAAATTACTGCTCGTGCTCATTCAGACATTGGAAGAGAATAGGGGTGCTAGATTAACCAAAGAAAATAAATGTCTTAAGCCTTGTATTTTTTAAATAAGTTTAAAAAAAAATATATTTTTTAATAAATAGAGGCATATAAACCAGTTTAATTGTTGTGCATTGACAATAGTTTTATATAATTTGTTTATTAATTAAATTAACTTGGTCCATAAACTTGGTCTGAAAATTTGGTCCATAAATCAAACACACTTGCATGTAATAATATGAAACTCGGTACACATATAGATCTCATCGGGCCAAACGACTTTAAGCCAGCCCAACAGGAAGTCAGCTATTTTGGTCTGAATGTGGATGTTTTGCAAAACCAGCCTTTACATTTTTACTCACTCCTCTTAAGTAGTTTATTTTATTCATGCCAAACTTTTAACTTGATGAAAATACATTAAAGATGATAAATTGTGAACGGATATTGAATATCTCAAACTGTTTTGCTATGGTGAGGGATTATGTCAAAAAAAGAAATCAGGAAACGTCTCCTATTTTTTAAAAATGTAATTTATTATTATATTAAAGGGATAGTTCACTTTGAAATTATACTTTGGTATGTTTTAGCTTACCTCAAGGGCATCCAAGATGTAGGTGTCTTTGTTTCCACAGTATTTTCAATATTGACATTTTTCAGTCAAACCGGTGCTTGTCTGTCAGTCATATAATGCAGGGTATTGGGGTCCGCCTCAAAGAGCATGCACAGACAAGTCAAAATTAAACATGATTTAATGACTCGTGAATGTAAGTACACATTGATGGCACGAAACGAGCGGTTTGTGTGAGAAAACGAACAGTATTTATATAGTTTTTACCTCTTGTTAACCAGCCGTCGAAATGATCTGAATCAGATGTCCAACTGAACCGAACTGAACCGTCTCCAACCGCCGGAAGTGATCTCTGCGCGTCTACGTCACCGCAATGTTTACACGGACATTTCGGGAAGTTTTACCTTTTACTAAACATATTTACATATATTAAAATCTTCTTCCATTGCGATTTTCCGAATATCTAAATATGTTTAGAGAAAGGAAAATGCTACTGCTGCTTGTTAGCTTTTGAGATACGGTTTTGCAAATGGGGTTTAGGGTTGATGCAAATGTATGGGTAGTGACGTCTAAAACCCAGCTGTAGTCCCATTCGAGCCGTTTTTGTAGGCATTAAACTTCCTGTTTTTTAAAGACGATATCTCTGCTTACATTGAACTTTCAGCGCTGCAACATTACACACTATTTAAAATGAAAAAAGTGAAATCGCAATCAACCACCCCTTTAAACCTAAGGGGGTTGCAGAAAAAATCTGTTACTTAAGGGTTTCTTTAAGTGAAGTGTTATAAACACTTAGATTTTCCATTAAATGCTGTTTTTTCACGTACATAATCCCTTAAAAAGCATTAAGTGTTGCATAAAACCCCGTAACGGTCATTTCCCTAAGTATAATTTAAGGTTTGGAAATCGTAACCTTAAGAGTAATATGGACAAAAATAAGACGACATGGCTGAATTTATGGAACCAATTGAAGATAATTATGTGCCAAGAAGAATTTTAAGGGAGAGGGATAACCCTTTGGACCATCTTAGCGATTAAAAATTGTTGCAAGAATACCGGTTTGATCGATGCGCATTCGCGCAATATTTGACATCGCTAACAAACTAGACGGCGACCTTGATCATGTCACACATCACAACCACTCTTTACTTGCTGCGTTACAACTGCTTATCACTGCGGTTTTTTTTGCAACTGGGAGTTTTCAGATGAAGTTCCAAAATTGCAATCTCACATTGGGGGGGGGGGGACAGCTGTGGGACTTTTTGTGTTGGTGCATGCACACATTTTTTTTTATCAAAATAAAATAAAACTCAGAGTCCGAATGTTTGTAATTGTATAACACAACAAGGAATTTTATTAAAATTCAAAACGACATATACTCACCCTGTAATGATTACAGCATCGGCAATAATTACAAGCCTAATTTTACAACGAAGTTACCAGTGATCTCGCTTATGTTCTTCTATAAACATATTGTGGCTATATAAACATATTGTGGCTAATTTGATTAATATCCTTCTTTGAATATTGGGAACATATATGTTTAATGGATATAATTCATGTTTAAAATTGTGGGAGACATAAGTTTGTAAGTAACACTATTATTTATATAGCAGCAAATAAATCAATAAGTAAGGAATAATTGATGACAGGCCGTTGAATTATGAGAAAAATAATCCACACCCGAGGTGGTAATGCGGTCACGACGCGAAGCGGAGTTACACCTCAGGGTCTGCATTATTTTTAGAATAATTCGACGGCCTGAAGTCAATTGTTCCGCGCTATACTACAGTTACCACACCTCAAAACATTGTTCAGATGATTCATATCAAGACGTTTGTCAAGTTTTTGACATTAAAGCGCTCTTGTATGTAGGACTAATTTCTTACGCATGTAATCCCATGCCTCCGTTGCTAATTCCAAAACTTACTTTTAGAGGTATAACGTTAGTAACGGAGGTTTGAGTCACTGATAGCAGACTAATGTAATGATGGGGGACACACTTACAATTTGCTGAAATATTCGAAGACCGACTGTTTCCATCGACTGTAGCAGGTCTTACTAAACACCAACTGTGTGAACACAGACTGAACGCGTGTTTGGGCATGATCACTCAGACGTATTAAATTACATTCATAACTGGCGTAGGCCAAACTAGTCTGTCCCGGCTTTATGCAGGTATTAATGCAGTTATTAGAGATAGAGAGAGATAGAGAGAGAGAGAGAGAGACATTGAAATAATGAGACAGAAAAGCATGCGCATATTTATTTATTTAATTATGATTTATTTATTAACTTCGTTTTAATTAAGTTCGTTCATTATTGTTTTCTATAATTGACAGTAGATAACCCAATAAATGAAAAACACAAAGCCCTTTTAACAAGTAAGCCTATCAATAATTATTTATTTGTTATATTATCTGGAATAATTACGAAAAATCGTGCAGCAGGTCTATTAATTATTTATATGTTCAGTTTAATTTTCTATTTAGCCTATTATAGATAGGACTATACTTTATTTATTAAAATTAAACTGTATGTGTGAATTGATTGTGAAGTTAGACATCGAAAATTGCAGATCAAGCGCATGGGGCTGCATGTCTCTCTTGTTATGAATTGAATCCTATTTTCCGTTAACTATGCGCAGTGATATGGAACTGTAATGCGGTTCAAACTTGCCTGAAACTACTTTAGCCGTGTGTTTCCCTGAAAATAATTGCACACCTTTAGAACGTTCTCAACCAATCAGAATCAAGCATTCAACAGCCCTGTAGTATAAATGGCGATAATACATTATATTGCGCTATTGAGCCACTAAAGATTACAGCAAGGGAAACTCCTTCCCCATGACAGCCCTATTTCATAAATATGATTCTAAAGGGTTAGTTCACAGTTCATACAAACGTGCTTGGATCTTAATTAAAGGGTTAATTCACCCAAAAAAGAAAAAAAAAGAAAAATAAACACAATTCTGTCATTGATTACTCGCCCTTGTGTTGTTACAAACCAGCAAGTTTTTCATTCATCTTCTGAACACAATTGAAGATCTTTTTAATGAAATCTGAGCTTTCTGTCCCTCCATAGACAGTCTGCGCAACTGACACTTTGAAGCTTTCACAAAGTTCATTAAGAGATCGTAAAACTCATCCATATGAAGTGAGCGGTTTAGTCCAAAACAGGTTTGGTTATGTGAAGGCCAAATGTATAAAAATATTAGTTAAAAAAATAATATAATAAGATAAATAAATCTTAAATCTAGTGTTTGTTTCTGTGTTTGGGAGTAAGGCTTCAGGCCGTAGAAAATAGCATTAAAGGTGCATTGCGCAACATTTCATGTTAAAAATAGCCGTTTTCTAACCCATACATGCTGAAACAATCGCCTGATGGGCTGGATGAGCCCTTCTCGATCACTGCGATCGCCTCTATAATCCTGTACAGTGAAATATATAGAGGGATTCCGGCTCGAATCCCAGACTGGGCGTGACGTCATGCGCGTTCACGCTCGCCTGGCTATGTGCCTGCAGGATAGTGTATTCGCCGCCGTCTTCTCACGTCATCAGAGAAGCAACTTGAGCGACTGCAACTTTCAGTCAACTTTCCCAAAAGTAGAAGATGGATTCAAAGGGGCTGTTTAGCCTACATCTGGTCACTTCATGTGTTTTCTGTGATCGGAGTAACTTATTCGATCGTGAAAAGACCAGGTTGAATCCAGACGGATTTGAATCCGACAGGTCAAACCACTGGAGGACGTGGTCTGGGCTGTATTCCAGACGAAAACTGGACAAGTGTAAATGCATCTGGTTGTTGAAAACAGGCTATGTCATTGTCATGTTGTTTTAGTCATATGACGACGTGCATCACCTGAGCAGGCGAGTGTATTCATCAAACCAGCGCGCCGCAATCTATCGCAAATGAAAGTGAAAGTAAGACGCATACGATTAACACTAAGTTACCTTCTACCTCCACTATCTTCATTAAAAGTAGCCTTAAGAAATGAAATGAAATGATCTCATACCAGGGCTTCTGCCGCTCTCTCTTATTGCTGTCTTTGCTGATTTTGAAATAGCAGAAGCCGATGATCAATAAATGCAGCTCATCGTTGCTTTTGGTGCATGTGCACTTCATGAAATCGTATATAACGCGGGAATTGAATATCAGATTAATATCCGTTTTACAAAAACACATTTATGTGACCAGGTGTAATGGAATCGTTTTGATAAATCAAATAGATCTTAGAAAACGCATTGTGGCCAGGTGTAAAAACAGCCCCAAAGAGACCGGCTTAGTTCATTACAAACCCCAACGCGCAAACTCCCACGTGAAGACAAAGAAAATATAACTTCTGTTCTGTCCAGTGCCAGGCGTCGGAATAAGACGAGAGTCAACATCGGGAAGGCTTTCAACAAACGGAGAGATCTTGGCGGTCTGCTCTAGGGCTCAAACGTGTTCATGAACGTGTTTCCATAATAATACAATCATAAGTGGATACAGTAAGCACATAAAACAGTTCAACATGGAGATCGATGGAAACTAAAGCCGAAGTTTCTCTACCCCTGTTTTCCCCTCACACACACATAGGCCTACATAAGTGTGTAATTTACTCAAATGCCTTTCCTTTCATACATTTTAAATGACTTGCAGATTTATAACTGTATTACCTCATTATGACTGTAACAAAAGATGTGTGCCGCACAGTGTGCGGCTGATGCTTCCGTCCTCCGTCCTTTGCTCCGTCCGCCAGAGGGGGCGTAGTTCTGCAAAAACTCTGAGACTTGCGTTTTGCTCCTTTAACCTGATATGAAACCAATGGTCTATGTAATGTCCTCACTAATATAATGAAACATACTTGTGTGTGTGTGTGTGTGTGTTTGTTTTCTAGTGTGGATCACGGAGGCGAGATCAGGATGTTAGCAGGACCGCGCAAACGTAAGTCCACAAACACAGTTTTAGTTGTTTGTGTTTTGTTGTTATATTGGCTTGAGAAAGCAAACTGCTATTAAACGTATTATTATTATTATTAGTGTACACACACACACACACAGGGCCTTAAAGTCCCAATATACTCCCGCGAAGTTCTTTTTCGTTCCTTCATTAAGCCGTGACACACTTAATGACTGTGAGGGCGATTATGAATGTAATTTGATCCTTACGACTTGATCATTCGAAACACGCCGAGTTAGAGACAGTTGCGTTCAGTTGCGTTGTTCACAGTCGGTGTTTAAAATCGTTGGAAACTCTGTAAGTGTGTTCAGTTCAGTTTCAGCCAGTCGTGAAGTGTGTCAGCTCTCCTGTTCTGTCTCTGAAATGACTTCAGCAAAAATACACAACATTTTGGATATTTTCTTTAGAGGAGCATTTGTTGTTAGCTAAAGCTAATTCACAGCACGGCGTTATTTAGGCATTTGAAGTCCCATTTAGCAAAGTGCAGGGAGATAAATTAGCAAAACTTAAAATCTTATATTTGCTTAGAATTGGCGTATCCCAGGCCTAACTTGTGTGCTAACAGAACCATTCTTACATTATATCAAAAGCTGCATCACTCCTTGCTGACTCTTGTAGACGTGAGGATGAGAAAACACTTTTCTGTGTCCATTCTCTGGTGATTTACATTCACTAGAATCACATTCACATTATTACCCTTGATTTCAGGGATATACGTTTATTTGTAGAGCATCTGACGTACAAATTGGACAAATTAATTCTTCAACCAACTCGTTCGAAACGAGAGACGTGCCTTAAGTGTGTCTCCGGCATTAGTGGTAAAAATAAATACGCGAGCAGCGATACACTGATAATTTCTGACTAGGGATGTCAACGATTAATCGACGATCGATTAATTGTCGATAATACGTTTAATCGATAAAACTTATCGATCATCGATTAAGCGTGCATGTGCGTGTTTATGCGCGCGTCCTGCTCAACCGTGAAACATGTAAGCGAGTGCGCCGGAGTTATGTTTGGGACTATTTACACCTTCATCATGACAGTAAGTTGGCGTGTGCATTTGCAGCCTTTTGTTTTGTGCAAATGTAAGTTGTAATAGTTTATTTTGTGTACGCCTATCTATATCTGCTTTATCATCTCATATTGGATGTATTTGGTTAAGAATTGACGTTAATAAGCATGATGATCTTTAGCTCGCGCTGCTCAAACGGCGATGCACGACTAATGATGACTATTGGGACTGTCATATTACATAACATTATAAAGAAAACAATATTGTAATAAAACATTTGAATTATTTGGGTTGAGTTGCCGTGTCGTGTTGTTCCAGGAAGAGAGCGTCCACAACATGAGTCATTCTGAATGGCACGTAATAATTAGTTCAAGTTCACTTGTGCATTCACCTCATTTTGTGCAGATATAAACTGTAATATTATGTTTATTTTTTATATATCTGATTAATTTCTTATAGGATGCATTTCTTTGAGTTAAATAACGCGGTAGCAAAGTGCTCAATGGTTATGCATACAGCGCGTGCCACTCAAGCAGAATGCACAACTAATAATAATGATGATTAATTTGGGACTGTCATATTATTAACATGAGAACACTATTTTATTAATTTGTTGTGAAATCATTGGGTTTAGTTGCCATTTTCAGTGTGTTGTTCCAGGAAGAGCACGTCCACAACAGTCACACATTCTGACAAGTGCGTCTGAGGCGGTAGGTGTCGGTGACACGTTATATAGTCGTTTTATTTGATTATTAAATAATTAACTTAATTATCAATCATATCAGAACATTTTACACTCCCACTAGCCCTTTATTTAGATTAAAAAACATTCTCATTAATTCGGTGAGGAACATAGCGTTTTGAGCAGCATTTGCAGACCCTGTTCTGCTGTTGGCCGTATGCCACTGCAGCAATGCATATTGCAATATTAAGGCTAACGATTAATCGATTAATTGATCGTTAATTGAACGATGATCGATTATGGGACTTTGTGAAAATTGACATCCCTATTTCTGACATCATCTGACCAGTTTCTCTGGTGTTTTTGCCGTAACTAACACACGTGTCAGCTGATGATGTTAAACATGTCCTCCTATACCATGATTGAGCTGACACACAAACTGTCTTATCATTATTTAGCATTATTATTATTATTAATAGTAATAGTATCACGCGAGTGGGGCCGAGGGCTGGGTGGGAAATATGTGACGTCATTAAGTTGTGGCCAACGACAAGACACGAAATTTCTCTGTACTCTACGTGTTGTAGCCATTGAAGAAAACATACATATTTAGTTTCATATTTATGTTTAAATATTATAGGCTAATATTTTTATTTAAAGGTTTAATGTGTGAAAGTTGAGTATCTATTAACAGAAATGCAATATAAAATCCATAACTATGTGTTCAGTGGTGTATAAAGAACTTACTTAATAAACCGTAATGTTTTTATTACCTTAGAACGAGACATTTATATCTACATAACCACGGACACCCCCTTGAATGAAGGTCGACATATTGTGACGTCATGTTTGTACCGTAGCCGACAGTGAACAAACAGCGCTACAGAGCGTGTTTCGTCACTATACCTTGAAAGAGAAGCCGCAGAAAGCTAGAAGCTAGCCATAAACACCGTGAGTAGTGACTTTTCCCTCGTCAGTGGTGTAAAATATGTAGTTGGATTGTTTCATGTAACTTAGTTCTTCTCCCTCGCTGTGTTATGGGTTTGCTATGTGGGGATAAATGTGCTGTTACGTTCGTGAGACGGCTGATCAGTACTATGTAATCCAGATGTGCATTTCTCTCTGTTGTTCATAGCGAGTCCGCATCGTCCACGTCACATCTTTGCAGCGACACAGAAACACCGGTTTATTAATAAACAATTAAATATCTCCTTGCTATTTTTGACACATTCATAATCATCACTCTTGCTGGTTCTTTGTGGCAAACTTTATGTGTGCGGTTGCAGTGCGCGCTAAACACTCATTATCCTGTAAACGCTATAGCTTATAATTCAAGTCATTAAATTAATATAAAGGGGCGATTTGTCCACTAATGGCTTAAATGAACAATTAGCCTACTAGTCGACTTAGAAGAAACTTTAGTCGAAGGCAGAGCCCCTATTACACATATTTTCAAGGTATAATAGAGATAGTAAAAGGCCATACTCGGGCGAGCGGAGCGGCGATATTCAGAAATGCGCTCTCCGCTCACATGATCTGAGTTTATATCTTATACACTGCCCATCATTTTAATCCCATATCAAACACAGTATGTTATGTCAAATTAAATATATATATATATATATTTCACGTTTTTAAGTACACCAGGGGGTGCTGACGCTGTGGCGAGGGCGGTGCAGTAAAACTAATTTTCAAAACTCACAGACTCAAGAGTCAAGAGCTCAACTAAAGCAAACACTAAAGTTGTGAAGCAATTTTTACAATAAATCATCAACATCTAAACTGTTCATTCTCTTTAAGACCTTCAGCAACCTCAGAAAGAAATAATGTCTGTAGTAAGTGGAGACGCTGAGAATTCGAGAATGTGTTGGTGTTTAATGTTCTGATGGGGTTACAGTGTGTGTGTGTGTGTGTGTGTGTGTTGTTTTACACTCTTTGGCCTTCATTTATCATTCTTGCGTAGAAACGGGTGTATATGTTGGCATAAGACTATGCTTACACTCCTCTCACCGCCTGATTTATCAAACCTGTGCGTACCTTTGAAATCCAGGTGTACGCAATAGCTGCCCTTGATAAATCCCGCGGCCGAAAACGATCGTAATTGAGAATAACACGCCCTTACATTCAAGTCTCCGCTCCCCCACGCCCTCGTCTTATGCCATGGACACACGAAGACGGCAACGGAGAGACGCTTCTCTGACGTGGAGCCGAAATGACCTATCACAATTAGGGATGCAAATTATTCGATTAATTCATTAATCATTAATTGATTGACCTTATCGATCGATTAACGATTAACTGATTAACTGATAAGCGGTTATTTTCCTGAGAATGTAAATTTCTCACTGTATCAATAAGTCTTTAACATAAAAAGCTAAATATTGCTTACATACTGAACAAAAATGCATGTTATATTGCTCAAATGGTGTTTTATTGTAACAGTTGGGATATGGTACAGAGTGGCATTTATGTAATTTAACAAAATAAATTATGCACAGAAAATTTAAATACATAAAAAAATAATTTGTGCACTGGCTCACCTGTTGCAAACATTAAAGGTTCTCTAAGTGATGTGGGGCCAAAACATTTTTTGCCACATACAGCAAACGTCTCCTCACTATCGGCTAGCTGCCTGTCCCCTAAACACACTGTAGAAAAACGCGGTCCTGTATACACCACAGGCTCCACAAACGGCAACAAAAACAATCATGTCTCACCCGGACCACGAAACCTAACAAACAGTGTTCCAGCCAATCACTGGCGAGAAGTATTTGAGGGTGGGTCAGGGGGGTTAGCGCGCGTGCACATGAAGGGGGTGTGTGTGTGTGTGTGTATGAAGGAGAGAGAACTCAGAGAAGCATCATTGAAGTTTGAAAAATGGCCGACACACGACCAAAGAGACGACGTTCTGATAAACAAATGAAAAAGAAGAAGGAATCGGATAAAGAACGTGCGAAGTTCCAAATTTACATCGGTAAAGTTTTTGAGACGATGGCGAGAGCTCGCGGCAGAAGGGCTTCCAGTCCGACATTAGGTTGCTCTGTTTTTGCTGGACAGGTGGGTAACGTTAAATTATTAATTTTTTCTGCTAAATTGACGCTTATGTTCGCCAAACCCACACACAATTCACGTCACAATTCTCAGGAAGCACGAAGGGAGGGGAGGAGATGAGATGCGGAGGAGGAGGGTTCTCAGCTAGCCTGTTTGAAAATATTCCAACGTCAACACCCAGGATCGCTTAGAGAACCTTTAAGCAAGATAAAATAAATGTTAATAAAAATCCATATGGGTATAATAATCTATCTGGTAAACTACTTGGATGAAAAAAATGAAACATTAGTACACAGCTCTACAATCCCTTGGTCTCAAAGGTAACAGTAAGATTACTAGACATGGAAATGTCAAATATCAAACTGAAAGGATGTCAATTTTCACATATTCCCGTGATCGATCGTCATTTAAATTAACGATCAATTATGCGTCTGCTGCAGAGGGTGGAGAAGTGACCAACAGCTAGACAGGGTCTCTGCAAATACTGCTCAAAATGCTATTTTCCTCACCAAATTAAAGAGAATTGTTTTTAATCTAAATAAAGGGCCAGTAGGATTGTAAAATGTTTCAATATTATAGATAATTAAATTTAATTAATTATTTAATAATCAAATATAACGACTCAACGTGTCACCGAATGCGTGCTTGTCAGAAGAATGTGTTGTGGACGCGCACTGAAAACAGCAACCCAAAATCCCAATGAATTCACAACGATTTAATAAAATAGTGTTCTGATGTTATCTAAGCTGACAGTCACAAATTAATCATCGTTATTATTAGTAACGTTAGTGCATTGCTGGTTGAGCTGCGCGCGCTGAACGAATAACCGCTGAGCACTTTCATTATTTAAATCAAAGAAACACAACCAATATGAGATTAGTCAGATATATACAAAATGAACATAATATTACAAATAGCCTAATATCTTCCCAAAATGACGTGAATGCACAAGTGAACTTGAACCAAGTTACGTGCCATTCAGAATGACTGAATGTTGTGCACGCGCTCTTTCTGGAACAACGAACAGGCAACTAAACCCAAATTATTCACCACGTTTTATTGCAATATTGTTCTCTTTATATGTTATGTAATATGACACTCCCAATAGTCATTATTAGTCGTGCATTGCCGTTTGAGCTGCTCACGCTAAAGATCACGCTTCAATTCTAAACAAAATGCATCCAATATGAGATAAATCAGATATAGAAGCGTACACATAATAAACTATTACAACTTACATTTGCATAAAACAAAAGGCTGCGAATACACACGCAAACGTAGTCATGATGAAGTCCAAACATAACTCCGGTGTGCTCGCTTACATGTTTTGCGGTTGAGCAGCAGGCACGCGCATAGACCTGATTAATCGATAATGGATAAGTTTGATCGATTAATGTATTATCGACAATTAATCGATAATCGATTAATCGTTTACATACCTAATCACAATGCATTATTTTACAGCACGTCTTTTGAATTAGCATTCAATTTCGAATCACGTCACGTGTATAATAGTAATGATGATGATGTGAAGTGAAATACCATTTATTAACATTAATAATTGCAGGACAATTTGTAATATTCTTTTTCTCATTATTATGATTTATTGTTAATATGACACTTATTGTTATTTAGAAGAAGAATGCCGTTATTAGTATTTGTATTATTATTATCATTTAAAAGAAGAAGAATGTATTTTTTTTGTCAGTCTGAATTATTTTTTGGTCATTGAAAGCCTTTCATTAAATACACGATTACATGTTATATTGCACCCCATAAACACAATCATGCAAAGAAAAAAAGGAGTAAACCACCCCTTTGAAAACCTTTCATTACCGAACCCAGTCGTGCGCACCTGCCGGGTCTAACCCTGAAACGCCAGTGAAGCACAAAGGCTCGCAACTGAAGGAATACATATGGCTACAAATCATATGCTTTGGTAAAGTCACACAAATTAAACACTGAAGTCCATGTTGCACAAAAATAAACACTGAAGTTTATAATTAGTATGATGTTGTTTTTTAACAGTGGGTCTAATATATCAAATCTTTTAGTTTGTCAGTGCGTTTTGTGGTGTTAGGAATTGTTTTTTTCGGCGCATTTCCGCACTGAACTCAAATCGTGCGTACACTGACCTCCTGAGCTGGTGTAGGATTCGAGCGTGCCGCACGCGCGAACGTCCGTATTGATAAATCTCAAAGTCACCGTGGTTTTGGGTGTACACCATGTGTACGCTGGAAATTTGGTGTGTGCACTTTTGATAAATGAGGGCTGATGTGTTTGTTAGTGATAAATCAGGAAATTCCTGTAAAATATGTGTTCTCTGGTAAAACGTTTAATGAAAACTTGTGCACTTTAGAAAAGTTTTGTGCACTTTATTTCAATTTGGATATTCTTCTGTAATTTCATGTTTGTTGTTTATCAGTCATTGACAGTTTTTGTACAATTATTTGTTTACAGTGCATTTATGAATCATAACATCATAGAGACGAGAGGCTTTGGCTCTTTTGGACAGACGTCCAGTCTATTAGTTTATTCTAATAGTATATATATTCTATAATAATACATACTATAATATAATATATCTATAATATCACTCTACCAGTTTATTAGTTTAACCCTGCTAACTGTCTAGCCATCTCCTGGCAACCGTTTAGAGCTCGTGAACAACCGTATAACATCACGAATAAGCCATATTTCGGCACCAGAACATAATGCAGCCTTATGGAAAACAGAAAACAGCAAGAACACCCTAGTAACTGCCTAGTAACCACTCAGAATAACCCAGCAACCACTCAGAACCCTCTAGCAACCACCCAAAATACCCTAGCAACTGCCCAACAACCACCCATAACATCCTAGCAACCACCTACAACACCCTAGTAAATGAGAGTATTCTAGCAACCACATAACAACTGTTTAGCAACCACCCCAAACACCAAAGCAACCACCCAGAACACCCAACTAACCACCTAGCAACCACTCAGAACACCCTAGCAACCATCTAGTACACCCTAGTAACTGCTGTGCAAACACATAGAGTAACCTAGCCACCACCTAGCAACTGTCTAGCAACCATCCAGAACACCATAGCAACCACCTAGAACACCCTGAGTAACTGCCTAGCAAACACATAGAGTAACCTAGCAACTGTCCAGCAACCCCCCAGAACACACTTGCAACCACCTAGAAGACCCTGAGCAACTGCCTAGCAAACACTTAGAGTAACTGAGCAACCACCTTAGCAACTGTCTAGCAATCACCCAGAACACCATAGCAACTACCTATAACACTCTAGTAACCGCTGAGCAAAGATTTAGTGTAACCTAGCAACCACATAGCAACTGTCTAAGCAATCACCCAGAACACCCTGAGTAACTGCCTCTGCAAACACTTTAAAGTAACCTAGCAACCACCTAGCAACTGTGCAGCAACCACTCAGAACACCATAGCAACCACCTAAGAAACATCATATCTGTCTGTCTGTGATCAAGACTGTATTTTCTTCAAAACCTTCAGACTTTCTGCTCAGGCTTTCTCAAGCCAACATCAAAGTTTGTCTTGAACGTTTTGATCTAGTTGTAAAATGAAGAGCTCTTTTCTAAAACGCGAAAGGTGAAATAAATGTAGTGGACATATCGGTCCTACTTGTTACAGGTTTGACACTTTACTAAAAATGACTCTGAATGTATTACTAAATAACTTATTGAATATTGATGTCATTACTTTATTCAGTATCGGCACCACATGACGATTAGCCTAAATGTGTAACTAAATTAATTTATATTAGTTTATAGTGCTGTAGACCCTGATTATATGTTGCATGTTCTCTTGTTGTTTTTTTAAAGAAAAAACTATACATTCTTGGAAAAAATGATGAAAAAAATAAATAAAATGAACTTTTAATTAATCATAAACAATATTGTTGTTTGATTTAATAATCATTGTTCCACATGTTCAGACTGAGACAATAAAACATTTTAACAGGATAAATTGAATATTCAGTAAACGTGTGTCAAGGTAAAAAATTAAATTTTCCTTGTAAACTATTGAAATGATTTATAGTGTTTTGTAAAATAACTCCTCAAATGTTGTGTTGTAATGTGTGTTCTTGTGTTCAGACGCCGTTGATCTCACACTGGATCCAAACACAGCAAACACTCGGACTCGTTCTGTCCTGAGGAGAACAGAAAGGTGACGTGTGTGTTAGAGAGTCAGTCGTATCCTGATCATCCAGACAGATTTGATGTGATCATCAGGTTCTGTGTGGAGAGAGTCTGACTGGACGCTGTTACTGGGAGGCTGAATGGAGTGGAGATTATACTGATATATCAGTGTCATATAAAGGGATCAAGAGGAAAGGAGGGAGTTTAGACTGTGGGTTTGGATGGAATAAAAAGTCCTGGAGTCTGAGCCGCTATAATCACACTCTCTCTGTCCGTCACAATAGTAACCTCACTGCTGTTTCTGCTGATTCAGGATCCTGTAAGAGAGTAGGAGTGTGTGTGGACGTGTTGGCTCGGCACTCTGTCCTTCTACAGTGTCTCTGACACACACACACTCACGACACTTACACACATTCACACACACATTCACTGAACCACTTTATGCTGGATTTAGACTTGATAGTGTTAACTCTTCAGTGTCTCTGTGTCAGATTAAACACACACACATTGACTGAAACACACACACCATGTTGGTGCAACAGCATTATGAGGACTCTCCATAGGCGTAATAGTTTTTATCCTGTGCAAACTATATATTCTATCCCCCTACACTAACGCCAATCCCTAAACCTAACCATCACAGGAGACATGCTGCTGTTTTTATTTTTAATAAAACATTGTTTTTTATGTTTTTTAAGCCTTTTGATTTATGAGGACTTTTGAAATGTCCTCATAAACCACCAATAAGTTGTAGTACCAGTGTAATACACATGTCATTATACAAACTTGTGTCCTCATAAATCATATAAACAAACCCACGCACACACACACACACACACACACACCTTGACTGACACACACACATTGACTGACAAACACACACACACGCGTACTGACTCACACACACATATACACACAATGGGTCTCATTCATGAAACATTCGTAAATATGCGAGTAAATATGAGAGTGATTTGCGCGTAAAGGGATCTTCCCGAAAACTCTTCTCCTGATTCACAAATACTTCGTGAACGTCAGATGTGATAGTGAAATGTGTGTGTGTGTGTTAGTGAATTCCAAACAGATCGTAAATGTATCCAACTGTCCAACTGTCCAAATATCCAACTGACATCTATATATAGGCAGATAATAACATGAATGCGAATGAAAAAGAAAGATTTCTTGGATGCAGAAATTGAAGTTTTATTATCAGAAGTTCATTCAAAACGCCACATTTTATTTTCAAGCGTACATGTGGCTTATCAGGTCCTATAAAAAGGAAGCTTGGCAGCATATTACAGATGCAGTTAATGGAGTTTCATCTGTTAATTCGAACAGTCCCAGAAGTGAGAAGAAAATGGTTCGACATTAAGCTTGACAGCAAAAAACAAATGAGTTAAAAAATCGTATTTAAACTGGAGAAGGACCACTATCGAATCATGAGATCTGCTATTACTTATGAAAGCTTGTTTCCGCCATAGAATGAAAAATAAAAAAGGTAACTGCGACTTTTTATCGAATCAATTTTGACTTTTTTTTCTCACAATTGCGAGTTTACATCTCGCAATTCTGACTTTTTTTTTGTCAGAATTGCGAGATGTAAAGTCAGAATTGCGAGATATAAAATCAGAATTGCGTGACATAGTCGCAATTGCGTGATATAAAGTCAGAAATGCATGATAGGCTATAAAGTAAGAATTGTGAGAAACTATTCTGAGGGTTTGGGGAAAGTTATTTCCCCCTTAGAATTAGCCTGATAACTCGCAATTCTGACTTTATATTCTCAATTATAACATGCAATTGTGTGATAAAAAGTCGCATTTATTTATTTTTATTTTTTTTTCAGTGGCGGAAACAAGCTTCCATAAATTAGCCTACTGGCTCTCATAATAGAAGGAAAAAAAACAAACAAACGTTTTTTATATATAAAATATATAAAATACTATACTATATAATATAGGCTACTATATAAAATATTTTTTTCAAAATGCTGTTTAAATATGTAGCCTACCCGATTCTAAGGTGAATTAAAATGCAGCCTTATTAATGAGTAAAACGTTCGGATGTTAAGCGCACCATTTACGCGTGGCTGGGAGCAGGTGTAGATTTCTTGCGTACCAACTAACATTTGGAAAATACGAACATTTTAATGAATCCGAAAATTTACTGCCAGAACCACTTTACACATCGATTTACACAAAAATTCGTTCTGCTCGGAGTTTCATGAATGAGACCCATTGACTGACACACACACACAACTGACTGACACACATATTATGTGTTTGTGTGTGTGTCTGAACCTTTGTTGATGTTGGTTTGTAGATCTGGTTGATCATATGAAGAATATCAGGATGTTTTCTGTGTTTTTGTTGTTTGTGTGTGTGAATATATTTCACTGATTCTGTAGTTCGATGATTCTACTGTATGATATGATGTTCTGGAGAAAAGATGATTTCCACAAACTTGTATTTATGCATAACTTGTGTAAAATACATAAATATAAGATAAATTCAACAGTTTTAAAAGTCAAGGCAAATTCTGAATTGGTGAATCTCACAAAAGATTTTCACACCAAAATGAAAGTGAAAAATGTGAATATGTTATATAATATATTTATTCCTGTGGTCAAAGCTGAATTTTCAGCATCATTACTCCAGTCTCTGTGTCACATGATCCTTCAGAAATCACTCTAATATGATTATACGATGATATATATTATACTATTATTTTATATATATCTAATATGAGGTTTTGATGCTCAAGAATGTTTATAACAGTCATGTTGCTTCATATTTTTGAGGAAAAAGTGATATTTTTTAACTGCATTGTAAATGTATTTTCTGTCACTTTTGATCAATTTAATGCATCCATTGTGGAAAAAAAAACTTTTAAAAAGAAAAGTTATAAATGCATTTTGTGAATAGCCTACACTTTTCTTATCCCTAACTTTTGAACTGTAATATATACCATGACGATCCAAAAATAAATCCACTATAGAAATCTGTGAGCCGGTTTTTTTTTTTTGGGCCAGGATATTTCATATTTTCTATGCATCTCTTTGTCTTCTTTGCTCGTGTGTTAATGTGGCAAGTCTCGTCATCCAGAACGCTAGATGGCGCACTTACGAATGTTCCTCGCGGTGGATTATGGGTAACATCCGCTCGTGCTGCTGCTGGTCTGCCATTTTGTTGTGGAGATCAGACAGCAGGGACGCGGTGTACGTTATCCTGTAAATGAAGAATACAACTCTCTTGGATCAGAACTAGAGCCGAGGCACGATGCTTTCCGCTGCCCAGTTACTCGATGAGTTACTGGGCCGGGACCGGAACCTGGCTCCGGATGAGAAGCGCTGTAATGTGCGCTGGGATGATGAGACTGTAAGTGAGATGACGGCTAAACAGCGGCCGCGATTCATTTATTACACACACACACACAACTCTGTAGGTCACTAAACGACTTAATAAACGCGTGTCTGTGATAGTTTGTATATAAACAGATCTGAGCGATGCCTGTTAGTTTTGCTAGTTTGTCTCGGTTGTTTGGGTCAGTTAGCGGCGCGCGAGGCTCGTGCCACATTGTTGAACACATGCGCGCGCAGCGTCCCGCCTTCAGCTACAGTGTTGCCAGACGAAACACTTTTATTAACGCGCATGCAACAACAGCAAAGTTTCAACCTTTTACGTGTAACTACTAGTAGTGCTGGTTATTATTGACACACACCTCACGATTCGTTTCGATTTAGTCACAGTTGTCAAAAAAAATCACTATTATGGGAACCTTTCAGTTGTTAACTTAAACCGTTAATAGTAACGTAGCGACTGATTTGTATACAGACATCTCCACTCCCTGAAAATAAATTGCAGTTTTGTTAATACTGTAGAATCATATAAAAGTGGATTATTTTCGATGTTTTAACTCCGATGATGACGGTCTGTTTGAAAACGTACTTTAATAACCACTTAACATACTTTAAAAAGTTTGAACTGAATGTCATTTAATGTCAACTTTGCGTGTTATGGTCAATCAAGTTAAAAATATCTGTTTAAATTAATATCTACTTTTAGTTGAACTTAAGCATGTCATGAATAAAAATACATTACTTTAAAATATCATTACACACTACAGTTTAAATTAAAAAGTACTTTACATGTGCTTTAGTATATAAAAAAGTGTAACATTACTACACAAGCATTTTCTAAACAAAATGACTTAATGTACACTTTTAATTTGGCATTGTTCAACGTACTTAAAAGTGCCTTTAAGTGTGTAAACAGTCATGAAGGTCTCTTCAAGTTCTCTACTAAATGCGTCTTGTTTTATTAGGGCCCGAGCACTAGCTGTGCGAGGCCCTATTGAAACTGTTGGGGTTATTTTTTTCATTTTTACTTTTTTTTTTTTCTTTTTTTCTGCGAAGTAAGCGCCATTTTCGCAGCCGCAACATGCTCAAAAACTCACCAAATTTGGCACGCATGTCAGGACTGGTGAAAAATTTCGTATTTTGTGGGTTTCGCGGATGGGCGTGGCAAAATGGCTCGCTGAGCGCCACCTAGAAAATTGGAAAAAATTAGCCCCTCGTCCACGTTCAACCTACATGCACGAAATTTGGTGGGGACGTGCATCATATCAAGACGCACAAAAAAACCTCAAGAAACCATACCCTAAACTCGACAGGAAGTCCGCCATTTTGAATTTGGCGGCCATTTTGGGACGATTTACACACTCCGTACTTTAACAAACTCCTCCTAGGGATTTAGTCAGATCAACTTCAAATTTCTGCTGTGCCTTCTAAAGGCTTTGATGATGTAAAGTTGTGCTATCTGCGTGTTTTCGTCGATGGGCGTGTCTGTGGCGTCGATGATTCGCCATGAAACAGGAAGTTGTAGTAACTTAGCTCTAAATGCCCAGATATGCACAAAATTTTACACATTTGACAAGAGTCCTGCCCTGAACAAATCTACATGGTGACATTCACCCACAGTCATAGCGCCACCTGCTGGCAACAGGAAGTGACCTTTAATGAAGCAGCCCCGCCGCATTCTTGACCGACATGTACGAAATTTCTGTGGTACATCTACCATGTCCAGACGCACAGAAAAGTCTCTTGGAGCGATGCCCTAAACTCAACAGGAAGTCGGCCATTTCTAATTTTACCGCCATTTTTGGATGATTTACTCATTGCGTACTTTAACGAACTCCTCCTAGGGATTTAGTCAGATCGACTTCACATTTCTGCTGTGCCTTCTAAAGGCATTGATGATGTAAAGTTGTGCTATCTGCGCGTTTTCGTCGATGGGCGTGTCCGTGGCGTCGAATGATTCGCCATGAAACAGGAAGTTGTAGTAACTTGGCTGTGAATGCCCAGATCTGTGTGAAATTTTACACATTTGACAAGAGTCCTGCCCTGAACAAATCTACATGACGACATTCACCCACAGTCATGAGCGCCACCTGCTGGCAACAGGAAGTGACCTTTAACGAAGCTGCTTAGCAAATTCACAGCCGCACCGGCTCAGCTGCAGAATATGTAACGCGGCCGCCTCACATCCCGACGCGCTACAGGTGCGAGGGCCCGCTCATCGCTGCTTGCAGCTTTAATTTCATTAATACATTTCTGCAAACACACACATACATATGCTAAAGTTGTTTACCATTTGTTTGCTGACACATTTTTCTGTAGTCACAGTATTTTGGTGTGAATTATGCTCCCTTAAACTGACCAGCTGAGTGAGTCAAATAAAATTTCCATACTTAATGTACTTTCTTATTTAGTTGTGATTAACTCTCGATCTCTATAAAAGAGTCGTCCATCTGTGGGCCGGTTTCAACAGTACAGCAGAGCTCATGGCTTCATCTTAGCGTCAATGCCATTTTTCTAATGGAACAACCCTACATTTACTAAAGGAGATCTTGAGTAACCTATGAGTGTTTTTCTGCAGGTCTGCAAATATTACCTGTGTGGCTTTTGCCCTGCTGAACTCTTCACAAACACACGGTCTGACCTGGGTAAGATCGGCTTCTTAAACGCATTCATCTGCTTTTATTCTTGCCGTCCACATTGTAATGGATCTGTTTTTTTTTCAGGTCCTTGTGAAAAAATCCATGATGAAAACTTGAGGAAAGTGTAAGTTAAAACTCATGGGACGAATAAAAAGGCTTTTTAGGACCGTCACCTATTCCTGTTACTAAAATGCAAAAAAACGAATCCCATTATTGTAATTATTCTCAGGGGTGCTTCTCTGTACTGCAAACATGCGGTTAATAATGTCAAGATTTTATATAATAACACTTTACATTAGTTAACATTTGATAATGTATTATTTAACATGAACTGACAATGAGCCATACATTTGTTATTTATTCATTATTTAATAAGTATTATTTAAAGAGTATTTATTAATCTTTGTTAACATTAGTTCATAAATACAGCTATTCACAGTGCATTAATGTTAAATACAACCTTTGATTTTAATAATGTATCAGTAAATGTTGAAATTAATATTAACTAAGATGAATAAATGCTGTAGAAGTAGTGTTCATTCTTAGTTCATGTCAACTAATGATTGTAAAGTGTCACCTATTTTTGTATGAGAATTGTACTTTTCAGAAATGTTTTGCTGCAAAAAAACCTTTAATTTCACCTCCCCAAATTAATGATGATGAAATGTGATCTGGACACACCCTTGACTGTTTCCTGAGGTAATTCTTGACCCGTGTACAGTTTCGCATTATAGTGGTGGAATGGATCACAAAATTCACGGTTCGGTTCATTTACGGTTTTTGAGCCATGGATCGGATCGGGGAAAAAAACTAACTTTTCGGGTAACTTTGCGTTTCATTTATTACTTAAAGCTCACTTGAAGTTTTTTAAAAGCTACGAGCCTAACTGATAAAGTTCATTATCTAAAACACTATCTAGTCACATTATCTAAAACAAGTGAACAGTCAGTAATAAAATAAGAACAAATACACACATCACAAACAGATGAATACTGAATAACACGGTTACAAAGTCTAACAGTAGTATTGAGGTACAACAATTAATAATTAAACCTAAATGTAAAATCACACTTTGTTTATTGTAGAAATTAAATATAGTTTCATCTTTGTTAAAGCAGTATTTTGTTGTTTTAATAATATTAATGACTTATTAATATAAAAGTGACATATCCATCTTTTTTCTTAACTGTTCACTTATGACAGAATTGAGAGGATGCCTAGACGGGCATTTTGACATAACTTTGTGTTTGTGTCCAAGGAAACATGACCGGAATCAATTTGATGTTCGAGCTGTCGCTATCTCTCTCACGTGTGCTTTGGGTGTAGTTTAGTCTCGTGTTTAGCCTCTTCTGTGTTTAGAATTGTTTGAATGTGAAAGTTGGCAACACAAAACACGTCCAAATTTGAAACTTTCATTCTATGACGGTTAAATTTAGCAGTAAACCCGTGAATCGCGTGCGTGAAAGACCGTGGGGCCTGGTCCGTACGGGTCAACTGATCCGTTCCCCCTAGCCTGTTCAGTGTTGTCTAAAGCCTCACTCCTGGTGTCGCAGGTATGAGAAGAGCTCCCGCTTCATGAAGGAGGGATACGAGCGGGACTTCCTGCGGTACCTGCAGAGTCTCCTGGCCGAGGTGGAGCGCAGGATTCGGAGGGGTCACGCGCGTCTGGCCCTCTCACAAGCCCAGCAGAACTCGGGGGTAACATTTTACTGTCTTGCTCATACGTATAGATCTCATTAATGGCCTGGTGTTTTATTACAGCACTATGATTTCTCTGATGCAAAAATGCAGACAGAAACATAAATAGGGTGTGCGATATCACGATTTTTGATCGTAGATGAGTAGGGTTGGGTATCGAGAATCAAGTATCAATTGGAACCGGGACTAACTTTTTGTTTTTCCCGGAATCGTTCAAAAGTAAAAATTTCGATTCCTAGTTTCGATATTTACAGTCCGCGAGTCCGATCGGAAGAAGAAACCGCTGAACACCAACGAAGAAGCGTCTACCGGAAGTGTTGGCATAACCGCGCGAGTCGAACATGAGTAGCTTACGTCGGCGGTCCAAAGTGTGGCTTCACTTTTCTAAAAATAACGAAATTATATAGCACTTTTCACAATACAGATTGTATCAAAGCTGCTTCACAGTATCAATCAAGAAAACTTAACAGTGTTTGTTTATTCATGAAAAAAATAAAATAAATAATTTGTTTTCAAAAATAAAGCTCTCTTGAGGAAAGTGTACCCCTGTGAAAATATATTCATAATTTATAATATTTATATTCAAGTTCATAGATTTGATATTTAAATTGTAGTTGAAAATAGCCCTGTGAGAAATTCATAGTAGGGTTCATAGAATTAAAATTGATGGAGAAAATACTCCATCTTTCTGAAGGTTAGCAAGGTTAGCTAAACATTTTTTGACCCTGCCTCTTAAAAGAATCGGAATCGAGAATCATTAGGAACCGGAATCGAAACAAGTAATCGGAATTGGAATCGTTCAAATTCAAACGATACCAAACCCTATAGATGAGTCAAATGTCTCCACGGCCTGGTTTTGAAGATATATCGTAGTATCGCTGAAGCGCGGTTCAGGTTCCTCCATCTCAGCACACTGTACATTCACATCACATGCTAACACAGAAGTAGAGTTACACTCACGGGACACTGCAGTTCACAGAAGTTCGTTTGCATGTGCTTTAAAGCCTTATTTCCTTTGCTATTTGAAGATATTTGAAAGAATGTCCCCATTGCAACATGCTTTACATCTCACCCTTTATATCTCTCTGTGGGTTCTGCTAATATTCAACCAGTGAAAAGTGCTAAAAAGAGCCTGGGACTAAACCTTGACGATGTCGGTTTATAGCCAACATTGCCTTAAATAGTCTGATAGCACTTCATCTTTAATAACATGAGATTCTGGCCAAAAACTGAGCTCCTACATTGCCATAGCGAACTTTATAACCTGTAAGCACTTACTGCCTTATGTACATCCGTTCTGATGACGAACAGAATATCAACATACTGAAGCACACGTGACGCTAGTGTTTTCAGCGTCTGCCGTCTCTCTATTTGAGGACATGAGCTTCATCTCCAGATTTGAGTGAAACTACTGCCAGATACTCACAGAAACTCAAAGGACTTCACTACTAACTGACAGAGTAAATGTTTGGTTAGGATAGAAATGTATTACTATTGTACTGTATAATGTACTTCACAACGTAATAACAATAAAAAGTTTATAATGAAGTTGAAAAATATTGAAAATACTATGAAAAATCAAGTTTGATTATCAACTTTCAAAAAAAGTATTAAATCATAAATCCAGCAAAAAATAAACTGAGAATTTCTGAAATAATAAACACTTCATATTTCATTTCTATTGTTGTAAAAAAAATTTGTTAAATTATTAAATAAAAGTTAAATTGATCATTAGTAGGGTTGGGAATCGAGTATCGATTGGAACCGGGACTAACTTTTCTTTTTCCCGAAGTAAATTGTCAAAAGTTAAAATTTCGATTCCTAGTTTCGATATTCACAGTCCGCCAACCGTAAGAAGAAACCGCTGAACAACACCAACGAAGAAGCGTCTTACCGGAAGTGTTGGCGAGTCGAAACGTGAGTAGCTTACGTCGGCGGTCCAAAGTGTGGCTTCACTTTTCTAAAAATAACAAAATCTTGGCAAATTGCAAAATTTGTGACAGAAGGAGTATTTCCTTCAGAAAGACCGTTGGTTAGCAAGGTTAGCTAAACTTTTTTGAACCTGCCTCTTAAAGAATTGAGAATCGTTAGGAACCGAAATCGAACAAGGAATCGGAATCAGAATCGTTCAAATTCAAACGATATCCAACCCTAATCATTAGGGCATGCTCTTTGATTTTTTTTATATTTAATGAAATCATTAAAACGATATCCAAAAAAACCCCCAAAAGTTACATGCCCGCCCCAGCGCGCTCACACTAATAAACGCCTCACTGGCTACATTCACTTTTGCACATCTAGTGGATGCATAACACACCCATTCAAACATTTGACTGCAGTATCTAATGCGCCTTCTAATCCGGTGCGCCTTATAGTGCGGAAAATACGGTACTATAAGTTAAAATTACCAATAAAATAGGATACAGGACAATTTAAATGAAAAAACAAAAAACAGATTTTGGAGGAAGAATGAACCTAAATTTGAACAATGAAACTGAATTTGCAGCGCTTCTTTGCACTCCTTAATTTATTTATTAAAATTATTTCTATATTATAAAGGGCACCTCATTTGTGCACTTCTCAAACCCTACTCACTTCAAACTCTGATTTCTAGGTACCGGGTCCAACTGGGAAGAACGAGGAGAAAGCACAGGTCCTCACGGAGAAGATTGAAGAGCTTGTTCTTCAGGTACTGGTTCTGAGCTCCTCAGCTGAGAAGGGAACATGGATGTGTTGAAGCGGCTCTGAGAGGTGTGTGTGTGTGTTCAGATTGAGGAGCTGGGCTCGGAGGGTCGTGTGGAGGAGGCGCAGGGCATGATGAAGCTGGTGGAGCAGCTGAAGGAGGAGCGGGAGGAGCTCAGCTCCAATCCTTCAGTGAGTTACAGCTTTCTCTTATGTTTAAGTGTGGACCACAGACCTCGAGTGTGTTTTGGCACTGACCTGGTTTCACTCGTTTGTCAGACGATCGAGAGCTTTGCGGCTCAGGAGAAGCAGATGGAGGTGTGTGAAGTGTGTGGCGCTTTCCTCATAGTTGGCGACGCTCAGTCCAGAGTGGACGATCATCTAATGGGCAAGCAGCATATGGGATACGCCAAAATCAAATCCACGGTGGAGGAACTGAAGGTTTGTTGATGGTTGAACTTGAGTCCTGTGTGGATATGTTGGCCAATCCTGTACTTCACATTATAGTTGTTTTTGCTGAACAAAAATTGTTTCAGTTGTGATTTTGGCTTTCAATAATTATGAAAACATAATCATGTAGATGATTTCTTGCCTTTTAAGTGGTGCGCGTTCACGCCTCCTCACTTAATGTCAAATCATGTAACAAGATGGGCGTAAAAAAAAAAAAGAAACACAATAAAAATGTAATGCTTTGTTGTAAATTGTTATACTTTTTAAAATTTGATTTTAAAAGACTGATTTAAGTTTAATTTCTATATAATAATTTCGTTCAGACAGCCTTGAGGCCCGTACACACACCGGGACGAATATCAACATGCGTTATTCATCAGCGTTTTTCAATGCGTTTTTGTGTTCACACCCAAGTGATTTTCGCTGACGATGAGCCGAGTGAACATGCAAATTCATTCCCTGACATTAGATGGCGCCACTTTCTCCTGCAATACCACTCCATAACAATTCTCTTTTATCAAGATGTGTGTAGTCCCTGTCGTGTTTGTCATATAGTTCTTTATGTTCTAGCACCAACAAGATCAGCAGCTCTACATTCATCTTGCCTTGCATCTTCCTCGTCTTATTTCTTCCTGGCTGTGTAGACGGCGACGCTACTTGGCGTGCATCTTCTTGGCCGTTGAATATGTGTGCTCAGCAAGACCGTTTTGTGTTTGAGTGACCCCAAGCTGTGTTTTACTGTAACTTCAGAAGCTCCAAACACGTGGGCAAAAGCTCCAATCTCGTTGGTCGAATACTTTTTGACGCAGCGCGTCAAACAAAAAAAACTAACCCGAGGCGTTTTTTTTTTCTTAAATGACGCCTTTACGCATGGCGTTTTACGCGTCGGTGTGCACACTTACGTTGGCGCCCTTTGTTTAGTCACGAGGCATTAAACTAGAGGCAGACCGATATATCGGTAGACCGATATTATCGGCCGATATTGGGCATTTTCCAAAATATCGGTATCGGCAGTTATAATGGCCGATAAATGAATGTTTCAAAAATAAAATAAAAATGGATGAAAACACGCTTGAACCATGTCATGAGTGTTAGAGTTGTATAGTTTGTCCACCAGAGGGCACTCTACACCGTCCCTGTTGGCAACACTCGTTGAGTTGGTCACGAGACATACATTGCTTGAATAACAATTAAAAGAACATCCCCATCAGTTCTCTTGACTCAAATAAGCATGACAGAATTTGTGACTATCATGTCCAGTTTTGCTGCTGTTAAATAAGCCGAGAGTGAAGCGGAATTAGCTAGTAATAGTTGCGTTACGTTGTTGGTGTAGTTGACTGACTGTCCTTTTAACTTTTGACAATATGACTGAAGTATTTCTTTAATAGCGCGTGACCGTTATAGCAATGACTCGTATCATCTCTCCTTGGCCTGTATATTGAAAATGTATGTTTTACAATTTGCAGTATGACGTCATCCATTGCTAAATTATGGCTCATCGTAGACTAGCGAACCACAAAGCTAGCTAATGCCACTATCATCAGTCTGTTCTGTTGTGACAATAAAAAGAAAGTTTCTTTTTAAAATGCATTATCATGTTATTTTAGTTAAAACTCATAAATAATTATAAAAAACGAATGTTAGGGAAATATGTAAATGTTTTGTTGCGCGTTTCTGAAAAAAGTTCAAATAAAAAAATATCGGCCGATATATTGGATTTTAAAACCCAAAAATATTTGTATCGGTATCGGCCTTCAAAATCCTTTATCGGTTCGGCTCTCACATTAAACGTCTGTGAATAATGCGCGCGAAATTCGTCCCGGTGTGCACAGGCCTTTGTAACTATGTTAATTTTAAAACTATGCCCTCTAGTGGTTAAACTAGGATGTGCACAAATATTTGAATTTTCGAATATTCGATATGTAATTGTTATTCGAAAAATAAAATACTATTCGAATTTTGAATACGTTGCTTTGCTGGCCGTAAATGCAGTGAGTCCATGATAAATCCTAAAGAACTAACTCGCAGTTACAATTAAATGCTCTGGATGGCGCTGTGGAGTGTGTTAACAAGTTGTCTGTATTTGATCACATAATGGTGTCGTCTGCCTCGCGAAGTTGGGAATAAACATTACTTGAAAAGGATCTTACTAAACGGAATGACTTTTGATCAAATTAACTAATTAATCTGAGTTATGATATCATCACCATGAGAAATCACATGAAATCCAAACAGTCGAGTGAGGAAAGACAGCTGTCCATCACTGCATCGCAACTGCAGGTAAGCGCAGCTGGACCCCACGTGATCAAAGATGTTAACTTATCTAATAGCAAAATGATTTTGAGACACACTTATTTTAAGTTTCGTTGGGGGAGACCGGTTTAAGAACAGAAAATGCAAAGTGCTGTTAGAAACACCGTTCTCTTTGTGTCTCTGAAAGGTCTGTCAGCACGGCATCTTTTCTCACTCGAGCATATAAAGTGCTGGCGTCCGGCGACGCCCCTGCATGTAACGTTAGATATTATTGTTTTTTCAACATAAACGTGAAACAATATAAACACGATATTCAGTCATTTGCTGACTCGTGTGTATAGGTGTACGTTCTGTACGATATCTGACGCAATCTGCTTTAGGGTTTTTTTTCCGCTCGCGCTGCTTGAGCATGCTTTTAATAATGCTTTATATATATATATATATATATATATATATATATATATATATATATATTGTTTACTCATAGGCCTACTGTTTAATGTTTTCAACTAAAAGAAAACTTTAATTACTATTGTAAGCTTGTTGTGTATTGCCTAATTGTAAGCTTGTCCAGAAATGGTGACAAAAACGTAAAAAAAACTTAAAATAACGTCTTTTTCGTTAAACATAATTTAAATAAACGAATATTCGAATATTCGATTTTTATGAGCTCGAATATTCGGAATGCAATATTTTAGAAAAATGCCCATCCCTAGGTTAAACACAGAACCGCATGCATTTTGTGGAAGAAGATTGTTTAATTTGTGCTTCGGCTCTGCATATGAATGTGATTATCCAACAGCTCATAAAAAATTGAGATTTTTTGATGGAAAGGATCTCAAGCTGACTAGCTGAAGACGTTACAGTAGCTTTACACGTTAATAAACACGGTAATTCCAGCAGAGCACTATAGTGAAATGACCCTTCACAATAATGTGTTACGATGTACTCTATTGGAGAGCTACATATGGCGATTTATCTGTTCAATAAAAACACCACCATCTCCGCATTGTTTTTACATCATATCAAATCCCTCAGTTCGGCCCATCTCTGAAAAGCCAAGCTAATGTTGATTCTTGTTCTATTATGACTCCTTTGGAGAAATCATTCGTTTTAAGCAAAACATGGAACAGAATTCGGTGATTTAGCAGCTCCGTGTCAACCTTTCTCACTCGCTGTGACAACTAACCTCAGCAACTCACACACCAGACATGTTTAAAGTAGCCAACTTGCCTCTTTTTACAGATATGGCGAGACACATTGACATTATGACAAGTGCACAATTTCCTGCGAAAACCATCCCGATCGGTTTAAAATATAGAAGGATTGATGTTTTTACTTTTTTTTTACATATATATTTTCTAGGGCTGGGCAAGTTCACGCGTTATTATCGCGTTAACGCATTTATTAATTAATGGCGATCATTTTTTAACGCGCGTTAACGCAGTTTTATATATATATATATATATTTTTTAAAGTCCGTTGCTCACTGGCTCTGAATAACAGGCCTACAGTCTAACCATGGATCACAGGAGGGGTGGGATGTTGGTCAGCCAGCAAATAACCCACCCAAACAAGCAGTGGAGAGAGGCTTTGGCAGGTTCTCTCAGGTGAATAGAAAGGGAGACAGGCAGCGCTCTGCGAGACGAGTGAATGACAGGCGCGGATAGTAACCAACGGCTTCTGTGCGCAACGCAGCTGTAGCCTTTTAACTTAAATTAAAATGATATAACTTTACCTGATAGGCCTGTGTTTAGTTGTTTAGTTTAGCAGGGGTGCTCTGCCATGTGAATTCCCTTCTGTTGATGTCCTGAAAACTATTTAGATTCTGGAAACTCACAAACAGCGAACCGAGGATCAGTCTCTATTCCAATGATTTGTGCTGGCTGCGCGTCGTGTACAAAAAGTTGGACAATTCAACGTCGGCAACAGGCGGGCGAGCGCGTGCGTGAGGCGAGCTTGACCGCAACAGTTTCACAGGAACGCACCTGCCTGTCGCTGCACCTTGTGCTCGACCACTTCACCTCACTCCAAATGCTGACTTATATTTCTGCGTCAGACCTGCTACGCAGAAGCCTCTTTGGTTTTCATTCATCTTCTGCGTCGTTGTCCGCGTTGACGCGCAATTATGGGAGCATGTGAAACCCGGGAGGCGATTCTCAGCAATCACAGCGCTTGAGGTACGCGTATTTGACGCGTTGTTACATTTTTGGAGAGGTGCACGTCAGGGTCACGCGCTACACACAGCCTAAGGCATAAATTCGATGCAGAATTATAATGGGCTTTACCTCTGTTTAATGTAGCCTTAGAGTACGTGGGAAACCATGCCATGACCAAACCTAAGCTACTATCAGAGAAGTAACGTAGGTCGACTTATATCTGTAGTGGTCATGACCTCTGACTACATTGACTCTTTCTGCTGCTCCCTGATAAAGAGACCTGTTGAGAAAAAAAGAAAAGAAAACTGGACTCGTTTTAACTAGATAAAAGGTAATCCCCTGTGCCAAATAGCTTTGTTTTAATATTTGATTTGATTACATTAATGTTTAAGTTGAGATTTGGAATAAATATTTTATTGCTACTGTGTAAAGAGAATTCTGCTGGTATAAAGCACCTTATTTGTTTAAAGTTTTTGCAAACCACATGTTATTGCACTTTTATGTGTATAGCAGTACATTTAAATCAAAAGTGTGCAATACATTACTTTAGAATTAATTTTTCAATTTTCCGCGTAACAATGCGATTAATCGCGATTAATCGCAAGAAATTCATGCGATTAATCGCGATTAAAAGATGTAGCATCGTTGCCCAGCACTAATATTTTCTAAACATTTGGAACAAAAAAAATGGTGTAGTTTAAATCATGAAACACAGAATTTGAAGAAAAAAAAAATCATCTGTGTGGTAATGCATGTTTCTGACTGGACTGATTATTGCGAATCAAAAGTTGTCTCTGTTTACACCATGGTTTTCCATTTGATCCCTCAGGAA
Organism: Hybognathus amarus; assembly: GCA_030378365.1. NCBI lineage: Eukaryota > Metazoa > Chordata > Actinopteri > Cypriniformes > Leuciscidae > Hybognathus > Hybognathus amarus. The sequence continues at coordinate 150,886 of JAQIUQ010001761.1, read as the reverse complement.
AAGCTGCGCCGGCGCTCCGAGGACCCGGAGAAGGAGGACCGAGGGAAGAAGAGGGAAGGAGGACCGGGAACGCGAAAGGGAGGAGCGCGAGAAAAGCGCAAAGAGGAGGAAGAGAAGGAGAAAGAACGAGAAAAGGAGAAGGAGAGAGAGCGTGAGAAGGAGAGGGGAGCGGGAAGAGGGAGCGGGACAGGGAGCGGGGACCGGCGCAGCAGGAGGAGTCACTCCAACAGCAGACACTCCAGCCGAGCGTTGGGACCGCCGCAGGAGCCGCTCCAGAGACAGGAGGAGGTCCAGGAGTAAGGAGCGTGACAGGAAACACAGCAGGTGCGCACCTCACACACACACACACTCCTGTACTCCAGCTGAGCTGTCAACATAGATGTAGTGTTTCAATTTAGTAAAGGGTTATTTTAGCATTTAGTACTATTTTGTTTTGAAGGTTTAGTAATGTTTGTGCATTTGCCGTTTTTTTAGTAATTTTAATTTTATTAGTTGTACTAATTTGATCATTTATTTTAGTTTGTATTATTATTTTTTTTTATTATTTTTGATTTTATATTATTTTAGCTTTTCTTCAGTTACCGGAAATGATTTGTATATTTTGATTTAATGGTAATAATACTGGCTGAGCGTACTTTACTGCATCTGTGGTTTCCCTGTTGTTGAGATCTCCTAGGCTGAAGTTGTGCTGATGTGTACAGGAGCCGGGACCGAGAGAAGGAGGCGCAGCCGGGAACGCTCGGACAGGAAGCGCCGCTCTCGGAGCAGGGAGAGGAGGGAGGTCCCGCAGCTCTGAGCGCAAGAGCCACCGACACCGCAGCAGAGAACGAGAAAAGGACAGAGGAGAGACCGAGACAAGGACAAATCCTCTAAGGACAAAGGTCTGGCATTTAACTCAGGGTTTCCGTGGGGTCTTAAAGTCTAAAAAAGTCTAAAATTTCCAAATCACAATTTAAAGAGTAACTAAACACTTAACCAACTTTTTTTAGTTAATGATCTGTTAGAATGGAGCTTCATAAATGCTGTTCATTGATTCGAGTACATTTTTTGACAATTGGCAATAAAGTCTTTTAATTTTCAAATATATGGTGTAAAAACGTCTGAGTGCTGCCCTCTTCAGGTTAAACGGAAAGCTCCTGCAGCAGGGGTACTCTCTGACGTCAGCGAACTTCTCTGACACTACTCCGTCACGCCCTTGGTGCGAGCTCACCACGCCCTTGGCAGACCCTGGTATAAAAGCATCTGGTTCCGTCAAAACTACTGTAGCGAGTCAGTTGGATTTATAAGTATTGAAAACGATCAGGATAGCATCATGAGAACCCGAACTCGAAAGATGGACTAATCATTTCTCTTTCCGGTGCTGACAGCATAGACTATATGGGACTGACAGGAAGAACGAAAGACTCGGACCCGGCCGAACTCAGAACTGGAGAGATGAACTAATCTTTATTCTTTCCGGTACTGCTGTGCTATATCGCACGGCCGCTTCCTTTCGGCGCCCATGTTATGGTGTCAGTTCACACCAGACGCGGAGCGTCGGGCGAGGCGCAGCCGGCCCGCGCCGTGAAGCGCCAGTTTCGGCGTCTAGTCTATTTTTTCCGGGAGCCGCAAGTGATCCGCGTCAATTCCGGAAGGAAGTTGCACCAAGACACACTCGACCATCCGGTAAATGTAATCAAGATTTTCGTAAGTAGCCTACTAGATGTTTTGGAATATTTAACATGACATTTTAATTATATAATGATGAAATGAACGAAATGATTCGATAAAAGATTAGTTCATTTTGCTGAACGAGACTCAAAGATCCGAGTCAGTAAAATGATCCGAACTTCCCACCACTACAGCTGTCAATTAATCCGTCACTGCGGGTCTCATGTGCACGCTCCCCGCTCAGCCCCGCCCTTGGCTCGTCCCCTCTGTCTCCGCTGGGGTCTGCCCACTTTTTAGCATTTTTCAAATTTTGCCAGTGGGTGGAGTCAGGCTTTGACCAGGGGTTTAGTTACACTTTAAGGCCTTAAAAAGTCTTAAATTTGCTCAAGTATTGTGTTCTAGGTCTTAAATCTTTTTAAACGGGTCTTAATTTTCCTATGTCCATGTAAATCTCATTGAAATGATCCTACAGCGCTTTGGAATGTTTATTTTTATTTATAGTACGTAGTTGTAGTTCTTAATTCGCTGTATTACGACTACAAAATAGACCAACATGCGACCAGATTTTTAAGGTTTTGTGTTATTGGCAGGTAGCCTATTCAGAGACCACAAACAGACATAAAACGGATTTTATTCAGCTATGGGGACGTGGAAGTTTAGCGATACTTGGCTTGAAATATCTGAATTTAGGATCCGATTTTGCTGATTTAGATTTTGCTTTTTGATCAGAGCCAACACTAATAGCAGAGGTGCTCTGGGTTCTCCACACAGCGACAAGACACCAGTCCTACATTGTTTCAAACGATGCTTCTATCAGGTGCGGGAAGGATAAAACGGCCTACATTACGTGCTTTGGAATAGGGGATTTTATAAAAACAGAAACAGAACAATTTTCCAAAATCACGGGACCGTTTGCACTGATTTTCGCCGAATGTTCAGTTTGAATAAATTCGATTACTTTGCGAATAATTTTGAGACTCGTTGCGCATTTCCTTTGTATGTTTTTTTTTTTTTTTTTGACATAGGTCTTAAATTTCATTCATAATGGTCTTAAAAATGTCTTAAAAAGTCTTAAATTTGGCTTTGTGAAACCTGCAGAAACCCTGTAACTTTAATTCATTTCTGAAGACTACTTTTTCCTTTCTTGCAAAGTTTTTGATTCGAACATTGAGTTTGTTTTGTTTGATCTTCTGTTTTGTTTGTTGTATCATTTTATTTTTTGTATACACTTTACAATATGGGCTCATTCGTTAACATTAACTTATGTAATAGCAATACATTTGAAGAGTTTGGTTCCAAAATGCTATAAATCCATTTTGCAAGAAAATGGGAAGATGAAAACCCACTATTTTCTATTTCAAATTTTCACATAGCATTTGTAGGTTATATTATCAATAAAAAATGTAATCCAGGTTTTGATTTTCAAAGATTTATTATAAAAACAGATCGTTTTTTTCCAAAATGCAATAAATCCATTAATTTTTTTTTTTTTTTTTTCAAAATGCAATTAATCAAAATAAAAATGTATACACATTGAATTTCTTGTGCATACTGTAAATCCATTGCTTTAATATAACAATATTTGGTGACACTTTAATGGTACATGTCATGAATTATCATGAATTCATGGATAAATGAATCATGCATGAATTATGCATTCGATTAATTCATACATTAATATCATCAGGAACTAACAACGTTTTTAACAGTTCAACTTTTTTCATTCATGACTTCATAGATGAACAACACTTAAATTAAAACATTAACTAAGATGAGCACATCATCATGAATTATGATTTATTAAGCATGATCTAATGTTTCTTCTGCATATCGCTGTTGTCAACCTTGGGATGTCGCCGCTGAGCTTTTTTGACGGCGATCAGCTGTAAAATGGCTTGGTCCTTGCTTGTTTTCGTTGACTGGTTTTCGTTGACTTTGAATGAAACAACTGAAAGTTTTTCAAAAGATCCCCTGGGGTCAGCGTGACAGAAGTTCGATGCTGTTGTGTGAGAACAAGCAACAGCCAGCATTTCCGAGTGGCTCATCTTCTTAATCTCCTCACGTAAATGATTTTATTTCGAGGTCAACGTTTACAGGATGCCTTACCCTCCGCAGGTTCACCAATGCTGTCAAAATTATTCATATTTTTTGTTTGTTAATCGAAAGGACAAAATAGAGAAAACCTAGGAAGCCGGGTGTAGTTAAAGCGCTGCCGTTACCTACTGTTTACATTGCGTGGAATGGTGCGTTGTGATTGGTTGAGCGGATATGTCGCATTTTGCAGAAAAGGGAGACTGGCGTTTGTCGCGGTTTGGAAAGAAAGGGAGAAAACATTACATAACACGGCGGAAATCGCATTTTACGTAAAATTAAACATTGTTTTGTATCTGGTCTGGTATTGAAAAGTCAGATTTTTGCAGTATCTCATTTTTAAAAAAAATGGCGTTTATCGCGTTTTGGAACCAAACTTTGTTACTGTTGCAGTTACATTTAATACTGTTGTCCATTGTTTGTTCAGTGCATTAATGTTAACAAATACAACTTTTGATTTTAATAATGTATTGGTAAATGTTGAAATTAGCATTCATTAAGATTAATAAATGCTGTAGTAGTGTTTATTCTTACCGTAGTTTAACGAATATCCTTACAGTAAAGTGTTACCCGTTTTGTTTTTGGTATAATTTTAGTCTTACCCTTTCAACAATAGAAAATATTTTGACTTATTTTTTACCAGTTATATTCTAGGTTTAAGATTTAATATTTACACATTTTTCACTAAATTAAATATAAATATTACATCAGGGTGAGTAAATGTCTTAACACCCTAAAATGAAAATTAAGTCATTTCTCTAATGCAGTAATGCCTTTTTTTTTTTTTTTTCCAAAAGTCCTTATCACACCTTTCCAATATAATATCAGTGAATTCGTGCAAAAAAAAAAAAAGACATGAGTTTCACAGAATGATCCCATGCGACACATACCATATATTCAAATGTTTTGAGCAGGTATACTTGTAGGGTTTGGTGAAAAATAGGGCTGCAACTAACGATTATTTTAATAATCGATTAATATGTTCGATTAATTTGTTCGATTAATTGATGAATTCGGATTAAAAAAAACATTAATTTCCAATCCTTTATTAAAAACAGAACTAAAAGGTGCAAATTCAGTGAAAAAAATCCAGAGCAAAAAAATGGACTAACAAAAAACATACACATGTATGCTTTACATCTGCCAAATATATAGGCTTTTTAAAAAATAAAGTACACAAAAATGAGCTGTCAGAACAATTAAATGATTAAAAAAAATACAGAAAAATACCAATCAGAAAACTTAACAGGATTTGTTTGAACGTCAGAACTTGTTCTACACCACACTCGCACACACTCACAAACTCACACTCACAAACTTTGGACTGTGTTGTGTTTTGTTTTTGTCAAAGATGTTATAATCTTTAACAAAATGTTTGAAACTTTTTAACAAGCAAATGCACTTATGATCATTTTACCTATATTAGGTAATAATAATAGCAATAATAATAATTATATCAGAAGATAATATCTCAAATTTATCCTAATATTAATTATAAATACAATGAATATAAAATATGAATACAATATAAAGTAATTTTAAATACAATGGATTGACCATCTCCTATTGTTTAAGGTATTTTTCCGCTCATCCTTTCCGAGCATATAATGAAGTTTCTCTGAGTCATTTAGAGTGAAGTTTGAACAATTCAGTGCTGCAAATTGTGGAAAAAATATTCCCCTTTGTAGTAGGCTACTTGGACAGACAAGAAAGTGTTTTCATCTGTCTATCTGATTCAAATCACAGTTTGCTAATTCAGTGGTAAGAATTTAATTGTTGTTTTTATTTATATCTTATATAATAGCCTACGCCTAATTATGTATTACTAGTATCAGAGAATGTCTAGTATGTACCAAATTACTAATGCTCAGACACACTCAGTCTCTCTCGTGCAGCGATCTCGGACACACTCGGTTCTCTATTCTCTCTCTCGTGATCACGGAAACACTCGGTCTCTCTCGCTCCCGCGTGAGCCGATCTCGGACACATTCGGTCTCTCTCTCGTGATCACGGACACACTCGGTCTCTCGCTCCCGCGTGAGCGATCTCGGAGACTCGGACACATTCGGTCTCGCTCTCGCGCTGAGCGATCTCGGACACATTCGGTCTCTCTCTCTCTCGTGATCACGGACACACTCGGTCTCTGCTGACCGCGTGAGCGATCTCGGACACACTCGGTCTCTCTCTCGTCGTAATCACGGAAACACTCGGTTCTATCTCTCGCTTCCCGCGTGGGCGATCTCGGACACATTCGGTCTCTCTCTCTCTGATGATCACGGACACACTCGGTCTCTCGCTCCCGCGTGAGCCGATCTCGGAGACTCGGACACATTCGGTCTCGCTCTCGCGTGAGCGATCTCGGACACATTCGGTCTCTCTATCTCTGTGATCACGGACACACTCGGTCTCTGTGACCGCCAGTAGCGATCTCGGACACACTCGGTTTCTCTCTCGTAATCACGGAAACACTCGCTTCTCTCGCTCCCGCGTGAGCGATCTCGGACACATTCGGTCTCTCTCTCCTCTGGTGATCACGGACACATTCGGTCTCTCGCTCCGCGTGAGCGATCTCGGAGACTCGGACACATTCGGTCTCGCTCTCGCGTGAGCGAATCTCGGACACATTCGGTCTCTCTTCTCTCTCGTGATCACGGACACACTCGGTCTCTCGCTGACCGCCGTGAGCGTATCTCGGACACACTCGGTCTCTCTCTCTGCGTCCGCGACCATCACGGACACACTCGGTCTCTCGTCTGACAAATGTGAACTCCGCGATTCGAGCGACAGTGCGTGCAGAGAATACTCAAGAGTGCTCTGACGTCAACTCAAACTTTTTTTCCATATTCAAACATTTCGGTGTTTACGTGCGACGCAATCGAATCAATGCAAGTACGTTGTGCCAACTCTTTCGGAGTCGGAATTTAATTGAATTCAATTGTTGCAGCCTAGTGAAAAACAAACCGAATGTTAGTAATATTAAACAAAAATCCTGGCCTTCTGTCCACGGACTGCACGTTCATGACTCTATTAGCGTCGCGGTTCAGCTCCGACTTGCCTAGAAAAAGCACAAGTTGTGTGAAAGAGCTGAGAAACAAGTTATGGTTTGAAAAGAGCGGCTTACTGCATTAAAACAACACCAGGGTGAGTAAATGTGGACTTGAATATAAGAAAAATCTGCAGAGTTTCTTGAACATGACTAATTAAACCTTTCAAAATGTATTGAAAACACTCAATCTAAAGCTGTTTCTCTGAACATCGCCCATGTGCGTTTACTGAATGCGTTTGTGCCTCCTCTCGCAGAGCACAAGGACTCCTCGGATGAGAAACGGAGCAGCAGAAAGGGCTTCGGTTGACAAGTCAGTCCGAGCTCTCAAGCCCGAGCCCATGGAGGCCGAGCCTCCCAAAGCGGAAGTGAACGGCACGCCCAAGAGCTACATTCTGAAGGTGACACACAGTCCAATTAAAACTGATCTGATAGGACCTCTAGATCAGCCCCAGGTAAGTGCACGTCCTCCCCGGCCCCGGTCTCTCCCCTCTCCCTTCCCCCTTTTTCTTTCAGTTCTGTCTGTGATTTTTCTTCCTGTTTTTAATAGTGCATCGTCAGTATGCACTGAAGATGGGGACTAGGCTGATGAAACGGAAGAGAAGTAGAAAGAAACAAATCCAGAGGGAAAGGCCAGTGTAGCCCTGAAAAACATGCTTGGAGGTACCTCGTTTTGTATTCGGTCATACATTCTGTCTCTTATGAGCAAGTTCTCTTCCAAATTGACTGTGTTTTACTCTATTTTTCTTCTTTAGCTTTTTCCTAACTCTGCCTTTACTACCTCAACCTGTTCTACTCTATGCTCGCAGTAAGATCAAACTAGTGGATAACTTTGTTTACACTTCTAAAATGATTGTGTGCTCATATGTATGTGCGGTACATGCATAAACGCACAGCATTTTACCATCTGATGTTCCTTCATGAGGTTCATTGAACTGCAATGAATGACTGATATATATATATATATATTTCTTTATTTTTTGTTGGAGTTAACATGGATGTGTTGCACTTTTATTACCGTCTTGTTCTTAAAGTTGAGATCCGCTGAGCTTTGGGATGATGGAAGTGTAGGGTTAATGAATTATTGCAGCTGACATCCACACCTCACACAGCAGTTTGGTGTTGTAAGCGACCGCTCAGTGAAAAGCCCATTTAAAAATCAAGGATACTGTCAAATCTATGCAGGTACTCACCCAAAGGTACTCCTTCACTACCCACATCCATTTGTAATGCTGTTGCCTGTGAACGTGTCTCAGGAGCTTGATGTTTTACATACCCTATCTCTTTTCCCAGTTTTATCTTGTCCTCAGTTTTGCTTTCTGTTGGTTTCAAGTGCCAATGGCTTATTCTACACCTAAATACGGGTGGATGTAAAGTGTCAGGTCTTACAGATGAGCCCAATGCATGATCCCACAGTAACCTGCATCAAGCTCAAAACAGTTCTTTCTCCTTGTTTGTCGCTGTATTTTTCATTTTGCCTGTTTAGTAAGAAGTTATAGGTTTGAATTAGGGCTGGGCCTGGTATAGCTGAAACAAACATAGTGTTGTATCTGTTTGTCTATACAAGCTATGTTCTCCATTCAAAGTTGCAAATATAGCTTGAAAATGTCCGCCTGAACATTTCCGAATAAAGCAAGAGTTTGTCCAGTGTTAGAGAACAAAATCACTTCCTGGGAAATTGACGTCATAAAGTAAAATGGAAGCTGCTGAAATTGAGCAAGAAACTGTGGCTCCATCATTACAGCGCTGCCATGTCTCTTGCGTTGGGATACTTGTGTTTGGGAATGCAATGTGATGTGAGATGCTTCTGGAGGGACTTTGGCTCTGGCGTTCTGAAAATGACCAAACCAACATTTGAGATGCTGTGTATGCAATTGGTCCACTGGTTACTACGATTATCCAATCACAGCCTCTTTTGAGGCAAAGTCATGCGAGTTTTTTTGTTTGTTTGCGGATCGATGGGTTTATTTGGGAAGTGTGTTTCCATCGTAGTTTATATGTGCATGCTGTCTTACTGGTTAAAAGAACTGCCTCGATTAAGCAAATACGTTTTTAATGCGCATTTGCAGAATCTAATGCGAATTTCAACTCTCTTCTAATTCTTGGCGATTCCGATTCAGCGTGGGTTTTTTCTGTATTTAAAATCCGATATATTGGCCGATATTATTTCATTTATTTTTTTTCAGAAAAGCACAACAAAATCTTAACAGATTTTCCTAACATTAGTTATTTGTAGCTATATGAGTTTTAACTAAAATAATATGATAATTCATTTTAAAAATAAACTTGTTTCTTTTATTGTCACAGCAGAACATGGATGACAGTGGCATTAGCTAGCTTTATGGTTAGCTAGTTTATGATGAGCCATAATTTTGCAATGGATAACGTCATACTGCAAATTGTTAAACAAACATTTCAATATAACAGTCCAAGGAGAGATGATGACGCCTCATTGCTGTAACTGTCACGCGCTATTAAAGAAATACTTCAGTCACATTGTTAAAAGGACAGTCAGTCAACTGACACTGTAACAACGTAACGTAATTTAATAGCTTTTGATTTACGGCTTATTTAACAGCAGAAAAACTGGACATGATAGTCACAAATTTTGTCATGCTTATTTGAGTTAAGAGAACTGATGGAGATGTTCTTTTAATTGTTAATCAAGCAATGTATGTCTTGTGACCAACTCAACGAGTGTTGCCAAAGCGTGTTTTGTCCGTTTTTTATTTTATTTTTAATATATCCATTTATCGGCCATTATAACTGCTGATACCGAATAGTTTGGAAAATGCGTAATATCGGCCTGCCGATATATCGGTCATGGCTCTTCTCTGAGACGGTTCTAAGGAAGGATTTTTTTGTTTGTTTGTAGAATCAGACATTTCAGCCAATTGCACCATCGGTAACATTCAAAATTTGGTACAAGGTTAAAAATGAAAATAGTGAAGTGGAAATTAAATACAATCAAAAAAGAATACAAATAAAACATTTTTCATGTATATATAACAATACACAGAAATAAACCTACTTATGCTGAATCATAGTTTTGAAATCCTATTATAACATTTTCAAAATGTAAATGTTTGAACTGGTGGTGGCGGCTTTACAGTTGGTCCTAGAGACCCCAAAGTTGGTCTGATTACTAATCATTACCATCACTATAAGTGCACCAATTTTCATCATTTTCCTATCTTGAATTGTTGTGATATTTACCGCTGCTGAATCTATGTTGGCTATATCTCTCAGCCCTAGTGTGAATTAGCTTGTTTTAATATGCAGGTGTGTCTTTTCTGAAGTAAACTTTACTTTATCTTAGTGTTTTGTTTAAATTCCCTACCTGTGTTGTCCTTAAGATAGAAGTGCATGCTTTCAGAACAAGATCAGCCAGTTAAATGTCAAAGTCTGGCCGTATAGACGAGGGGGATATCAATTCTTTCAATATTTCATGGTTTATTTCTGTGCTTACCTTCAATCATTTTACTTACAGCTGAGCAGTCGCTCTCACTGCTGCTATGTACAATATGAAGATATGAGTAATTGATAAGAGGGATAGAATAAAGACAATGTTAATAAAAGTGATCAAATTTATTGATTTCTGATTGGACGAAGGACATGATTTGTCTATAAATTAAGTAGTTTGATCATTTTTAAAGATTTGTGTTAATGAAAGAATGGAGCTTTTTATTTATTTGTTTCCAGACCTTGTGAAATGTACTTAATGCTATAAACGTTTGTGATTTCACGGCACTAATTGCAACTCTCTGACCATTTGTGTACATCAGAGGAGTTCTGAACAGCTGCAAGAGGAAGAACCTGAAGACCTCCATCCCACAACTCAGCTCCGCTGCTTTAAAACAAGGTGAACCACAGATGTAGTGGCCTATAAGATAAAGCTGTAAATGTAAAAATGGTTCTGTAGCCCTTTTACAGCGTTTCCACAGGACCTTCCGTGTTTCTTATTATTATGTTTTGTTTTGGTTTTCTTTGGGTCTTACTGCTATTACGCTGGCATAGAATGAAACATGCAAGTCCACCATTATTTCTGTTAGTATGCATTCAGAATGAATAAAATACTTTGTGGCATGTTTGCTCTGTACAGTCTGCTCTAATTACACGTTGGAAATATTGAAGATCGGTTTAAGTTCAGTATTTTGACTGGAAGCCTTAAAAGGTCTCTGCACTGCTTTCTCTTATTTTCCCTCTGTATGCTCAATCCCAAATCTTTATACGATTTTAGTTTAAGTGAAGTGTTTTCATTTTTGTTCCGTTTTAAAACCTGTATTTGTCATGAATAAAAACGAAGAATAAAAAGCTGGCATCTGATTTTTCAAATGCTGCCGTTAGAGTTGCGTGTCTGATGTAGGAAGTCTGGAATTGCACTTAGACCGCACATCTGCAAGAACATACTTCAGTAGAGATGTTCTTCATGTCTCCAGTGGAGAGTTTGCAGGTCTGGTGCATCAGATAACAAAAAAATGATCAAATCTGATGGCAGTGGTTTGGTATAACGTGTTGTAGTTTTTTTAATGGTAAACAGTATGGCTCAAATGATTTTCCTGGTTCAGTTAATGAGCCTGCATTTGTTTTACACTAAACACATGATTACATAATGAGCCACCAAGTACTTTTTTGATTGCTGACTTACGAGTCAAAGATGCACTATATGGACAAAGGTATTGACACCTATTAGTTATTAAATGGAGGCGTTTCAATCAGACCCATTGCCACTGGACTGTAAAATCAAACTCCTAGGCATGAGCTCTGATGGGTGAGTCTGGATTTGGCGAACTTCAGGTGAATATCACATGCCTCACTGCGTTGTGCTGACTAAAGATTGGTGGTCAGTGTTGGGCGATATGCTCCATTTTCAGATCGTCCTATCGTCAGCCTGTAAGATCGATGATACGCGATATTATCGTGAGGGGGCGGGGCTTACTTATTTGATTATTAACTTGATTATTTAGCCTACTCATTAATTTGCTTGTTTTATTAGCCTACTTCGTTTTTTCTATTTTGCTAGCAAAGGTGGAGTGTTTATTAATAGGATCAGGTTATTTCCTGGTATAGTGAGGTAAAAAAAATCCTAATCCTGTATTTCAACATGTCAACGGAAAATTTACGGACACATTAGCCTATCCTCATGCTTTTACATGCAGCATTTTAACTAGGGCCTATTTCTGCACGAGATAAACACGTTTTAATAATTTCTTGGGTCAGAAAGATTCGGAGTTTGCAATATGTGTCCTCCTACCAGTGCGCTCTCTGTCTGGATGCACTTCACATGCGCACTTCAGTAAGCACGAAGTACGCGGGTTAATGCGTTTTAAATGCCGGGAGAAATCAGAGCAAGGGGCGAACGTTCTAGCTGATGATAACGGTAGCTATAATACTATTTTAGTGATATTATTATTAAATATAGCTGCGAGCAGCGATGGCGGGCCCAAGCCGGATGGCACCGCAACCCCGGTTCCTTTAGTTACCTAAAGGCACTGGGGTGGCGGTGCCGCAGGCTTTGGCTCTTTCATGATTAAACGATTAAATGTTAAGAAGGCTTGCCATACTCTATCTTTCGTTTTCGACTAGTCACAATTACGTTACAGATATCTTAAATGATGATACAAACTATCCTAAATGTAATTACGACTAGTCAGAAAGACGTTGTTTATCTACAATGTTAATTCCGGATAGGCAAACTTAGCTTTTAAATGTTAAAAGGGCTTGCCATATAGAGACGTAGGCTCAGAGAGAGGATGACTGCATTCAAACCAAAATATCTGACTTTCTGTTGGTCCGAGTTAATGAGTGTGAATTAGAAAGTTCTCCGGCTCAGAGGAGTACAATATACATACCAATTTTTGTAACTGTAGATGAAACTAACAACCCCACTTTTGTCAAAAGGTGGTGCTACTGAGCCCTCACCATGCCAGTTTCTGAAACTTTGCACATGTCTACTGGCTAATATATGTTATGTGTCTGACGAGTTTCATGCAATTTGAAGCATGCTAAGTGTCTCAAAAGCATGCTAAAAGAATGGTAAAGTTTGATGCGTGCCACGGCAACAGTTCCACCATGTGCCCCCAAAATGTTTTTGCAGAGGGACGAGAGGGGACCGGGTTGTTCTTCCTTCCTCCTCCTCCACCCGTCTCCGTTTTCGGATCCGATTCTTGGACTCCAGTGATGGCTGTTTTGCACTGTTCAGAACACGATGCGTTTCTCTTCTTTCACCCATTCTTTGGCCTTATTCAGTGTCTCCACTGCAAAGATCTGACCCTTATAGCGAGGATCCAGCAGCGTCGCCAGGACCAAACATCTGTTCTCCACCTTTGAATATCTCCTCTCCAAGCTTTGAAACATGGTTTCCCTGAGTGTTTTGATACCACTCGTAGTGGGACCCTCTGCCTGAAGCACCATCTTCAGCACAGCAATGCTGGGAATGATGCAGGAGATAGACGCCTCTGCCTTACTCATCTCAAAAGTGACTTCCTCAATGGGGCCCAGAGTCTCGATCAAATTTGAGACGAGGGTCCACTGGTCTGCAGTTGGGGTTGTATACTTTCCATGTTCTCCTGCATAAATGTTCACAGCACGCTTCTGCTCCAGCATCCTCTGCAACAGGTGTAACGTGGAGTTCCAACGGGTGGGAACAGCCTGAATTATGCTGTGCTGGGGGAGGTCGAGTACTTTTGAATGTCACTCAGGCGCTGTTTTGCGAGAACAGAATGGCTTAAGTGTGTAGCACATGTCTTTAATTTGGCGATAACGTCCCCCACTGCTGTCTGACTGCTGATGCCCTCGTTTACCACAAGTTGTAATGTGTGTGCACTGCAGCTGAGATCTGGTATTTCTGCCAATCTGAGGCCTTTAATCATATTAGCACCACTATCTCGGAGCACAAGCACAACTCTGTCGTGGGTGATGTCCCAATGGCTGTAGGCTGACTGAGATTGGTGGAAGCAGCAGCTGCTGCATCTTTTTCTTTTACTGCCTCTTTGTAATCCTGTTGGTGGTTTGCCTTCAAGTGATTCCACATGTTTGTTGTATTTTTACTTTTGCCTTTCTCAGCCCCCATGCTTACCAACTTGCTGCATATATTGCATTTGGCCTTTCCTGGTGTTGGCTGGGTGAAGCGCTGCCATAAAGGATTGGTTTTCTTTTCAGCCATCTGTAAAAAGGGAAAAATAAAAGGTTATGTTAGTATTTTTGTATAATACCTTGATGTCCTCTTCAAGTCATTTTTATAGATAGGTATAGATATAAAATCTAACAAATGTTTAATAATTCAGCTAATAATTCAGTGCATTGTAAGTAATATAAGGCTAAAAACGTTTTGTTTGTTGACGGACAAAGACAAATGGACATAAGCTAATTATCAAAAAAAGGATAAGAAAAACTTAAATAATTTAATTTTATATATATATATATATATATATATATATATATATATATATATATATATATATATATAAATATATATATTTATTTGGGCTGTCAGTTTAACGCGTTGTAACGCAAACCCATTTTAACGGCGTTAATTTTTTTATTGCGCGATTAACGTTTTTTTGTCACATGCTTTTGCAACAGGACGCGGCATGCGTCCTGATCCATTTCGCCGTCTCGCGCTCGTCATCCAGTCAGCCGAAGCCGAAACGTGTGTTTGTGGCATGCCTGTTGTTTTGTTTTCGATCTAGCTAGATCCGCTTGCTCTTTGGTTCGAGAAGCAACAGAACGTCCTCGCAGCGGCGCAAGCCATTGAAATGAATGGGTTTCAGAGCGCAGCGCGAGGATGTTTTGTGCTGCACACACTCGTTTGGGCTTGCGCAGCCGGCCAAATGGTAACGTTACGTTTTGAGTGGATGACGAGCGAGTAACAATAACTCGAGGGATGGGAATTGATAAGAATTTAACGATTCCGATTCCATTATTCGATATTGCTTATCGATCCAATTACCTTATTTCATCTTATTCGATTCTCATTGGGTGAGGGAATAGAGTACAAATTTGTTTGTTTGTTTGAACTTGCTTTAATATCTGATCAGAAGCACAGAGTATACACTAATTATGCAAAACTAACATCATAAAGTATGATATTTTTTAACTTTGAGCAATGATGGAACTATACTTGACTTTTCTTGGGAGCATATAAAACAAAACAGCTCCTTGGACAAAATGAAATGTAATATTGTAGTAGTTATAAACAAAGGTTTATTTTAGTTTAGATTAACATTTGAGGGCAGCAATTGTATTCATAATGTCAAAATACAACCAACGTCATGTTACCTGAAAGCATTATAGCCTACTATTCCTGCCAAACTTACAGATAGTAGTGTTATACAGTAAATCTTGGTGATGTTGCTGATCTGTGGACACTGGATAGTTCATTCATGGCACAATGTTTCTTCCTGGTTTCCACATCAGCGCTGTTTAATCCGTTAATAACGGAGAAATGTGAATGTTTCTCACTAGATCTCGCAGCGATGTTATTACTTTCAGTGGCGAATTCAAATGTTTTCTTTACTGGATTTGCCGGTGTAGTAACAGTGCTGATAATGAAGATCGGCTTGCGCTGCTTTGGTCCAAACTGATGAACGGTCCGTCATCCAAACAACCACACAATAACGAGTAGCTCAGTTTCGTTCCGTTTACGTTAAATTTGCCATTGATGTAGGGCAATGTTGTGGTCACGCCACACTATGAACGCGCTTGCCACACGCGGCGCGCCTACATTTGAATAACGAAATGTTGGTCGGCAGGAAAAATTAACCGAACGAACCGCCTCTGACTTGAAGCCATTTTGCCGCGTTCTGAATCAAAACAACATAGCGTGCGTGTGTGATGCCATGACGCATTTACAACGAGCGGAACCAATAAGCGGAATCGTTAAGCAGGCAAGCTAACGGTTCCAAGGAATCGATTCACTAGGCACCGGTTCTGAAGAAGAACCGGTTTTCAATTCCCATCCCTAACAATAACGTATTTCACTAGTAAATTGCTGTTGAACGACAAAAACAACCACCAGATGGGAAAATTATATTTTACAAAAACTTTAAATGCACCACAATGCACCATCCCGCTGTTGGACCTTTTAGTCTACAGTGAAATACAGTCACACTTAACACTGTTTGGCCAGCATTTTAACCATGTTTAATCCAGCTACTAACTAACGGTCAGTGTTGTGCCTGAAAGTGAACTGAACGTACTATATTACTGGCTGATAAACGTTACTGTGAACGCGTTCATTCTGGTGTCTGTGAACGCGCGCTCTGTCAGTTTAGCTTTGTACAATAGGGTGTCAGATTTCTATAGAGGCTTCCAGGCTAAAACGCATGTAAACAGGCCCTAATATGTAGCGAAAAACAACATCTGGCAACACCAGCCAGCAGTGTTGCACCGCGTCCGCCGGATTATATGAGGAGGTCAGTGAGGATGGGAAAAATCTTACATCTTTGTGCAAACTTTGCCTATCAATAAAATAATTGCGTAATTAATAATAATTGCGTAACCTGCGTAATAATCGGCTTGATATACTGGGATATTGGCCGATGCCGATTATGTTAAAAAATGCCAAAAATCGGCCGATTAATCGGTCGTCCTTTAATCGGCACAACCCTAATTGGTGGAGGAGGGATACTGGTACGGGGCTGTTTTTCAGGCTTCGCGCTCGCCCCATCACTTTTTGGACAATGCTATATTTCCAACTTTGTGGGAATAGTTTGGGGAAGGCCCATTATGATTCATGTGTCCTAGTGCATCGGTTCCCAACGGGGTCGTGGCCCACAAGGGGGCCTCAGTGAGCTCTGGGTGGGGTTGTCATATTTTGAATTAAATAAAGCATTAAATAAAAGTCCTTGGCTTTTTTTCTGTTTAATATTTATGTAATGAGCGAGTTCATCATGAATCCATCAATCCGTGTTTTTGTCTAATCCTGAACTGCTATGGTACACCTACATTGGGACTATTTTACACCGGTTTGGACTGCGGAGTTGCCCAGTACCTGCGTGAGTCGTCATAGACGTATACATAGTAGTTCCGGCTACAATGTTCTTCTGTAAATCCTGCATTATTCTGTTAATAAATGCAAGTTCATTATCGCTCGCTAACACACCAAAAACATAAAACTTAATAAAAACTTTTCTTCAACATTTTTTCACTGATGAAAACAAGATGAAAAAAAAAAAACTAAAATCTAAAAACACTAAAATCGTATTTATTTCGTCAATGAAAACTAGACTAAATCTAAAACAAATTCAGATGACTAAAATTAGTTTATGGAATAGAATAAGTAGCTAGCTAATGTTAAAACACAACTTAACATTGTTCGGCAAACTTTCTTGTTGCCTACTGAAATGTTTTTATTTTTCACACCTGCTTGGCTTTACCCATTCCACATTTGAAAGATAAATGAACACAAGTTGATGGATTGTGTTTTTCTTTGCTGGTAGGGACATGAAATAGGTATACATTTTTTATATAAATGGTCTTAAAAGACTTGAATTTAACTTGACGAAACCTGTAGGAACCCTGTAGTAAACAGTGTTTGTTTGAAAACAACATATTTTGTCATCTTTGCTGCAAGCTTACTAGAGCGCTAAAGTCTTTAAATGTGAAGGGGGGCCCTGAAAATATTTTCTTGGGGAAAAGGGGTCTCAGACAAAAAAAGATTGGGAACCACTGTCCTAGTGCACAAAGCAGGGTTTGTAAAGACATGTTTGGTGTGGAAGAACTTGACTGGCCCGCACAGATCCCCGTCCTCAACCCCATCAAACACCTTTACTAAAATAACTTTATTATCGAGTTAATAGCCTTAAATGAATGATTTCAGTGTACAAATACCTTCAATAAGAGAATGAATGCTGTCCAGTGGAGAATTGAAGGGTGTTCTGGGATCAAAGCGCCCCTTGTTGGAGGAAATGCACGGAGCTACAGCTTCTGCCACCAGGTGGAGGACTCCTCAAATCCCTGCTAAGTGGAATTAAAACAGGGTGTGTGGAAGTTACACACACAAATACTTGAAGAATGAGCTCATATTATGAGAAAGCAGAGAGATGGTTTGCATATTTTGCATTGTTGAGTCCTTTCACACCCGGGCAAGGGAAATCCTCTCCCATCCTTCCCTTTTCCTCTTGGGAAAGTTGTACACCCCACATCAGATCTCGTTCTGTCCCTCATTCTCACACACGGTGAAGGTACTTATGGCATAAAGCATATCTGTATATATTTATAATAATCAATTATTTAAGTGGTCATACTACAAAATAGTTAATTCTCAATTTTTTTTTACATGCGAATAGAGCAGAACGGCTTACTTCCACAACTGAAAAGTTATCTAAAGTTGATCAGATGTTTCAACAAGACAGTGATCCTGCCCAAACGGTACAGATTTGTACCCTAAATTGAATATTTATTTATTGCCATTTATTTATTTATATTTTTTATTCATTATTTTCTTCACAAAAACACGGATATAGAGAATGCACTGTCTCTGGTCCTTGACCTGGAAAACTACAGAATTTCACACAAAAGAATGCCTTAAAATAATATGATTACTATATTATAATAATTTCGGTTTTTTAAACATTACATAAACTATTAGTTAGCATGAACTAACGATGAACGATAGTTCTACATCATAGTTAATGTTAATTAATGCTAATTTCTACATTTTCTGACACATTATTACAATCAAAATAAAAGATGTTTCAACAAGATCCCTTCAAAAATGATTCTGCCCAAACGGTACAGATTTGTACCCTAAATTGAATATTTGGTCTCACATTAAACTCAATTTTCAACTAGTCAACTGTTTGAAAACACTGAAGAGCTCAAATTCCTGTAAAAAGCTGTCTGCAAATGTACCCACATCATGGCTGAAACATTTTAAGAAAACAAAGGAGAATGATTTCTTGCTAATGTACAATATTTGTGCGATTCCTGCTAATTTCCATTGATTTCCAGAGATTATTCAAAGAACAGTACATATTGTGCCATTTTTTGGCTTTGTCCTTTTCCCATTACGTCTACACCCTCTTGAACACAGGAGTGTGTGTTGTTTCTCCTCGTGCGTCCAGTCACATTACCTAATGAATATTCATGAGCTAAACCTGCACCATAGTAGGATTCGACTTCCGGTTAGAGTTCCCAAACGCCCTCTCATGACGTCAGGATAGTATAGTAGCGCTTAACTTTTCAAACGGGACCCAAACACACACACACACACACGGGCATTGGAGCGGTGGTTTACAGTATCGGATTATCTTTAGTTTTAATTCGCACGGACGTGTCTATTTAAAGAGGACGTCTTCAAACCGGTCTGGATAATAACTTACAGCAACATTTAATGCCGCAAGTGGATGATGTTTTTTCCTAAACGTCGCACTGGAATATGTTTCTAAACGCGATGAGAAGATGACGTTCAGCGCGTAAAGTTTCTGTTGTTCCAGTAGCGCTACTCCTCCAGGCGCAACATGTGTTTCCCTGACGCCAGTTATTGTGACAGCAGCCAGACTGCCATATAGCCTTGACACATTATCTTTGGTAATAATACATGATATTTGTGCGCTTGTTAAAATGATCTCGGAGGAGAGGAGCAATCACATCTCAAAGCAAGCTCTCGGCTTCCCTGTGGGTTTGTTGATCCGCTCGCCCAAGAGACGCCTGGCGATGCTGACCCGAAAGCCGAGCAACGGATCTGTACAGTGAGTTATTAATATACACTCCTGCATTCATGCTCATTTACACCTATAAAGAAGTATTTACGCGTGGATTAAACATGTCTGTGACAATCATGGCATTAGATAAGAAAATAACAAATCAAGTGCCATTTATTTATTTATTTATTTTCTTCACAAAAAACACGGATATAGAGAATGCACTGTCTCTGGTCCTTGACCTGGAAAACTACAGAATTTCACACAAAAGAATGCCTTAAAATAATATGATTACTATATTATAATAATTTCGGTTTTTTAAACATTACTTAAACTATTAGTTAGCATGAACTAACGATGAACGATAGTTCTACATCATAGTTAATGTTAATTAATGCTAATTTCTACATTTTTCTGACACATTATTACAATCAAAAGTTTGTTCTGTTAACATTCGTTAATTCACTATGTGAACAAATGATGTACAACTGTATTACAAACGTTATTATGCTGTTAATATTATTACTCATTGTTCATGTTAACTAATTCATTAACTAATGTTAACAAAAGAGACCATATTGTAAAGTGTTACTTTAATACTTATTCATATTTAATATTTACACTAAAATTGTGTATTTATTTGAGGTAATAATATAGTATGTATAGCTTTTGCCTTAAAGTGTTGATTCCTTTGTTTGTAAAGAATAATACAAGTTTAGAGTCCTTTTAAAAGTGCAACCATTAAAAAGTGTTGATCAAATCTTGTAGATTGATAAAGTGAGCATCTGTCAGTCATGTTACATTATAACCCACAACCTAAAGATAAAATAGATGCAAGTTTAAATTGACGTGCTTCGTAATTGTAGACTTAGTATGATAAGTATAAGTCTCAAACCTTAAAGGGATAGTTCACTTTGAAATTAATATTTGGTATGTTTTATCTTACCTCAAGGGCATCCAAGATGTAGGTGTCTTTGTTTTCGCGGTATTTTCAATTTTGATATTTTTAGGTCAAACCGTTCTTGTCTGTCAGTCATATAATGGAGGTCTATGGTCACCACCTCAAAGAGCATGCACAGTGAAGTCCAAATTAAACATGATTTAATGACTCGTAAATGTAAGTACACATTGATGGCCTAAGACATGAAACGAGCGGTTTGTGTGAGAAAACAAACAGTTTTTATATCGTTTTTACCTCTTGTAATCACAGCCACTAAGCGCCTGCGGCCTCACATCACTTGGACGTGACTGTGATTACAAGAGGTAAAAACGATATAGAAACTGTTCATTTTCTCACACAAACCGCTCGTTTCGTGTCTGAGGCCATCAGTGTGTACTTCCATTTACGAGTCATTAAATCATGTTTAATTTGGACTTCTCTGTGCATGCTCTTTGAGGTGGTGACCATAGACCTCCATTATATGACTGACAGACAAGAACGGTTTGACCTAAAAATATCAAAACTGAAAATACTGTGGAAAGAAAGACACCTACATCTTGGATGCCCTTGAGGTAAGCTAAAACATACCAAAAATTAATTTCAAAGTGAACTATCCCTTTAATATATTACACTTCTGACAGTATTAAACCCTCACAGCTCTTTTTCTCAAGCAGTGAAACCGTCTTCTTCCCGGGGGTTTGTTTTTGATCTGCCGCCTATTAAACTCAATCTGCCATTGTTGCATCTGAAGTGGAGTGTGTGCGGATGTGCTGTTAATGGTGTGTGTGTGTGTGTGTCTGGCAGGTCCAGCGCGTCTGACAGCACGGCTCAGTCTGTGGAGAGCACCGGAGTCAGGCAGCCGGCCAAGAGCAAGATACGCAGACACAACAACAAGCTGACCACGGTCTTCAACCGCAGTCCTGTCCTGCCAAACGGCCGGACGCTGGAAGCGCACGCAGCGGACGACCCCGCAGAGCTGTCCAGTCAGAGGACTGTCCCAGGGATACTCAAGATATTTGGCAGTGACATTTGTCAGGGGACCAACTATAAGAGCGTTCTGGCCACCGGTCACTCCAGTGCCAAAGAGCTGGTCAGAGAGGCTCTGGAGAGGTGAGGGGTCAGATGAGTGGTGTGTGTGTGATTGGATGTGAGGGTCGCACCTCTACACTCTTACAAATAAAGGGGGGTTTTGCAGAGAAGGACCTTTTTGGGTTCCCCAAAGAATCGTTCAGTGAACAGTTCTTAAAGAAGTAGTTCACTTTAAAAAAAAAAAAAACTTTAGCTGATAATTTACTCACCCCATGTCATCTGAGATGTCCATATCTTTGTTTCTTCAGTCGAAAGAAATGAAGGTTTTTGATGAAAACATTCCAGGATTTTCTCCATATAATGGACTTCAATGGGAACCAAAAGGTTCAAGGTTAAAATGAGAGTTTCAGTGCAGCTTCAAAGGGCTTTAAACGCACGTTTGTCTAAAAAAACGACAGTCATGTCGTTTTAAAACGATAGTCATGACTCTGAAAAAAGATTTGTTCATTTTGATGAACGAGTTCGAACAGGAGAGTCACACAGAACAGAGCAAGGCGATCATTTGAGCTTATAAAACTTAAACTTTTTTATTTATGTTTTAAATGAGAGATCGTTTCACTTAGATAAGACCCTTATTCATCGTCTGGTGTCGTTTAAAGCCCTTTGAAGCTGCACTGAAACTGTCTTTTGGACCTTGAACCGTTTGGTTCCCATTGAAGTCCATTATATGGAGAAAATCCTGGAATGTTTTCATCAAAAAACTTAATTTCTTTTCGACTGAAGAAAGAAAGACATGGACATCTTAGATGACATGGGGTGAGTAAATTATTTGCAAACGTTTTTTTATAAGTGAACTACTCCTTTAAAAGGACTATTTTTAATGATCTGAAGAACCTTTTCTACCATAAAGAATCTTAACAGGATGGAAGAGATCCATGGATGTTAAAGGGGTAGTTCAGAATGGACATCGGGCCTCACTTCCAAGTGAGCCTTAGTGTTATTTATCAGTGGAGACTGTTTTCAAAATATTTCATCCAGTCGTTCCAGTTGCTTAGTTCGCCGGTGCTAGGCTAGCGCGAGTCAATGGTAACTGCTAGCCATGCCATTAAAAACTGTTTGACCCACTCCACGGTACACCAAAAGCAAATAAATTACAACGCCAGACTATCGATGTAAATTTCTGTTGAGAGAATAATGTTAGAAATCAAACTACTCGTTTATCGCATTGCAATAGTTATACTTCGTTCCCTGTATTTATTAGCACAGTCTACAGCAGCGGCGGCATGATATGTAGTTACCTAGGCAACCGAGAGAGGTAGTGAGAGAGAGAGGTAGTGCAGGTAGTTCCGACTGTAGTGCGCTTCTGTTCTGTGTTTACTTTTCAGCGTAGGACTACTAACCGGAGCAAAATTCCGCCGCTGCTGAGAAACTAGTTGTTGTAAAATGTATTGCGATCATTGATATGTTAGAGTAGTTTTTAGAGTAGCTAGAGTAGAGTAATTTTTTACATTATCCTCTTAACAGAAGTTTACATTGATAGTCTGGCGTTATAATTCATTTGCTTTTGCGCAGTACACACTGGGGAGTGGGTAAAACTGTTTTTAAGGGTTGGCTAGTAGTTACCATTGACTTGCGCTAGCCTAGCACTCGCGAACTATGCAACTGGAACGACTGGATGAACATTTTTGAAAACTGTCTCCACTGATAAATAACACACAGGCTCACTTGGAAATGAGGCCCGATGTCCAAAATCCTGAACAGCCCCTTTAAAGATTCTTCATGGAACCATAAAGAAACACTGATCAGAAATGAAAGAAAACGAAAGGCATTTCGATTAGTCGGGATACATTTGGAAATGGCGTTTTGTTTCAAAACGATCTTCAGTCCAAGACTAGCGTTTTCCAAAAGTTTCTCATCCACACTGAAATGTCAGAAAACACTAAATTCACCTTACAAGCACATACGTATCAAAAACAAAATATCTCTGCATTCCTGATGCTTCCAGGTCGCTATCGTTCACCATTATATGTTTGTTGTAAATCGCAACTGCTCTCATGTTTTGCCACAGCAAATGCGTGAAGAGTGCGTACAAAGAAACATATTAGCAAAAGTGTGAAAGTGAATAGCAAATAACAGGCACAATAGCAGTATAAACATGGGTATCTATCGGTTAAATAAGTGTCACAAAACTAAACATGCGGTCATCATTTTCAAATGCCTTCGTTTTAACAGTCCACACTACAACATGAAAATGCTATTTTCAGATTGATCCACTTGGGAAAGCATTTTCAAAACAGAAACACCATCTCAGTGTGGACAGGAGGCCAGAACAGAGAGAAAAATGTGCGTTTTCAAGTTAAAAGTGTCTGTAATTAAATTTGGGTAATTGGATAATAAGACTATGACTTTAGCATTTAAAGCGGCAGATGTGCATATATTAAGCAGAACATTATTATTCATTGGTGCGGATGCTAATATAGTTATCTTTAGTTTAACCTTATCTCTTTCTGTCAATGATTTTGACCCTTCAACACTATTTTGGGTGAAACCGCAACATTTAAAAAAATATTTTCGGTTTCTGAAATTTTGGTGCATCACTACTTCAAACCCAAGGCCAGAAATGCTTGCAACCTCAAGTCACTGTTCGCGTCCACTGTCCCATGATTCGTTGTTAGTCCAGCCAGTGAGTTCGACTGAGCGTTTCTCCGGTCTCACAGGTACTGCTTGGAAAAGGAAGACTCCAGTGAGTATGTGCTCTGCGATGTGATTGGCCGAACCGGGTTGGACCACGAATGGAAGACTGAGTGCATGCGGGTTGTCGGCGAATATGAGAAGCCGCTCATGTTGCAGTCGCTCTGGAAACCCAAAGAGGGATTCTCCAGGCGTTTCGAGATCCAGAGAAGAGCCAGCGTGGAGGCGCAGAGTGCCAAGGATACCGACACCATCACTGCAGGTACTGCGGCAACTTCAGCAACTAACTATAACTATAAAGTTTAAATAAACGTTATAATTCTGTGAATAGTGAGTACTCATCACGACTATAATGATAACAATGATAGATAAAACGTTATAATTCTGTGAATAATGAGCCCTTGTCACAACTATAATGATAACAATGACAGAGAAAACGTTATAATTCTGTGAATGAGTATACATCATCACGACTATAATGATAACAATGACAGAAAACGTTTTAATTCTGTGAATAGTGAGTCCTCACTACGACTATAATGATAACAATGACAGAGAAAACGTTTTAATTCTGTGAATAGTGAGTACTCATTACGACTATAATGGTAACAATGATAGAGAAAACGTTTTAATTCTGTGAATAGCTGAGTCCTCATTACCACTATAATGATAACAATGACAGAGAAAACGTTATAATTCTGTGAATAGTGAGTAATTACTCATCACGACTATAATGATAAAAATGACAGAGAAAACGTTATAATTCTATGAATAGTGAGTACTTCATCACGACTATAATGATAACAATGACAGATAAAACGTAATTCTGTGAATAGTGAGTACTCACCATGACTATAATGAAAACAATGACAGAGAAAACGTTATAATTCTGTGAAAAGTGAGTCCTCATCAGCGACTATAATGATCACAATGACAGAGAAAACATTATAATTCTAGTGAATAGTGAATCCTCACCACAACTATAATGATAACAATGACAAGAAAACGTTATAATTCTGTGAATAGCTGAGTCCTCATCACGACTATAATGATAACAATGACAGAGAAAACATTATAATTCTATGAATAGTGAGCTCTCATTACGACTATAATGATAACAATGACAGAGAAAACGTTATAATTCTGTGTATAGTGAGTACTCATCATGACTATAATGATAACAATGACAGAGAAAACATTATAATTCTGTGAATAGTGAGTCCTCATCACGACTATAATGATAACAATGATGGAGAAAACGTTATAATTCTGTGAATAGTGAGTACTCATCACAACTATAATGATAACAATGACAGAGAAAATGTTATAATTCTGTGAATAGTGAGTCCTCATCACGACTATAATGATAACAATGACAGATAAAACGTTATAATTCTGTGAATAGTGAGTACTCATCACGACTATAATGATAACAATGACAGAGAAAATGTTATAATTCTGTGAATAGTGAGTACTCATCACGACTATAATGATAACAATGACAGAGAAAATGTTATAATTCTGTGAATAGTGAGTCCTCATCACGACTATAATGATAACAATGACAGATAAAATGTTATAATTCTGTGAATAGTGAGTCCTCATCACGACTATAATGATAACAATGACAGATAAAATGTTATAATTCTGTGTATAGTGAGTCCTCATCATGACTATAATGATAACAATGACAGAGAAAACGTTTTAATTCTGTAAATAGTGAGTACTCATCACGACTATAATGATAACAATGACAGAGAAAACGTTTTAATTCTGTAAATAGTGAGTACTCATCATCGACTATAATGATAACAATGACAGAGAAAATGTTATAATTCTGTGAATAGTGAGTCCTCATCACGACTATAATGATAACAATGACAGAGAAAAACGTTATAATTCTGTGAATAGTGAGTCCTCATCACGACTATAATGATAACAATGACAGAGAAAATTTTATAATTTTGTGAATAGTGAGTACTCATCATGACTATAATGATAACAATGACAGAGAAAATGTTAATAATTCTGTGAATAGTGAGTCCTCATCACGACTATAATGATAACAATGACTGATAAAATGTTATAATTCTGTGTATAGTGAGTACTCATCACGACTATAATGATAACAATGACAGAGAAAATGTTATAATTCTGTGAATAGTGAGTCCTCATCACGACTATAATGATAACAATGACAGAGAAAATGTTAATAATTCTGTGAATAGTGAGTCCTCATCACGACTATAATGATAACAATGACTGATAAAATGTTATAATTCTGTGTATAGTGAGTACTCATCACGACTATAATGATAACAATGACAGAGAAAATGTTATAATTCTGTGAATAGTGAGTCCTCATCATGACTATAATGATAACAATGACAGATAAAATGTTATAATTTGGTGAATAGTGAGTCCTCACCACGACTATAATGATAACAATGACAGATAAAATGTTATAATTCTGTGAATAGTGAGTCCTCATCACGACTATAATGATAACAATGACAGAGAAAATGTTATAATTCTGTGAATAGTGAGTCCTCATCACGACTATAATGATAACAATGACAGATAAAATGTTATAATTCTGTGAATAGTGAGTCCTCATCACGACTATAATGATAACAATGACAGAGAAAACGTTTTAATTCTGTAAATAGTGAGTACTCATCACGACTATAATGATAACAATGACAGAGAAAATGTAATAATTCTGTGAATAGTGAGTACTCATCACGACTATAATGATAACAATGACAGAGAAAATGTTAATAATTCTGTGAATAGTGAGTCCTCATCACGACTATAATGATAACAATGACAGATAAAATGTTATAATTCGGTGAATAGTGAGTCCACACCACGACTATAATGATAACAATGACAGATAAAATGTTATAATTCTGTGAATAGTGAGTCCTCACCATGACTATAATGATGACAATGACAGAGAAAACGTTTTAATTCTGTAAATAGTGAGTACTCATCACGACTATAATGATAACAATGACTGATAAAATGTTATAATTCTGTGAATAGTGAGTACTCATCACGACTATAATGAAAACAATGATAGAGAAACAATATTGTTTTTTTTTACTATAAAGACATTGTCAGCCAATCAGAATCAACCTGCCTTTAACAAGCTTGAGCTTTTAAAGACATAACAGCACTATTCTTACAATAAACGAAATGGTTATTGTGTACTGGTGGGTACTCTAATATAGTCATCGGCATTGGTGTGAACTAGCCTTTAGAGGTGTTTTGACTGGCTGACCTTTGATCTATGTTCCAGTTGACACAGATTTAGGAATGTTTTAACAGTCTGAGGTACCTCGTAGCTTATCCTAACAAGAGCTCGTCAGCGAGAAGCTTAGTGAAATAGCTCTCTCAGAAGTGTGTTTTATTGGGATAGTCCTATCAGCACTCACACCGTGCTTTCCCACCGCGCTCCGGACGCCAACATCCAAATGGCCGCTTGTTTTTCTTTTCTGAGCTTGTTTCCTGCACTCTTGAGGGTGTATTTTGGCGCGGGGCTGTGCTATTCCACAGCGTTCTCTTGAGAATCGGTGACGGGAGGGAAGCTGTGTGTTCTGGCAAAACAATGTAGACGATCCTGCCCATTTCCACAGCCTGATAGACGCCCAGAGAGCCGATGGGTGTGAAAGCCTGACCTCTGAGAACCTTTCACAGCACTTCAATGCTGTCTATGTTACGTCACTACCAAAGAGTCATCTATAGCCGAGCACCTGACAGAAATGTGGCGGATTTACAGCTATATTTAGACGAATGTATGCAAGCATTATCTCAAAGCTTTTAATAACATTTACCTCATCATTTTAGGCAGTTATGACATTGCTCACACAGTAATAAGTCTGACTAAGCCATAATCAGTACTATTATCCTCTTCAGCAAATGTGCACCATATTTTATGAGAATGTACACATTTTTATTTTATTTGATCCCTAGGCCTCAATGCGCAGGCCCGAAAGCTGCTGCACGCCCGTTCACGGGTCACCTCCCTGTTCGTGGATGGGACGAATGAAGGGGTGGATGCTCTGGGCATCTGGAGAAGCTTGAGTGAAATGGATGTCTCCACTATGGGAAAAGAAGCCAGTGAGACCCATAATGCACCTCAGCTGGAGGATCCAGAGGCAGAGGAGGATAAAGAGGCTCACCGCCTCAATGCAGAGAAAGAGGAGACGGAAAGCAGCGATGACAACAACACGCAGTACTCCATCCACCTGCCCTTTGATTTCCCATATTTCCTTCTGCTGCAGGGATACAGCCACAGACAGGTAGGACAGTGGCTCTTTGGACCCTCAGTGATGTGCTTATTTGGATTAGGGTGCTAGTTCTGCTTCTGAAACTGTTGGTGATGCCTGGTTCAGACTGCGGAATATCTTTGTCTGTTACAATAGTAGCTGTTGGATTATGCTATTTTATTCATTCATTCATTCATTTTCATTTAGCTGACGCTTTTATCGCAAAGCGACTTACAAGTGCTATAGATGTCAGAGGTCGCACGCCTCTGGGAGCAACTAGGGGTTAAGTGTCTTGCTCAGGGACACAGTGGATTCCGAACTCGTGTCTCTCACACCAAAGGCATGTGTCTTATCCACTGCGTTATCACCACCCTTGTTAAAATGCTAAAATGTTAAAATGAGTTAAAATGATATTTTAACTCCTGAATTCTTGTCGTTTCTTTGAAACGATTGATATGATCGTTGTCGAATCATATCAAATACACGTTGGTTCTCTGACCAATCATCTCTTGCCGTCTTTTATGTTGTCATCAAGAAGGCGTAACATGCGAGAGCTTAAGGCCGTATGTCCAACAAAGCGTTTTTTCCACGCGCCTGGTGTATGTTTTCAATTGTTTTCAGTGGGAGCACGCGTTTTTCAAACGGCATGAGTGTAACAAGGCGCTGAGTGTTTTTTTCACGCTGAAGTGCCGAGCGCCCAGCGTTTTTTACTGGTCGTTAAGAGTGAATGAAATGTTCAACTTTAGATAAAAACGCAGCGCTCATCATTGTCACTTTTTACCCACCCGTCCAATCACAGTGGAGGAGGGGTGGGACTAGTACCACACCGACTAATTGTCACAACATTCTTTCTTACAACGACATCAACCAGCAGAGCTAACCCAACAAAATGGATGAAAAATAAAATTTTAGTATGAAACAAATTATCTAAGAAATCAGTTACAAGTAACCTGTGCTGCGCATATTCTGTATCATAGCAACAAAACGTCTCAACAGAAAAAACGCTGCGCTGTCAAACGCTCTCTAAGCACCCAAAGCTCGGCGTCTTCAGCAGAGCGTCTGGCATTTTCAGCTGGCTAAAAACGCTTTGGTGGACACACGGCCTTATGCTTCTGAAACTGTAGGCGATGCCGGGTTCAGACTACAACGATATCTTTGTCTGTTATGATAGTAGCTGTTGGATTATGCTAATTTTTGTTATTCTAAATTCTTGTCGTTTCTTTGACAAGAAACATATCAAATACATGTTGGTTCACGACAAATCATCTCTTGACGTCTTTTATGATGTCAACGAGAAGGCGGAACTAGCGAGAGCGTAAAACAAACAATGGTTGTTCTAGCCTAATGCTAATTCCAGTACTCTCCAGGTTGTTGAAGCTCCTCCACTATAGTTTGCCAGCATTTATGTTGTTTCACTCTGTTGTGGTCGTTCCTCAAGGAAACATCATTGTAGGAGCATTGTTGCCACAGCTCCATTGCGTAATTCCACCTAGCCTTAGCAGTTCCACCATCTCTCTTTCGTTTCCCCATGTTTGAAAGCTGTGTATGGATGAGCTTCTGCGCTCCTATTGGTCAATGTCACAGATGTGACGGAACCTGTCATGGAGGACTTTAAAAATTAAACATGCTAGTTTTTCAGTCGTGGAGTGTCGCGGATGCTGCCTCGTTGTTGTTGTCCGCTATGACACACTATACAAGATAAAACGATCAAAATTATTGCGTCCTCACAGCCATTGTTGTTTACGAATCACCATGACACCCTACATCAAACATCGTGCCAAAATACCTGTAGTAATGTAGTCTGAACCTGACATACGACAACAACAGCTTTTTCTGTTACTGAGTAATATTATTTAGTGTTAGGATTTGTACCTGTAACCTTAAACCTAGAGAATCGAACTTTGGAGTGCAGCTCTTCCCACACAATTGGCGTTATGAACATTGGTGATTTATCAAGACACGTGGATCAATGTAGTTTGCCATGGTGAAATGAGGTGATATGCAGTGTTCACTAAACGTTGGAAAGAATCCTCACACTCGTTTGCTTTCACATCGCGTATACGCTAGTAGCGTAGCATTATTTGTTAATGCAATCAATTAGGGTCAAATTGGAATCAAATACCAATATGAACCAAGGGCTAGGGACCAAAATATCATAGAGTGTTGAGAAAATTGAGAGTATAGGCTCTTTTTATTAGATTTGCTTTGTTTTTAGCAAAATATTGTTTCAACCAATACACAAACTTAGGTTTGAGGTGAGAATGAAGATTTAACTCTCGACAAAAGTCATTGTGTCTAGTCTTGGCACAGCATTACACATCAGCTGCTGTTTCAGTGTTATTTGTTGCCTTTTTTGTTCTTTTAGCCTCTGAAATCTTTCCAGTCGCAGACTGAGATGCTTCACATGTTTATTATAATGGTCAAAAATCGCAATATTTGTCAAAACAATCATTCTAATGTTCTTTGTGTGTTCTGCTTATACAAACCCAACTCATTTTTGCTGTTTTACTGTAAACAAATCAAAGGCAGCACAGTATCCCTGACAGCAGATATCAAACCTTATGTAAGACATTGGCACAATCATCCCGTGTTGTTGACAGTGGTGTAAAGTCTTGACTTAATCTGGAGCCACTCACTCAGAGAGAGTGTGTTGTGTTGTTTTGTATGGTAGTTTTCTAGGATTAGCCGCCAGGTCAGAGCAACAGGATTTGGACAGGCAGGTGGACATATGGACGACAGATGATCCGTGTGTTTCAAGGCATCCTGGGAGAGTTTAAGATACCACAACACGCCAAAGTGCGTGAGGCACACATTAAGAACACAGAATCCCAAAAGCCCTTAATAAACCTAGAGATCCAACAGATTAAAGGCAACAGTGAAGGAAAAATAGACTGAGGGCCGTTTTCGCACATCTCCACGTCCACATTTTGAGTTCTATTTTGTGAAATGGTTTTTGCATTAAAAGTGTGCTTGTGCCATTTGTTTCCATCACAGAACCAATATACCATGACAAATCAATACTGTAAAACCTAACAGTAATATTTACTCAATTAAATTGAGTTCAATGCACTCAAATAATACTGAAATTGAAGTGGCTTGAATGACTGAAACAGAACTCAAACTGAAAGTTACAGAACATTCTAGATTCTAGATCCCAGAATGATAAATGAATAAATGATTGCTCATTAGTGACTGAACACCTGCTGTTAACAACCAGAATCCCTTAAGGAAAGAGAGAAACACAAGAAATACAAGGTTTAAAGTCACCATGATGGAGATCAGTGTTTGCTTTATTTGGGCGCTTGACCTGTTGATGTTTCAGTTTTCTCTTTGGCTGAAAGTTGTATTCGAAAATAGATTCTACAACATAAGAACTAGCAATGTTTTGACTATCAGATAGTATGTA
This sequence comes from Hybognathus amarus, assembly GCA_030378365.1. Classification (NCBI taxonomy): domain Eukaryota; kingdom Metazoa; phylum Chordata; class Actinopteri; order Cypriniformes; family Leuciscidae; genus Hybognathus; species Hybognathus amarus. The sequence continues at coordinate 119,115 of JAQIUQ010001761.1, read as the reverse complement.
GGATTTTACAGAAAATATAATTCATTACCAAAACTATCAGCATATGAATTCGACAATGGTTACCATAAAAAAACGATTCATACTGCAATGCATGCTGGGTACTACCATAATACAAACCTTAAACATGGCTCCCAGCATGCATTGCAGCATTAATGTTTTTTATGTTCACCATTGTTGAGATTCATATGCTGATTCTTGATGTCTGTGTAAGTGAGCATGATACCATGGAGGTTTTAAAAATCTGATTGAAACAACAATGGGCCTTGCAACAGAATCACAGTTCTTTTATAATGAATAATACAAGTTATATATCACCTGTTTAATCAGAGAGTTTTCTCTAGAAAAAGATCCGGAGAATCAGAGACGCCAAATGATGATTCATCATTCCATAAATCATCATCATCAAAAAAAAAATTTCTATATAACAAATGTGTTATATAAACACTCTGTTACAGCAGCCAGAGGAAAACCTGGTGTTATAAAGTCAAGGGTCAAGAGCCCAACTAAAGCAAACACTGACCACTATCATGGTGTCTTTAAATGAAACTCAATAAATCATCTTCATCTAAACCTCTGTTCATTCCCAACAACAACTTCTGTCAGACGCATGATAAAAGTCAAACTGGTTAATAAGTGAAGTTGGTAATGCTTTTTGTGGAGTTGTGGAGTTGCTCTGCTGAGATCTTGAGAGATTTAAACATTTTATCTTCAGTTGATTTCATCTAATATTGTGGTTGGAATTCAGTTGTAGTTCTTTTGTTTCTCGTTCCTTCAGTGATGTTAATAGCAGGTGTTCATCATTAATGCAATCACTTAATTAATCACTTACTTAATCACTTAATTTCTTGACTGCAATATCTACTTTTAGTGAACTCAACTGAAATAATTTCAGAGTACTCATAACTTAATCAGTTTACTCAGGCAATCAGTTTCCTCAAATGAAATGAGTTAGTTTAACTCCTTGGATTTGACTTTGTGTGTGATATTGTGAGCTAGCAGTAACTGCAAGTGCTCTGAGTTCATTTAAAGTTTGTCATTTCACTGTTTTTACTCAATAAAGTGAAGTTTCAGCTATATACAGTTTAAATGCAGTGTAAAGTTTAATTTTGTTTTAAGAAATATTATTGTTTTAGTGAACTCGAGTAAAATAAGTTCAGAGTACTCATAACTATTGTTTTTAGTAAACTTAAATGAATTGAGGCAATCGGTTTCCTCAAATGAAATGAGTTAGCTTAACTCAAAATCAGTTGCTCATACAACAAAAAATTGACAATGGTGTCAAAACTGACTACTGTAGTTTTTCTAGTGTTTGAACATTTTAAACATCTCTGTGGAAAACTGGAAAATCCACACGTGTTCAGAGACAGGAAATGTGCTACCCGGCTATTTCTCACAGTCAGTGTTGCTGAGTACGCATTGTCAAGGGTGTGTGAGTTTTTGCATGTACACACTAAACTGGAAAACTGCAACCTTCAGGACATAACCACATTTTTTAGCCTTCTCAATGTGAAATATTTACAGTTGAAACAGACTGTTCAATGATAATCCATCTACAGTTGATTGGATTGTGAAAAGTAGGCATTACCAGAAACGGAGACTGATATCATCCTGAAAAAATCAGCAGAGGCAACAAAAAGTTATTATAATTTGTTAAAAGATTATGAAGACAAACAATTAATTTGCTTGCTCAGAACATGCATGAGAGAGAGGAATAAACAAGTTTGAGGTTATAGCAGTAATTATATGAGTGTTGTCTCGTTAAAATGCTGAACTATAATCAGAGTAGAAACTCCAGTGGCATGAGGATATTGCAGCACTGCAGTTTACTGTAGGTAATAATCAGCATTGTTTACTTGGCCTGTGGTCAGTCACGGCAGAAACACAACTCACTCTGCCACGCTGTACAGTTTCTCTTTATTGTTTTTGTTCTTTGTCCCTTGTGTCTCTTCATTTTTAGCTGGAAATGTATTTCTTTAGCACAATGTCTTTTCTCCCATTATAGAGTGCAACAGTCGGATTCCGGAAAGTGAACACTCCATTTTATTTTCAGAGAAATATGTTTTTAATGCTAACTTATAAACCGCTAAAGACAGCCCTACTGTGAGATATGAGGTTGTTAATCCATGGTATTTGCTTCAGTTGAAGCTGCCAGCCCACATAAATTCAACTTATTTTTTTTTTAAATAATCATGTTCAGCAGCATAATTAGTGGGGAAAACTACATTACCCATGATGCTGTGAAGAAAGTTCACCAATCAGAGAGTCGACACAAACAAAACGCACAAAAAGAGTGCTTAAGCTCCGCCTACTGCCATGAAGCACTGCAAATGACTTGGATTGTAGTTATTTCCTCACTAAGGCCGTTAAGTACACAGTCTTGTACCTCTGAATTTGTGTCTAGTTTTCATTGGAATCAAAGTTTGTAATTGTGATTCACCTCTTAGCTGGTTGGCTTGTTTCCTGCTTTATGGCGCTTTAGCAAAGACCTTTTAGGAAAAATCCCTATAGGAGAAATCAATGGAAAAAATAAACGCTGAAAAAGTGGACGTCACTCTGTAACCCGCAGAGCACTGTACAGCGGAAACTTCGCAACTTGAAGAGATAAAGAGTGTTAAATTAAAATAAGATATACATAATACATTCAGTCACATATGGGGTTGTTTTTCTCCCACACCATTATATTACTGTTTGGATATTGAATTCAAGGAAATACTGATCATGTGAATTTGATATCAGTGATTTTAAATCTAAATTATAATGAATTATGATGATTAAAGGAGCAGTTTACTCACCCATGTCATCCAAGATGTCCATGTCTTTCTTTCTTCAGTTGAAAAGAAATTAATTTTTCTGATGAAAACATTCCAGCATTTTTCTCCATATAATGGACTTTACTGGTAACTAAACGGTTCAAAGGTTCAAATGAGAGTTTCAGTGCAGCTTCAAAGGGCTTTAAACGACACCAGATGATGAATAAGGGTCTTATCAAGCGAAACGATTGTTCATTTAATAAATAAATAGAAAGTCTAAGTTTTATAAGCTCAAACGCTCGCCTTGCTCTGTTCTGTGATGCAGCGTTGTGACTCTTCTGTTCGCTAACACGTTCATCAAAATGAACAAATCTTTTTTCAAGTCATGACTCGAAGGGTCCTAGATAAGACCTTTATTCATCGTCTGGTGTCATTTAAAGCCCTTTGAAAGCTGCGCTGAAACTCTCATTTGGACCTTGAACCATTTGGTTCCCAATTCCCATTCCAATGAAGTCCATTATATGGAGAAAATCCTGGAATGTGTTTCATCAAAAACCTTAGTTTCTTTTCGACTGAAGAAAGAAAGACGTGGACGTCTTGATGACACGGGGTGAGTAAATTATCAGCAAAAGTTTTTTAAAAGTGAACTACTTCTTTAAGGATTACCAAATGATAATTCATAAAGCATTAACACTCTTTACATTTACACTGTAACTGGCCTTAAACGTGGGCTGTAATTTTTGTCTACTTTAGCCGTGATGGGGTCTTCCAGTCCATTTCCACTAGAAACGAGTGATGAGTGTTGTGAGTGACAGATGTTTAACAGATTCAGAGTGGCTCTGCTCATCACATGTTGCTAATGTCAAGCAACAAGGGTTTTAAAAAGGGGTAAATGATGAGAGTGAGTTTATGGCCTAAAGCAGGTGCTTGGGAGATTATCTCTGGTTTAAGAGACTTGGAACAGCTCTATGTAAATCACTTGTCATTGTGCTGAGAGGCACTTCTTTCAGATCAGAAGAATCATGTGGTTTAGCAGCACAAAGTGGATCAATCTATTAACTGTGTGGTGTGTTTGACACCACAATCAGGAGATGAAGAATTTAGACTAGAGCATCCTCATACTTTTCTTCCTGTAATTCTGTTACCATTAGTTGTCCATTCACTGGGATTATATAACGCATTGTATTCTTAGACATTGAACAATGCATGGCCCACACCTTTAACTGCAATTCATTTAGTATATAACAAGAAAGGAAAGATGCAGGAAGTTTCACCAACACAAATGTGAATACATGTTTTACAGATTCATCCTTCTAATCCTTGGTATATAAATCATTTACCCTCATCCTGTCTTGCCCCAGTCCTCAACCAATAGTGAACTCGCTGCTTGATAGTTTTGTTTAAGATTCTATTTTCCTAAAGTTAACTCTCCTGTTTCTTCTACTAATCTCTTGTCAGGACTTTCTGATCTATCTGATGAGTGGGAACAGTTGTGTATTTGGTTGCCCCAGTGAATCCTCCGCTAGTAAGAATGAGGAGACCCTGAAGATGGACGTCTTACTCTTTGCCCCCGACATCCTACCTCAGCATTGCTGCGTACAGCGCCTAGACCGGGCCAAAGACCAAACTAAGGGCAGGAGTATAGATGCAAACCGTGCTCAGACCCCTCCACAGCGCATCTGTAACTCACAACGGCGTCCCTCTCTGATGACGAGGTTGAGTTGTTTCCAGGTGACTTGGTTGGGCTCGAGTGAGCACTCTGTCTCTTCATGTTCAAGGACCCTACGGCCTCGGGAGCCTTTCAGACCCCGTCCTGGATGGCCACCCTGTGTCCCCTGGCCACAACGTCCCCCTGTAAACTGTGTGGGACGTCTGTCAGGAGGAGGGAGGACTCAAAAAATGGCCGCCCGCTGGAGGGACTTGGATGGTAGGGTGGTGTCGCTGTCCTATCAGGTGCAGCACGAAGATCGAGTCTTGGAGAAGATTCTCCGGATGGTGGATTCAGGAAGGGAAGAACCCAAACTCACTCCAGCCTTTCTACTATGTCTGTGCATTCAACACTCGGCCACCAGCTTTAAGTTGGTTCACCTTCGGAAATTGCTGCTCTCTATCGCCAATCAGATCCAGCTCACCATGTGGGGAAGTGAGAGTGTACAGAGCACAAAGAAAGATGTGAGCACATGCCAAAAACACAAAAAAGGCACTCTATTATAATGTTGTACCACAGTAATTGGGTTTTTGGACATATACCTTGGTATTCTTTGAAATCCCTTTGCAGTACCACTTGAGGTACTGTAGTGCTTCTCACACTGCACTTAACCCCCGGTAGAGGACCATTTCAGACTTAGTTTATAAGACATTGTGGTGGAGAAACGTGTATGGTGTGAAAGAAAGTGGTGTTAGATTGTTACGGCTAGATGCATAGCCACAGAAAACAAGTCGCATGCTTCATATTCTCATGCTTTGGACAATCACAGAAACACAGTGATTTGTTTTTCACAGAGTGACACTAGATTCAGCATTTGAGAAGAAAAATGTCAAATGGTGACAGAAAATGCCACAGTTGAATTGAAGATGAAGATGAATTCTTACCTCCATAGTCTGAGAAGTCCTCAAAGATTGTACAGTCGACAATATAAATTATGATGATGCAACACTAGAGCCAATATGTAAACAGGCCACTTGCTGCGTTCATCAATGACACTGACACCACAAATATTATGTTAACCCAATGTTTAGGAATGTACAGTGTGAAAAGTCACCAGGGTTTGCACCAGGATTAATTGTTAACCCAGGTCAATTTTGAGCTGTGTGAAATGTGAAAGCGAGATCATTCAGAATCCCATTTACCCAAGGTGTAGTAGATTGATTGGGTGTACTGTTTCAAGTGTGGAAAGCCCTTCTGTTTATGTTTATAACTCACTATGTGGGCTGGTGGAATAGACTCATGAAACAGCCAACAAGTCCACTAACTAACAAGAAAGTACAGTGAATTGCATAAAGCTTTGGAGTAACACATTTAAGTACATGATGTCCATTTCATTTACCAACAATACTGGACACAAATAACTTGTGCCCAGTTTGACACCCTTTTTGGAGAGCTAAAGTAGGTCAATGTTGTCTTCTGGGGATTAAAGGTTGTGGCACACTTAACAGAGCTGTTCCTCTGAGATTCTTCTTTTTTTCCTCTCCTCCACAGGAAAGAACAAAAGAACTTGCAGCTCTGCAGCCAGACATGTAAGAGAGCTTATTTCTTCTTGAAACCATTCTTCTTTCACATGCCTCTAAAATAAGAGCAGGGAACTTAAAGTACGACTTTAACTAGTGTATTATCACTCATTGTGCTGTATATGTTCAATTCACTTTTGTTTTCTTTGTGGTGCCCGATCTCCACCCGGGACAGGGCCACTTGAGCGTGTCATTAACTGTTGAATTGTCCAGTACTAAATCTGTCTGCTGACAGACAGCAGTGTTAAAGTGTTTCAGGCTCTGATTGTCTTGAGTTTAAATTGTGAATTTGGCTGGCATTTTTCTATAAGATGGTATTTTCCTCTCAGTCCACATCCTGATGCTCAATCATTTCCCTTCATATTGTGGTGAGATTAGTTGTTGAAACGTAGGTATTAAAGGGGAAACTGTAACCTAAATTCCTCAATCATTTGAACTTTGATTTGGCTTGCTGCTATTCAAAGTATTGAAATGGAATAAAAGAGTAGTAAGTTAAGTTGTTAATCCAGTGACATCATTTGAGCATTTAGTTGTTAGGATGGTTGTTTGGTTGGACATTTAGACAAACAGACAAATGTATGGATAGACAGACGGATGGTTGGTTGGTTGGACAGACAATTGAATAGATGGATGAATGGTTGGTTAGACAGACAGATACATAAATGTTTAGATATGGTTGGTGATTGCTTTTTTGGTTGGACAGACATGTAAAAATACAGAATGGTTGGTTGGTTAGAAAAACTAATTAATAAATGCTGGGTGATTGGTTGGACAGACCAATGAATAGGTGTTGGCTGACTAGAGATGGTTGGTTGGATGGACAGAAATTTTGAGACAGATAGATGTTTGGTTAGACAGAAAGATAAATGGATAGTTGTTTGTTGGGTTGGTTGGATGGACAGACCCATGGTTAGATAGATGGATGTCAGTTGTTTTTTTGAATAGATATTTAAACTGGCAGGCAAAAAGGTAGATGGATGGTTGGCCAGACAAATGGATAGATCTTTAATAGTTTGTTTGAATTAACACGCTTATAAATATTGTAGGTGTATATAGATAGAAATATTTTTGGTTGGTTGGTTGGACAGATATGTTTATGGATAGACAGCTGGTTGGTTAGTAAGACAGGTGAAGGGATGGTTGTTTATATGGTTAGTTAGAATCTTGGTTTCTTGTTTGGGCAGACAGGTATATAGGTGGGTAGATGGATGTTTTGTTGGTTGGTTGACCTGATAATTAATGGTTTGTTGGATAGACTTCGCACAAGTTTATCCAGCTGTCTGTCTGCCTATGTTTTGATAACATGTGAACATTGTGCTCTTTATGCAACAGAAGCTCCAGTGATATGTCAGCAGAGCTGCATGTGTTAAATATGAAGGATCTGATCCCAGGCCTGCAGCCGCTGGTGCTGTGGATGTCAAACTCCATTGAGCTGCTGCACTTCATCCAGCATGAGGTCCCTCTGCTCTTAACATGGAGACAACAGGACAGACAGGAACAGGACAAAGGTACCAGCCTTCCCTATGTGTTATCTTAAATATGTATTAGATTGCTGACCTTGTTCGCTCATTGCTTTAGTTATTATTTTATCTTTCTGATCGTCTAGCCACTGGTAGATCTGTACTTAGAAGTCACTTGCAAATGTGCAGTAACATCATGTCTCCATCTCCTCAGAATCATTGGATTGTCAAATCCAGTCCACGCGTGCTGCCAGTGAGGAGGCCATGACTGTCCTAGAGGAAGTCATCATGTTCACCTTCCAGCAGTGTGTCTACTATCTCACCAAAGTAAGTATATTAAAGGCTATTAGGTCCAATTGATATATTGTACTATCAAATATAGGTCCAATATTACTAATAGTACTGTCCATTTGGTCCAATATTGTACTGTACTAGTATATACACTCACCTAAAGGATTATTAGGAACACCTGTTCAATTTCTCATTATTGGAATTATCTAATCAACCAATCACATGGCAGTTGCTTCAATGCATTTAGGGGTGTGGTCCTGGTCAAGACAATCTCCTGAACTCCAAACTGAATGTCAGAATGGGAAATAAAGGTGATTTAAGCAATTTTGAGCGTGGCATGGTTGATGGTGCCAGACGGGCCGTTCTGAGTATTTCACAATCTGCTCAGTTACTGGGATTTTCACGTACAACTATTTCTAGGGTTTGTGAAAAGGGAAAAACATCCAGTATGTGGCAGTCCTGTGGGAGAAAATGCCTTGTTGATGCTAGAGGTCAGAGGAGAATGGCCCGACTGATTCAAGCTGATAGAAGAGCAACTTTGACTGAAATAACCACTCGTTTCAACCGAGGTATGCAGCAAAGCATTTGTGAAGACACAACACGCACAACCTTGAGGCGGATAGACTACAACAGCAGAAGACCTCACCGGGTACCACTCATCTCTACTACAAACAGGAAAAAGAGGCTACAATCTGCAAGAGCTCACCAAAATTGGACAAAATGTTGCCTGGTCTGATGAGTCTCGATTTCTGTTGAGACATGCAGATGGTAGAGTCAGAATTTGGCATAAACAGAATGAGAACATGGATCCATCATGCCTTGTTACCACTGTGCAGGCTGGTGGTGGTGGTGTAATGGTGTGGGGGATGTTTTCTTGGCACACTTTAGGCCCCTTAGTGCCAATTGGGCATCGTTTAAATGCCACGGCCTACCTGAGCATTGTTTCTGACCATGTCCATCCCTTTATGGCCACCATGTACACATCCTCTGATGGCTACTTCCAGCAGAATAATGCACCATGTCACAAAGATCGAATCATTTCAAAATGACAATGAGTTCACTGTACTAAAATGGCCCCCATATGCATCCCACAAATCTCCATCAACTGCAAGATGCTATCTTATCAATATGGGCCAACATTTCTAAAGAATGCTTTCAGCACCTTGTTGAATCAATGCCACGTAGAATTAAGGCAGTTCTGAAGGTGAAAGAGGGTCAAACACAGTATTAGCATGGTGTTCCTAATAATCCTTTAGGTGAGTGTAGATATATTTAATATGTAATGCTTATTTTACATTAAATATGTTCCTCATAGCCCTGAAAGGATGTAAAATATGTGAAAACAGGACATAACTGCATAAACAGCATTTTGTACTTCCAGTCTGTCAGCCAAAGTAAAGTCATAACAAGGCGGTGAGATATAGGGATTTGCCACAGCTATTGGTGAGCGAGATAACTTGTCCTCTCTTCCCAAAGAATCAAAAACAAACACATTAACAGTGTATTTTCTCAAGGTTCAAGTTAATGGCAAATCCCTGCCCACTCAGATGAGCGCGAATGTTTCAGAACATTTATTTTCTTGTTGGGTTTGTCTGTTGCTGTACGTGATGAATGTCTTAAAGGAATACAAACAGTTATTTTCTTGTCCATTGTTATTTTCTCAATGGAACATAAGGAGAATTGTTTACTTTTCTGAGAAATATTGCTTCAATCTTTGATGTGCCTCCATGTGGAACCTCTCAAGGAAACCAGTGTTGTTGTGGTTTACTAAAACTATAACTATTAAAAATCGCTAACTGAAAATGAAAGAGAACATTGTGAAACTCATTCTCCATTATATTACATCAGTTTCGATGGTGCGGAAAAATGCGTGCAATGAAGTCACCTCAAGTTGAATACAAGAAATATGTGACGTGTTTGTTACAGAATAACTTTGTGGATAAATAGTCAGTGGAGAGGTTACGTCCTTCACGGTTCAAACACTCCAGTCCTGAAACTAGATAACAACTGGGAAGTAAGGAGTTAAGAGGCTTTGTAGCAGACAGGAAGGACAGAGTTACCCATCCTCTGCCTGATGGGGAAGCAGCTGTGCACCTCCACATTTGGACTCCGAGAGTTCATCTGTTTCCTGACCAGGAAATATTCTGTTCTCATCTCCAGAAAGGGAGAGGATTGTCCAGTTAAGGCAATCATAATGCCTACCAGAAAGTTAACGGTTACCGGATAATTAGCATGTGAATGTCGTTTAACAAGCCATAAACTCTTTTTCTCTTGCCTGTGATGTCAGACTGTTGGTTGGTGTCAGGAAATTGTATTGTTTTCTGTTAAAATAACATACCGAATATTAAACAAGTTATAATAATGAAAATAAACACGTTTTAATGGTCTGTTTATTGTTAATTGTTGTGAATGGTGCGATTCATCCATGTCTTAGTCATGCTAATGAATGCTGTGATGTCATGGGTGTATAAAAGGCTAGAATGTGTCAGTCAGTGATGAGTCATCGGAGGCGGGACCTTTGGCTCTGGTTAGTTCATCAATGACCTCATATGCCTGAAGTGCATTTGAGTTGGAAGCACTTATTTCAGCTTCATTAACCTCTGCTGTGCCCTGACAACCTGGCAGTGTGTTTCAATGACGGCATTGAAACGGAAGTTGCGAATAATCTTGTCTTCCCTGTTGTGACGTATCTGAGTGAAACGGCTTCTAGAACAAGAAAAAATGTAGGGCAGGGCTTGTTTTGGTCCATGGGAAATTTATTGGATGGTTGTGGTTTGCTATTGGTGGATTCTCAGGTGAGTGACAGGTTGCCCCACCCTCGCCCCAGTAAACACGTCATCAGAAAAGAGTAGAGATATACAAAGGCACATGTGACCACACTTGTACATTGAAATCAGACGTTTCCTTCGCAAATCAATGGTTAAAGTGATAGTGAGCTGTGCTTTTTTACATAAATACACTGTTAACAGTAGGCAACGGACCATTTTTTTCTTGCAAAATGTTGCCAAAATTGTGGTAATGTGAACATACGTTTACAGTAAGATCTGACGTTTCATTTTCAATGAATGGTCATAGTGATGGTGAGCTGTGCTTTATATATTGCTACACTATTGACAATAAACAATATATTCTATTGCCCATAAAATTCTGCTCAAATTTTAGTAATGTAACCACATCTTTACATTGAGATCTGATGTTTTATTCGCAATGGATGATAGTGAAGGTGAGCTGTGTCGTGTGTTAGATAATGGACGCTGTTTGCTCATTAAATTTAGCTGAAACTTCGCTAATGTGACCACTCCTTCAGTTTGAAACCTGATGTTTCATTAGCTTCAATGGGTTGTCATGATCCCTAAAACATAATTTAAACACTTTTCTTGTGCTTAAAGAACCATCAATATTTTCCTTAATTTCAGGGTTATAGTAGCCTGACTTCGTAATACTCATATTCTAGTCAGAATATGAGTCTGATACCGCTCCATAGGGCTTTGATTATGAGGCGTGGTCTTAACCGAACCAGGAAAAAAAACAACCTCTGCACTCAATTGGATAGTCGGTAGACCTACAACCAATCAGAGACAAATACTTTGCAAAGCACAGTTGTCAACTACAGAACTTACTTATTTTAGAAGTTAAATAACGAGTGTTGCTTCTTTTACTTGCTCCTTCATGATTGCGACCAAAGGAGAAACCACAACGACCACAGGCTTTTCATTACGTCCCATCTTCTTAGCCACCGTCAGAGCCAGCTGATAAGTTACACTTTTGCCGAATCATGTGGGACGGCAAAAATTTCTTTCCGATCGACAAATGCCTTGATTGCAGTTTTCTATTTGTCTATTAAAATTAATGTGCTGTTGATTCATTTTTCAACAGACGCGACTCTCCAGCTGCAGTCATCTTTGAGGGAAACCAGTTAGCGCTCTTTGATAACATGTTGATTGCGTCCTTGCAGATCATCTGCCCATCATCGTATAAAGCCCGCCCTGGCAATTTGATTGGCACGAACATTTTTTTGCCTGATCATATTTACTCCTCAATGGATCGAGTCCAGACCGAACTTCCCGACCAAAAAAATTTGTGGCCGGAGTTCGGGCTGGCATCCAGGCTAGGGTTGTTTTTGTCAGCTTTGTGATAAAACACGTTCCCTCTAGACTCTTAGCCTTGCCCGAGTTCCCGTCTAGCACACAGATAAGTCATGGCCCTTATTTGTTGACAAAATCCTTTTATCTCTCCCAGCAGTGGTGTAGTCAGTGGGAAAAGTGAGTGTGGATGTGAGATGCATCTGCTGGTTTAGTCTTATCTGAATGATTCTCAAGACTTTCACTGACGCTGTAACAATGGCCAGTCAGGGCCGAGACATTCTCCAGAGTCCAGTCACAGTCACATATCTCCCGCTGAGGGGAAGCCGGCCCATGCCGCTCTTCCTGTCGGCTCAGTACGTCCTCTCTACTGAAAGCACAAAACATGTGACCTGCCTTAATCTCTCCTGTGTTTTCTCCAATGCTTTAGGGTTGCACATTCAGCATTTACAGATATATTTATATATATTCGTAGTTACTATGTATGCATTCCACTACACATTCAGGATTTATAAATAATTATTGAGCTTTAAACTTTAAATTCAGATATATTTTGGATACATGTACATACCCTTTCAAAAGTTGATTTGATCAAAAATACAGTAAAACAGTTATATTGTGGAATATTATTACAATTTTAAATACTATTTTAATAGCTTTTAAAAGCATCATTACTCCAGTCTGCAGTGTCACATGATCCTTCAAATTTTTGTTTAATAAAAAGTAAAAAAAAAAAAAAAAATAATAACTTTTTTGACACAGAAATGTTTGTGACATTGAATACATTTACTATCACTTTTTTAACACTTAAATGCATCCTTGCTTAATAAAAGTATTAATTTCTTACAAAGAAGAAAAAGTAATAATCTTACTTATGCCAAACGTAACAGTTGCATATCAGATTTGCTATATATTTAGATTTTTATTTATAGATATTTTACAACTTATATGTTACATTTACAATTAGGATACAATTTTGTATATATATATACAAAATTGTATCCAAATTGTTAATGTAAAATATAAGTTGTAATATATTATGTAGTTGTAATATAATATATATATATATATATATATATATATATATATATATATATATATATAATATTTTATGTAGATATTTTAAGTTATATATAATTTTTTTTAGCCTGAAGTCTAGATTTTTCTAACAATATATTCAGATTTTCAATTATATATATTCACATTTATAAATGTATATTAAAACTTAACTCTCTATATAGATTTTTCTTTATGATCTGTGTACCCTCCTCCATGAGATATTTGTTGTAGATATTATATGACTGCATTGTGCGCAAAATAATGCATGCATCATTTTCACATGACTTTAGAGTAATTATTATAACTACACGATTCATGTTCAAAATACATTATATATACTTCAGTAAGCAACGTGTTATATATGGGGTGGTCCTCTTTATGAAGTTTAATAAAGCAAGTATTTAAGCTTGCAGCATTCACATTATACAGGATACGTCAGTTAATGGATTGTAAAGCGCATTAATCGAGTATTATTTCCCGTCCCGTCTGTTAGAGCATGTATGCCGTGTTACCGGAGCTGCTGGATAGTAACCCTTTCTCTGAGAGCGGACATCTGCGCATGCCTGCGGGACTCAGCCGAATCCTGGACGTCCTGAAGGAGGCGCTGCACCTGCTCAACACGTTCCTGGTGCACCGCGGAGATCACGTCTCAACTGCTGACCTACCTGTTCTTCTTCACCAACGCCTCACTCTTCAACGCGCTCATGGAGAGAGGTGAGTCCTTCTGAAGACTCAACAAAACCCAATGGGGATTCACACTCAACAATAAGAACACAAGAGAAGACGAGAGAGCGCATTGTAAACTACTTTGTAGAACCGGATGTTTTGACCCCAGTGGTCTTGCTTCTCTGTCGGGACGTGTTTCTCACAAGGGTGTGAATTTTACAGAGTGAATATTTGCATCCAGGTGTAAATATCATTGGCCACACAGAAAAGCTGTTTGCTCTGCTGAAGCCAGACAAAACTATGACTGGTTGAGTTCAAATCCAGCTTGTGAATTTTGATGATAATTGAAAATAAAGAGAAGCTTTATATGATGAACATGTTGCCATGCTTGCACTAATTGGGACTTTAGATATAAATAAAGTGGTGGTTGTGTTTGAAGGGTCTGGCGGTGGTTTCTACCAGTGGTCCAGAGGAGTGCAGATCCGGGCCAACCTGGATTTGCTGATGGACTGGACCGTAAGCGTCGGGCTGGGAGATCTGGCTGCCGAATCCTTCCAGAAACTCTCTTCAGCCGTCAACCTGCTCGCGACCCCCAAAGAGACCCTGCTGCAGGTCAGACACTCGCACAGATGCTTCACAATGCTGCAAAACCATTGTTTTAGGGTTGATTCCAGTACCGTGCTCATGTATTTGCACACAATACAATGTTCTGACACAAAAGAAATCAAATCTATTCAGGATTCAAACAACGTTCAATTTTATAAACGCAGAGCTAAACAGTAAAAATACAATGTTTGTACATTTAGTAAAGCTATATTTTCCATACAGATATAACATTAAAGGGATACTCCACTTTTTTGGAAATAGGCTCATTTTACAACTCCCCAGAGTTAAACAGTTGAGTTTTACTGTTTTCGAATGCATTTCTCATCATCCAATTCGATTTTCAGAAATTTAGAAGAATATCAGTAACCAGACAGTTTCTGGTTTTATTGAGTCAATGAGACCAGAAACTGTCTGGTTACTGATATTCTTCTAAATATAAAAATCGGCTGAATACATTCGAAAACGGTAAAACCCAACTGTTTAACTCTGGGAGAGTGGTAAAATGAGCCTATTTCCAAAAAAGTGGAGTATCTCTTTAATAATGTGCCTTAAACTTAATTAATTCATCAATCCATCCATCCACCCACTCATCAATCCATCCATCCATCCACCCACCCATCAATTCATCCATCCATCATTTATCCATCCACCCATCAATTGATCCTTCCATCCATTCATCCATCCATCCATCATTTATCCATCCACCCATCAATTGATCCTTCCATCCATTCATCCATCCATCCTATCCATCCTCATCCATATTTATCCAACCATCCACCCAACAATTCATCCATCCATCCATTTATCCAACCATCCACCCAACAATTCATCCATCCATCCATTTATCCAACCATCCACCCAACAATTCATCCATCCATCCATTCATTTATACATCCATCCATCAATTCATCCATCCATCCATCCATCCATCCACTCACCTATCCATTAATTAATTCATTCATCTTCCATCCATCCACTCACCCATCTATATATTAATACATTCATCCCTCCACCATTAATTAATTCATTCATTCGTTCATCCATCCATTCATTAGTACGTATAGAGAAAATGCGAATTTTGGGGAAATGTTTCATTTTCTAAAG
This sequence comes from Hybognathus amarus, assembly GCA_030378365.1. NCBI lineage: Eukaryota > Metazoa > Chordata > Actinopteri > Cypriniformes > Leuciscidae > Hybognathus > Hybognathus amarus. The sequence continues at coordinate 103,869 of JAQIUQ010001761.1, read as the reverse complement.
GCTAAAGATAATTTTATATTTTATATAATTTCTATTTTAATTTTGAGGCAAAATATGATTTGAACCATCTAAACATTCTGTTGTCATGGAAAACCTGGAATTATCTGGGAATTTAAAAATTGTGTTTTAAATGAATTAAATCTAAGGGTGTGTTCACACTTGTGGTTGGGTTCTCTTGGTTTGTTTGATACGGATAATAAAAAAAGAAGGAAGAAGATACATTTAGTCCTTGGTTCGCTTGGTTCGCAAAACAAGTTGTGCCTGAACTGAATTGTGAATGTCAACATCAGCGACTATGACGTGAAAAAACAGGTTTGCTTGAACATTGTGTCCTTTTTAGGGTCACATCTTGTGACATCATGTCCTGTTTTTGGTTCGTTTACAGTAGATGACTTTGTGTTGTGTTCATATTTCAGTTGAGTTTGTTTAAATCAAGTGTGAACACACCCTTAAACATCATGGATGTTTCTATATTGATTTGTAACACTAAACAATAAAACCTTATTATAACATCACTTAATGCACTAACTAACAATTAGCAATACATTTGTCAAAACATTTATTGATCTTTCTTCTTTTTAGTTTAGTTTATTGTTCAGTTCAGGTCCATTAAAATATTAACAGATCAAATTTTTATTTTAGTAATGTATTAGTAAATGTTAAACTTAACCTTCAACCAAAAATATATGCTTTAGAATGATGTTTAATTGTTAGTTTATGTTAGTTAACTAATGTTATTATAAAGTGTTACCTGTACAGTGTTGTTACACACTGAAATATAGAGATATTTCTCTTGTGTAGAGTAAAAGTTACGTGCAAGCCATAGCCTTTATCCAGAGATCACAATTCACTAGAAAGGAAATTCATTGGGCATATAGTGTGTCAAAAATGGTGTTGGTGCACCCTTATATTGTTTGTTCAGTTCACTTGACGAACAGCTTGATTGAATTAATAAGGAATTTCCTCAGTTGCAAAGAATAATTAACTTGGGTTTGACAGCAAGGTGTGCTGATTGGACAGGTGTGAGGATCAGTTATAGGAACACCAATAAAGTCCTTGTAAAAGACATACAAATGACGTGATGTTTCAAGAAACAGAGCAAACCTGTTTCACTAGCCTTGAGGTATCAAGTTAATTCAATATAACCTCCTGATTGCATCAAACTCATGACAAACGTCATATTTACTCCTTGAGTCATGCCATCTTTCCATTCACCACATAAAACCCGTTCAGTTTGCCACAACATGCCACCGCATTCAGCCTGTCATATAATCCTAAATAAGTATTCAGCTCAGTCATCAAAGTTGAATCATTTTGTAGACGTAGCGCCGCTGGCAGGAGGGACTTTAGTAGCTGATGAACAGGAAATGGAAGAAGTCAAAACAGCTGTTTGTCTGGTCTCAGACCTGTTAACTTTCTTCAAAAGCCATTGATGGTGAGAGAGACGCATTGTTTACTCTTTTGTGCGTAAGGAAATGAGTTTCACTTAGCTTATCATACCATAAAAAAGCAGAATTACAGAGGACAGTGCAAGGTTTAAAGCACGTCACCAAACACATCCTGTACCGTGGGGGTTTACAGGTCTCGTGAAGTCTCTGCGGTAAATGAACTTTGACCATTAAGCCTCTTAACCAATCAGAGAGCTGGATTACAAATCTAAGTGGGAGGGGCTACAATGATCTCAGTATGATCTCTCTTAAGTGACTGAGTTTACTTTAAACAAACATATACATGACTCACTCACACACACTGTCACATGATCTCTGTGTTTATTTGTTCTGCATTACGCAGTCAACCATAAATGCACTTTTTACAGTAAATGAGGGACATGTAAATATTTCAAAAACTATTTCTTTCCAAATTTGTTTCTCTTTTATTAAAACTATGACATGCTTGGAGAGATATACCCCTTGTGAAAAACTACCATACACAAATACAAAACTACCATACAATGGCATTTAGAATTGAATGAAAATGTGTTATAGTTTAAATTTAAGTATGACGTATGCACACCTTTTATATGTAATTTCATAATTATTTTATGGTCAGGTTAAAGTGTACTGTTGAATTTACTGACAAGCATTTTTTTAAACAAAAATATATTTATATGAATTATATGAATTTATATTGAAACTTGTATTAAAATGTATTTGTAATTACACACTTAAAATGACAATTTTGAACTTTAAAGAATTTACACAGATCAAATTATAATCAAGTACTTTACGTGTACTTTACATTGATAAAAATAAGCAGTACTTCTTTAAAACATAACTAAACATTATTAAAACAATCATTAAACATGTTTTTACTAAAATTTTAACTTTAAAAATTTAACTAGCTTTGCTAAAGGGAAATTTTAAAATGGGAACATAGTGACAACTTTCTTGAACTTCACATAAGTATGCTTTTATCTCATTAATATTATATTATATGGAAGTACAGTTTTTTATGTACTTTTCTACATTTTAAACTAACTTTAAGCTTGAATTACAAATTCAACACAATTACATGCACATCTTTTTCAGAAGGGTATCTAACCCATGTAAATATTTATAAGCCAGCATATTATTTTACAAGTTAAAGGACAACTTCGACGCAAAATGAACCTTTGGTCTAATTACACATTGTTACCTAGTCAACCGTTATCTGAGATTTGTTTTCATGATTGCTGAATGTAAATCGTTTTATCCCTAAAAACAGTTTAGCCTATAATGCTAGTATAACGCTCAGTATATGGGGCATAGAGTAATGACAAATAAAAATCGCTTGTTGTGACCACTAACAAGGCTCAAAATAGCCCACAGTAACACGGCAGCATAATAGAGTCCCTACATTCAAACCGAAACATTGAGAACTTTGTCAGTGTCCATACAGTTTAATAAGAAGATATTTTATACACACAGTCAAATTCGCGAATACAGGAAGAAGCCATCTTTGAAATATAGTCTCTACCAGTCGATCTACGAACGCCGATCCAAGTGCGCTGAACTGTGCAGAATCTCATATGATCCGTTGTTTCCGGAAGAAACACAAACACGAACCATTTTCTTCTCTTCAATATGTAAATGTAGCCTACTGTTCACGCTCACCTTATCACCTTATTCACATCGCACCAGCGCACTTGGACTCGACGTTCGTAGATCGACTGGTAGAGACTATTTTTCAAAGATGGCTTCTTCCTGTATTCGCGAAGTTGACTGTGTGTATAAAATATCTTCTTATTAAACTGTATGGACTCTGACAAAGTTCTCAATGCTTCGCTTTGAATGTAGGGACTCTTATTATGCTACCGTGTTACTGTGGGGCTATTTTGAGCCTTGTTAGTGGTAATAACAAGCGATTTTTATTTGTCATTACTCTATGCCCCATATACTAGCGCTATAGGCTAAACTGTTTTTAGAGATAAAACTATTTACATTCGGCAATCATGAAAACAAATCTCAGATAATGGTTGACTAGGTAACAATGTGTAATTAGACCAAAGGTTCATTTTGCGCCGGAGTTGTCCTTTAAGACTTTAATCTACAAAAATACTCAGCACAGTCTGTCAACCTGAATTACTATAATGCTAATAATATTATGGTTTATGTATTTTGTTATAACTGAATGCACTTTCTCTGATTCTGTCTTAGACTTTCCACACTACATGTTGGTCACATGCCCAAAGTCGCTGCTGTTCCTACAACTACAGCTTGGCAGTGCTTTGTTGAGTTAAACATGGTATTTGTGCTTTTCTATAAGCACCACCTACTGTAAGAGAAACAAGTTTGCGTTTACTGTTCACTGACGAATTGGTCTTAACAGGGAAATCGCATGCGAAAATCAGGCCGAGTTTTTGTGTTTGTATGAACAGGCTGTGACTCTGGGTTAACGTATATTTAAACCCTGAGTGAAGGTGAAATTTAACTTTGGGCTCAGCAATGTGTCACACATTTCCACGGATTCCATTAAAAATGGTTGCGTGCTCGGAGGAATAGTTTACCCGGGATTTTGAATCATTCGGGATTAACAATTGTAAGTGTAAAAAATTATCCTAAAAACACACTATCAACCTCTATCAACCATAGCTACAACACAGACAACCGTACCAACCACTCCGAACACACTAGCATTCAATTCGATCTAACCCTTAACACTGTAGTGTTTAGAAACTTTTCAGTCGATGTCAAAGTTTGTGTTGAGGATCTGTGCTTTTCCGGCTAATAACATTTAGCACTTGTTGAGTCTAAAGAGACCGCATGTGTCTGTCAGTATCATCTAGTGTGCAATTAGAGAATGTTAACTTCCTCTATCCGTCAACAAACAATGGTTGCATGTCAAAGTTGCTGGGAGACTGGTTGTTAAGTTTCCACCCATGGCATGAGCGCACAGTTTGTGGTTCGTAAAACATCCATTTCTGCACATAGTTGCAGATGTCTTTTCCCCTTTTCCATCCATCTATTTTGGGACAGCCATTCTGACTCTTCAGCCCAGCCTTTTGTGGGTGTCTATAGCAAAGAAAAATCACAACATGACACAAGTCGTTTCATGTTCTCTCAACAGTCTCTTAAACTGCTCTCACAGATTTGTCACATATTCAAAATCCAGTCAAAATCAGAGATCTCCAGCATTTCTCGTCAAATTCTTCCAAGACCAAATTATATGAGCTTCTATACACATCCATTTTCATTTTCAATACAATTTGATATATATCCAATTGTGAACCAAGGCGTAAATCCAACGTCTACACCAGACCTGTTTTAGTTGTGGGACTGGTTTCTTATTAAGCCTTTTTTACAGTCAAATCCAAGGATAAACTAAGACCAGACATGGCTAAAGATAGAAGGGGAACGCAAATAATTTGCACATTCAGCTGGAGAAAATGAGTTACTCATAAACATGCTTCTGATGCACATGCACGGCTGTGTTGTTGCTTTATTAGCCAAGAGTGAGTCCTGCGGCTTAGCCCGACAGATCACAGACCTTCCCAGACTCATGTGACTCCACCCATCACATGTGTTTGAGGCGCCTTAAAAATGTCTATGCATCAGCTAAATGATTTATGCTTAATTTCAGCATATAATGGTGAATCTTGCCACGTGACATTTCTTCCCAAAATCCAAAATAATATTTAGCAATGTTTGCAAACTTGTTATCGTAGTGCTACATACATTGTACCTTTATATCTACTTTCAGCCTGAATATATTTCATTACTTTGATTTATATTTAATTGGTTAGTTAAATTAAGTAACTATCAGTATAACTGGTATGCAGTCCCTTAAAGGATTAGTTAACTTTAAAAAAAAACCTTTTGCTGATAATTTACTCACCCCCATGTCATCCAATATGTCCAGGATTTTTCTATATATATAATGGACATCATTGGGGTCCAAAACGGTGCATGTTAGTGAATCTCCTGTTCATCAAATTGAACAAATCTTTTTTTAAGTCATTTGGTTCATTCAACGAACAAAATGAACGAAATGACTCGAAAAAGATTTGTTTATTTCGAATGAATGAGTTCGAACAGGAGAGTCACGGAACGCACATCGTAGAAAAGAGCAAAGCGAGCATTTGTGCTTATAAAACTTAAAGTATTTTATTTATTTTTAAATGACCCATCGTTTTTTTAAAGTGAACTACTCCTTTAAAACAGTGTTTAAATATTTTAAAATAGGTTAATGGCCTCATGTTTTCAAATTTCTTTAGTGTGTAATGTTGCTGTTTGAGCATAAAACATGTCTGCAAAGTTACAGTGTCACTCCAGATGGAGTCTTGAGTTTTCTTCCAGGAACAAATATGTCAATATTCCTCATTTAAATAATTCCCACCCGAGGCATACGTAAAATGAGTGAGTATGTTGGAACTTGCGCATATGTTATAGGGCATGGCATTTTTTAAACATCTGGAAAGTAGAGGCTTCATATAGACAGGAACTAAACAGAGTGTTCCTGACAGACTAGGAAGAGAGGTGCTGCAACAATGTCAAATATATGAAAAATAATGTGTCTTTTGAACTTTCAAGCAGGAAAACCTATTCTAGAAGACCCCAAAACCAAAATCAAGACTTATAGTAAGAAAAGAGCGTTATAGGTCTCCCCAAAATTTTGCTTTAGTCTGTTGTTCTAGTGAGTTTGTTCAATGTTCATTCCCAGCTACTGCTTCCTATAATTTTGTGAAGAGATCGATTTAATTACATACAAGTAGTGGATGTTATTTTGTTCACAGAAGAAAACATACTCTGTTATTTAGACAGTCTATTCATAAGACACCAGTAAAGGAGAATGCAAAAAATAAAGGAGGAAATTATTTGGTGGCTGTATTTCCTTTGTGGTATTTTAAAGATGTTTTGTTTATTCGACAATAGAGTTTGCTTATCATGTGTTGTCAGAGAATATGTACCCTTGTGAAAAGAAGGATTATTTACCTATTTAAATATTTTCAACAAAATACTGGAAACTGTGGTGTCCACCTAATTATTCTCCTTACTACATAGAAATGTACTAAAACATTCAGACTAAATGATACTTGACCAGGGTTGCATATCTGTGCTAGTGTTACTTGAACTAAGTGCTACATTTGACACAATCAATTTATATTGATTTACTAACCTAGTTTAGATTCTACCTGTTTGTTTGTATAAAACATCTGTAAAGCAGGGTACACCACAAGGCTCAGTATTGGGTCCTTTGCTATTTCTTTGTACATGCTCCCTTTAGGTGATATTACAAAAAAATATTTCATTATTATACAAGACTACACACACATTTGTGAGATGTGTGAATGAGTACACTAATTGAAAGCAGTTTTTCACCACAGTTACCGTTGCTAAATCATGCTAGGCTGTGTTTCACAAAAGCATTGTAAGCCATATACAATTATGTGCCCATTGTGTGCTGCAAAATCAAGATTACAATGTATGTGACCAATTGTGAGTCAACACATCTCACATTTCACCAGCACATTCCTCCTTTCCTGAATAGTTTGCTGAGAAAAATGTCTGGGCCTGAAAAGCCCTTTTAGTTTTATGTGGATTGTTCCTTCTTCTATGCATCTGTGTGTGTTTACAGGCATCATGGTCCACTCTGAGAACTGAGTTTGTTCATCTGAACCCCGCACAGCTGCATCATATGCTGAGAGAGTACAACACAGCCCGTACGTGCCCTCCATGCTGGACCCCGTCTCCAGAGGATTCAGCGGCGGCCCTCCATACATGTGAGCTCAAATATGAACACACAAACATCATTCTGTAATCACAGATGAACAGTGTGTTTGACCATTGTCAGTTCCATAATACAGTATACCTACAGCCTAAATTGATTAAATACTGTTTTAGTGTATTTTAAAAGGTTTGCCTTAAGGCCCTGTTATACTCATGACAAAGTTATTCTCACTTGGAGGTAAAAATAAGTTTGAAAAACCTTTTCAGCAGTTTACTGTAAGCGAATGTCCACCACCCAAACTGATGAGAGACGCATTTAGATGAATATGTTATATGTTATTCAGACTTTTCTCTCAATAACAAAATAAACTTACAACAAAAATGACAGCGGTGAGAAAACAGCAGTTAAGAAAGCATCTGATCATAGAGATGCACCAGCTCTGCACTTCAACTCTCCAGTATCAGTCAAATCTAGGGGTGGGAAAAAAAAAACGATATTGCAATATATTGTTGTGCTCTCTGTTGCAATAAATAATCGATACACTCACGCCCAATATCGAATATTCTATTACAACACGAAATTATGAATTTACCCGTTGTCAGTGTGACTGTCACTACCCAATATCTACCATTCTGTTTGTGAGGGGCGCTGTTCGAGTAAATAGGGGTAAAGTGGCGCAAACAGCAGCCGGCCCGGTGGTGAAGAACACAAGTTAACTAACAACAAGAGAAGCGAGAAGAATGGCGGAAAACAATAAAATAACTAATCAAAGACCCACCCGCTAGTTTCCACTCTAAAGTGGAATCGAACGGAACCGTGGATGGATTTGGCCAATTAACGCGGAATCTAGTGTTCACGCGGAATTTCGTGGAATTTTACACATCTGGTTTGAAATTCTGTTTTTGTGTGGGAGAAGAACGCATGTCTGGTGAAAATGCAGACCAGGGGAAGCAAATCTGGGCGACACAAACCCACCAACCTGTCATTTCAGCTACAATGATGAAATCAAAACAATGAAAGCATGGCGAAGCGGCTCTCCACGGCTCTGCTTTTGTCGGCAAAAAGTTAAGAAACTCAACGCTGACAAGCCGGCCAAGCCGAGCAGTTCGCACGTGACTTATGCAGTGTTTCCCACACATAGACTAATTCGCCGCCACATACTGCGTTTCGGTTTTTAACACTATTTAAAACACGCAGCGTATTCGTTCAGTTGTATTTCCTGCCTCCATCTCTCTCTCTCTCACTCACACACACACACACACACACACACATATTTTGTTGTTACTTGAAGAGTGCAGTGTTATGTTGCATCATGCAGTATTTGTCCTGAAAAGGCTACTGAGTAACTTAAATGTCTATATTACCTCAATAAATTTAAGGTCATTCCTAATTTATTTGTATTTTTTTAATACATTTTAATCATTAACTTTAAAAAGCACACTCTTTTTACGATAAAAATAACAGCCAAGGGTAAAAAAAAAAAATGAATTCCCAAAAATTAAAATGGAATTTGGGAAAAAAATAAAACGGATTTTATAGGGCCCTACACAATGTTGCACAATGTTGGAAATGTTGGCATTAATAAATGCATAAAATTTCCTTATTTCCTTATTCCTTCTTTTTCTTTTCAGTCACATATATCATGATATATCGTATAATTTCTTCCAATATATTGAATATCGTAGATATCGCGAATCGTGATATCATATCGTGGACCACATATCCCCACAGAATTGAATCGTGAGGTACCTGTATCGTCCCACCCTAGTCAAATCACACTTATTTGCATATAGTATGTTATAAAACTGATTGGTTCAAAGCAGGCATCTTTAAAGCAATAAACATTAAATACAGTGTCAGTGTTGCTTTCAACTAACCTTTTAGCATTGAGTGATTCCATAGCTGTCAACCCTCCCATTTTTTCCGGGTTTCTTACGTATTTTAGCTCTTTTCCCACTGTCTTCCGTTTTAGTATTTTGCCGTAAAATATTTCGTTGTTTTACGATCTGATTGTGCGAGACGTACACGCTCGGACAGATTGAAGTCGTTCATCCAGCCGTGCACTGTTACAAAAAAGCTGTGCACACAGCCTGAGCGAAACGAGGTCTGCACCGAACTTGTCACTTTTGCCGCGCTCTTGCAGATGCGTCGAATATAAACAAGGCTCCGTGTTCAGCGCGCTTTGATCGGTAAAGGTGCACATTTCGAAAGCGTCACTATATGACGCCCTAGGATGAGAATGCATTGACAGACCTCTCCCGAATCATCTCCAGCACTCAGCCTCCGAAGCACCACTAACTCCGCCTCTGTTTCCCTCGTAAGCTGATATTAGTATTTAAACATTCTCTATGATATTTTTTTAAATGACACATAGTCTCTCTCTCTCACACATACATACACACACACACACACACTTTGTCTCTTTCTTTCTCACACATATGTAGGCTTATAAACTCGTTAGACTTTTAAATAATTAGTGCTTTAACTTTGAAGTTTGTTGGTAAGAATCATGTAAAAAAATATATATTTTGGGACGGATTCGGGAAATCTCCCTTATTTTCAATGTTGACAGCTATGGGTGATTCATTATCAAGGGGAGGCCTATGTATAAAGGGCTCAAATGATGTCTTGAATGCTCGCTGAGATTCTGTGTGCCTGACAGCAAAATATTTTTTGTCTTAGCTAATATCCTGGAAAGTTTCGACAACCATCCTCCTCTAATCCTGCCCAGCAGCATCTTTCATCTGGAGCTGGGAAATCCCATCACAGAGCCAGGGCTGTTCCCTCCATTACAGGATCTGCAGGAGTTTATCCAGTCTCTCCCAGAGAGCCAGACACAGTCTGACCATCAGCCCTCACAGGTACACCTCCTCCATGCTGGGAACTCCCCAGACGCCACACAGAAAGCACAGACTTTTGTTGCAATGGTTAGCTGACGGGTATAGACGAATATTTATATACACTCACCGGCCACTTTATTAGGTACACCTGTCCAACTGCTCGTTAACACTTAATTTCTTAGCAGCCAATCACATGGCGGCAACTCAGTGCATTTAGGCATGTAGACATGGTCAAGACAATCTCCTGCAGTTCAAACCGAGCATCAGTATGGGGAAGAAAGGTGATTTGAGTGACTTTGAACGTGGCATGATTGTTGGTGCCAGAAGGGCTGGTCTGAGTATTTCAGAAACTGCTAATCTACTGGGATTTTCACGCACAACCATCTCTAGGGTTTACAGAGAATGGTCCGAAAAGAAAAAACATCCAGTGAGCGGCAGTTCTGTGGGCGGAAATGCCTTGTTGATGCCAGAGGTCAGAGGAGAATGGCCAGACTGGTTCGAGCTGATAGAAGGGCAACAGTGACTCAAATAACCACCCGTTACAACCAAGGTGGGCAGAAGAGCATCTCTGAATGCACAGTACGTCGAACTTTGAGGCAGATGGGCTACAGCAGCAGAAGACCACACCGGGTGCCACTCCTTTCAGCTAAGAACAGGAAACTGAGGCTACAATTTGCACAAGCTCATCGAAATTGGACAATAGAAGATTGGAAAAACGTTGCCTGGTCTGATGAGTCTCGATTTCTGCTGCGACATTCGGATGGTAGGGTCAGAATTTGGCGTCTACAACATGAAAGCATGAATCCATCCTGCCTTGTATCAACGGTTCAGGCTGGTGGTGGTGGTGTCATGGTGTGGGGAATATTTTCTTGGCACTCTTTGGGCCCCTTGGTACCAATTGAGCATCGTTGCAACGCCACAGCCTACCTGAGTATTGTTGCTGACCATGTCCATCCCTTTATGACCACAATGTACCCAACTTCTGATGGCTACTTTCAGCAGGATAATGCGCCATGTCATAAAGCTGGAATCATCTCAGACTGGTTTCTTGAACATGACAATGAGTTCGCTGTACTCAAATGGCCTCCACAGTCACCAGATCTCAATCCAATAGAGCATCTTTGGGATGTGGTGGAACGGGAGATTCGCATCATGGATGTGCAGCCGGCAAATGTGTGATGCCATCATGTCAATATGGACCAAACTCCCTGAGGAATGCTTCCAGCACCTTGTTGAATCTATGCCACGAAGAATTGAGGCAGTTCTGAAGGCAAAAGGGGGTCCAACCCGTTACTAGCATGGGGTACCTAATAAAGTGGCCGGTGAGTGTATGTACTATATTAAATCCATACCCATATTTCTCAACATTGTTGGTTGAATAACAGCAAATTTAATTTGGAAAAGATGCAACTCACATCAAACTCTTTGACAACTGGCTATTTTTTACTTAAGACAACCAAATTATATCTTTATTGATGCTTTTTGAGAATTTTTTAGTCTCACAACAAAACCTACATATTAATCGAACATGACTTGAAATATGGGCTGATAATTTTGTCCTTTCGGATTCATTCAGGACTCCAGCAGTCACTTGAATGAAGAGACTGAACCAACGACTGAACCAAATCGCCTGCCAGGATTCAGAGGCAACAGATCAACACCCTGCCACCGTATCACCTCCACCGCTCTGGGAGTCTCACAGCAACCTGAGCTCGTGTGAGGCCGTCCTGACCCAGAAACTCAAGAGCCTGGAGCTCCAGAACAGCTTGTCTGGGAGTACAGACCTGGGCTACCACAAGAGTCTGGCCCTCGACCCCTCCTGCCTGCTCACGCCTCCCAACACCCCTCAGAATCTCGACCAGGCCGAGCTGGAAACAGGCCCGCTGGAGGGGGCGACGCAGCAGACGGCACGTCAGCACAGGAGAGGTAACCCGCACGTGTGTGGATAAAACACAGATCCCCTCAGGTCCTCAGCTTTGTGAAATATAAGGTTGTAAAAAGTCTTAAATATCTAAAATAGTATAGCAAACATAAATTTGTGGAAGGAAAAACAGGAATCGCGATACAGCCCTGTTTGATTATTAAATTCTGAAAGCCAAGTAAGTAAAAATGCACTTTCTACAAGCTTGTGGTTTCAGAGATGTTCTCAAACAATGAACACCATACATTTATGCCAAGCAATCGCTTATGGTGTTGACAATGTTTATAATGGTGTGTATATTGCAATATTATGATGTGGATGGCTGTGTATGGTTGTAACAGTGCTTAATGTTATCTCCCTCATCTTTCTGAATGAGCAGCTGGCCACAGACCCCTCTTTTTTAGTGGCACTGGTTCCAAAAGTTTTTTTTTTTTCCATTCATTTTTCCCATAGGGAGTATTAAAAAGTCTTCATTAAAGAGCTATAAGCCATGAAGCAAAGCAACCAGCTAAGAGGTGAATCACAACACCACAAACTTTGATTTGAAGTAAAAAAAAAAAAGTAGTCAGTGTACCTAACTTTTTTTTGTGAGGGAAAGAACTATAATCCCACGAAGCATTGCAAACAGCACAGATCAAATTAATGTCTGAGAAACATAAAATACTCATTTATAACGATCAAACTCAATTTTCGTATGGAGAAAACTATTGTTTACTTCTGGAAACAGACTGTTGCACTCTATAGTAAAACATTCAATTCTTCAAAATAAGAGTCCCAGTGTATTTTATGCTTTGTTTTTACTGGTTATTATTGGTATTTTGGTTGCACAATGAACTCTATCTGGCATTAAATGCAATGACACTTTTTGCTAGCTTTTGTCTTGGCTGATCTGTAAAATTATTTATTTTAAGTAGGCCTATAAAAAACTAAGGAGCACATGTGGACCTTGGGGAAATATAAGCAACAATCCCTGATTTGCAATGATCAAGGACACTTGCTGATTTGCTTTTCTCCACCAGATTCTGGATAAAGGTCTGTTTAGTCACTAGGTTTGGGAACAACAACATATATGCGTGATTTTACGCTGATGTACAGCTACATGAGAAGAGATGTAGCTCTCGTACTGCTTGTCTTCTATTAGTTTGTGAGCTGTACTCTGAGAAATAGCTCAGACATGTTCACCCTGTGTGTGTTCCCTGATTTCAAAGGCAGGGTGTATTGTCTTTGGAGGCGTATGGGATGTGCTGGTGTTGATGTGGATTTGGGTTTGTGTGCTCTGGCTCCATTGGGTGAAGAAGCTGGAAACCAGCATATCTCCTCTACAGAATGTTTTTCCCAAGCATAATATATTTATTAAATGAGCAATGGTCAGGCAGTTAAAAACTATTCAGAATTAAGCAATCAGGTAAATCATAGAGTTTCTTCAGCGCTATAACACTTGGCATTTGGATGAACATGTTAAACTCTTGCTGTTTCATCAATGTTCGAGGAATGATAACCATGATTACAGGTCATGCATTTTTAAAGAATGAGAGTCCAATCAGTAGGAACAGTATTCGAAAAAAAAAATAAGAAAAAATGTTTTATTCACAAAATATCTCAACTTCCACATAGTTTATCTCTGATGCGTGTTTTTGACATTCTCCACTTTATGGCTGTTTATATTGCCAAGCAAATCGCCGCATTTAACAACAGCTTCAAACAAAGAATGAACTAAAATAGTCTGTAAACTGGACATTTGTACTTTTAATATATGAGGAGTGGTAGAGCTCTACATGTAGCGTCCAGTTCCCACTGGTGTCCCGCCTCCTCTTTCTAAAGACTAGTGTGGGTTCTCCTAATCAAAGGGACTCTGCTTAGATCACACTGAGGTTTGGCTGCTTACTTGGTAGTGGCACAAATCCTATAATCTGTTTTAAGAATTACAGAGAGGTGGTGATGTCAGGAGAAAAAAGAGCAATGGATAAAGCATCATGGGAATTTACAGTTGACTTGGTGGGTGGAATCTTAATCGCATTGTTCAGGACGCAGGCCGGGTGGCCGAGCACTAGGGGAAAGCCCTTTGTGTTTACACCAGCCCACAGTATAAGATCTTTATGAGAACATGAAAATAATCATTCTGTATCATCATCGTGCAGAATTATCTGATGTTTATGTCAGTTCAGTTTTTTACGAATTACTTTTGACCTTTCCAATTTGACCTACAATTCTGATTTCATTTAGACTTTGATTTTCATTTATTAGTCATGAAATAATCACTATATTGATAGTCCTGAAAACAACCTTAATTTTCTTCATTGCAAAATATAATTTCAGATTTTTGGATGATATGACTTGGACTTTCATTGATATTTGATTTTGTTTATGCTTCATTTGATCCAGCGAAGACCCTGAGTTGATAATGTCATGCGTTTGATGTTGTTTTCTCAGAAAAGAACGGCCTGGAAGGAAACTCAGAGCACAGAAAAGAGGAAGATGAGGAGGACAGTGATGAGGTGTTCACCATAGAGCTGATGAAAGGACCTCGTGGTCTTGGTCTGGCACTGGTGGATGGAATGGTGAGGATTATCTTTGTCTTATTTTTATATTATATCCATCATTCTATACTTGTCTACTCTTCCTACAGGGTATAGTATGTAAAATGTGCACAGTTTATGATTTGTTTGCATGAGAATAACTGGTATGGATGGTTGGTGCACTTTACGGTAATAAGAGTGAGATTTTTGTCCATTACGTTAATAAGAATGAGATTTGTGTCCCTTACGGTAATAAGAATGAGATTTTTGTGCATTACGGTAAAATAATTAGATTTTTGTGCATTACAGTAATAACAATGAGATTTTTGTGCAGTTACGGTAATAAGAATGAGATTTTTTTTCCATTACGGTAATAAGAATGAGATTTTTGTGCATTACGACAATAAGAAATACGATTTTTGTGCATTACGGTAAAATAATTAGATTTTTGTGCATTACAGTTTGTGCATTACGGTAATAAGAATGAGATTTTTGTGCATTACGGTAATAAGATTCTAGATTTTTGTGCATTACGGTAATAGGATTGACATTTTTGTGCATTATGGTAATAAGATTGAGATTTTTGTGCATTACGGTAATGTAGAATGTGCATTAAGGTAAAAATAATTAGATTTTTGTGCATTACAGTAATAAGAATGAGATTTTTGTGCATTATTGTAAAAATAATTAGATTTTTGTGCATTACAGTAATAAGAATGAGATTTTTGTGCATTACGGTAAAAATAATTTAGATTTTTGTGCATTACAGTAATAAGAATGAGATTTTTGCGCATTACGGTAAAGAATGAAGATTTTTGTCCATTACGGTAATAAGAATGACATTTTTGTCCATTGCGGTAATAAGAATGAGATTTTTGTGCATTATGGTAATAAGAATGAGATTTTTGTGCAGTACTGTTCTAAGAATGAGATTTTTGTGCATTGCGGTCAAAGAATGAGATTTTTGTCCATTGCGGTAATAAGAATGAGATTTTTGTGCAGTACGGCAATAAGAATGAAGATTTTTGTGCATTACTGTTATAAGATGAGATTTTTGTTCATTGCGGTCATAAGAATGAGATTTTTGTCCATTGCGATCATAAGAATGAGATTTTTGTCCATTGCGATAATAAGAATGAGATTTTTTGCATTATGGTAATAAGAGTGAGATTTTTGTGCATTACGGTAATAGGAATGTGCATTAAGGTAAAAATAATTAGATTTTTGTGTATTACAGTAATAAGAATGAGATTTTTGTGCATTACGTAAAAATAATTAGATTTTTATGCATTACAGTAATAAGAATGAGATTTTTGCGCATTATGGTAAAAATAGTTTTATTTTTTCTGCATTACAGTAATAAGAATGAGATTTTTGTCCATTACGGTAATAAGAATGAGATTTTTGTCCATTGCGGTAATAAGAATGAGATTTTTGTGTATTATGGTAATAAGAATGAGATTTTTGTGCAGTACTGTTATAAGAATGAGATTTTTGTGCATTGCGGTCGTAAGAATGAGATTTTTGTCCATTGCGGTAATAAGAATGAGATTTTGTGCAGTACAGCAATAAGAATAAGATTTTTGTGCATTACTGTTATAAGATGAGATTTTTGTTCATTGCGGTCATAAGAATAAGATTTTTGTGCTGTACGGTAATAAGAATGAGATTTTTGTGCATTACGGTAACAAGAATGAGATTTTTGTGCATTACGGTAATAAGAATGAGATTTTTGTGCATTATGGTAATAAGAATGAGATTTTTGTGCATTACGGTAATAAGAATAAGATTTTTGTGCATTATAGTAATAAGGATGAGAATTTTGTGCAGTACGGTACATAAGAAATCAGATTTTTTTGCATTACGGTAATAAGAATGAGATTTTGTGCATTATAGTAATAAGGGTGAGAATTTTGTGCAGTATGGTAATAAGAATGAGATTTTTGTGCATTACGGTAATAAGAATGAGATTTTTGTGCATTACGGTAATAAGAATGAGATTTTTGTGCAGTACGTTAATAAGTATTGAGATTTGTGTCCATTACGGTAATAAGAATAAGATTTTTATCCATTACTGTAATAAAGAATGTGATTTTTGTGCATTACGGTAATAAGTAATGAGATTTTTGTGCATTACGGTTAAAATAATTAGATTTTTGTGCATTACAGTAATAAGAATGAGATTTTTGTCCATTAAGGTAATAAGAGTGAGATTTTTTGTACAGTACTGTAATAAGAAGTTAGCAGAAAAATGACCTGGACAAGTTTTGTTTAATACACACTTTTTATTGACTGTAGACGGCGTAACTTTTGAAGCAGAAAAATAAATGATGGTTCCTCTGGTGAGCTGATAAACATATTGACTGTAATAGTTGTTCCTTCATTGTGATCATGCCTATGAAATTACCCTGTTTTATAAATAGAAGGTATTTCATATCCATTTCTCTGTAGACACACGGTAGTATAAGTTGAATGCAAACTCTAATGTCATTTGAGCAAACTGTAATGTCACACCTTCAAATCAAGGCCAGTCAACAGCTGTTATGATTAAAAATAACAGGGCTAGATTAGATCCGGACATGTATTCTGTGCTCCAAAACCTAGAGCTAGTGCCTACATAGACAGCATCCTAATTTTTAAAGGGAAATACACCCCAAAACCAAACTCCGTTTAACATTTTACTCGCATCTCATGTTTGATCGCAAACCCAATGAGTATTCCATGTAAATGAGGGATTGCTGTCCCTCCATTGACAGTCTAATCACCCAAAACTTTGATGCTACAAAACATTCATAAAGACCTCATACAAGGTAATCCTCATAAATTCGAATGGTTTATCCACATCTTCTAAAGAGAGCATGAATCATTTTACATGATAAAATCCACTATCTGCCTAGATTTGTTCACTGAACTTTATTATGGGATTGTCTCTCGACAAATGATACATGTGTACCTTGTAATTTGGTTTTGGTCAAAGATGTCTTGGATGGCAGGCACAAATGTCTTTCCTTAACTTCTCTAACAGATTCTGCATTATGTGAGATCTTAAAACACTGCCTACATAGGCATCTTATTATGTTTTGGAACAGAGCCATAGATACTTAGGCTATTTTGCTCACTTGCTCAGAGACTTTGGCCCTGTAAATGACTTAGAATTGCTGACTAAGGTGTTGGCTATGAGGCACACATGTGGGGGTTATATTTTACGAGAAACTGCTCAGTAGGGGACGAATGGGTTTTGCGTCTGGCTATATTTATCGTCCTTTGAAGCCAACAATGAGTCCAGAGCTTGACTAAATGTGAGATCTCCCATGTTTCCCAGAACTGCATTGACATTGAGGTTGATGTTAACAATGACCTGAAGTAAGAACCTGATGACTGTGTTGTTTAGCATTCAGAGACAATAAAACATTTACTTTCAAAGTGTGACTCAGGACGCTCTCAAGCACATGATGATACAGAAACGATTCATTCATTTCCTGCTGGTGCGGATCCTCATCTGGTCACCGCTAATCTTAAGTCTTCTCTTTGTGTTGGCGGGTTGGTAACAGAACTCCCTGCGAGTGAGCGGGATCTACGTGAAGTCAGTGGTGCCAGATTCCCCAGCTGCGGCTCAGCCAGAGACTGCGAGTGGCGATCGGATCCTCGCGGTGAATGGAGTCAGTCTGGTGGGCATGGACTACCACAGGTTAGCAGTGAAGTTTCAGGAGACAAACAATGTTCATGTCATGAAGTTATCTGTGAAAATCAAACACAGAGATGAAAAACGAGGATTGTTGCTGCTAGCATTGCTAAATGCTAAACATCCCATAGTTGCAAAGACCCCTGTTACTCATTAGATGAACACAAGTTTAAAGTTGACTTTAATAGGAGCAAATGTGTGGAGTTAACTTAAAGTTGAGTGTGATAGTTTGCCTTATTTCTTTTTTTAAAGTTGGCTCTAATTGTGCCACTTATCAAAACATTTGACATGCTGACTTACTGGTGTTCAACATCATGTTGAAACACTAGTTTGTCTCTGTTGATTTAAAAAACATTCCCATTATTCTTTTACTGGATCTGTACTTATTTGGCTAAAAGAATTGATCCTCTGATTGAAAAAAAAACACCCCTTTTGAGAGCAAATATATAGAATATTGTCAAAAAGCTGAAAATATTGTAGTTTTTAGTGCAAATGGCCCAGTCAAGGACTGAAGGATGACTTGTTTTATTTTTGCAATTGCCACTAGTGGTGCACATTTGAAATGACACATTTCAATTATATTGTATAACTTCTACAACATGGGTCTGAAATAGACCTGACTGAGTTTTCATTTTCTGTATCTTTGCAAGAAATTAATTTCATCATTTAGTATTCCAGGTATTCCTCAATTAACTTGTTTTAGATCATTAAAAATCCTTATTTAAACTTTTCCTTCTCTTACTTTTCGAATAAAAGCGTCATTAAGGTTCCCATATAGGAACCTTTGATATTTATAAACAGCATAAATATATTTACTGCAGAATACTATTCACCTGCAAACACATTTCGCAATTCAACATGGCTGCTTTTGTATATTTCATGCATGTAAGTTTTATTTAATACATTTTTTGTCACAGAAAATAGTTGATATTTTGTGAGAGACATCTAGATATAGCCTAATATTTGAACGTTTAGGCTAAGGTTACCTCGACCTCGAAATCCCTTACTTAGTGCAAAAGAGAAACATGTCCAATACTATTAGCTAGCTTGTGGTCTACATTATTCTATTTTATGTAATGTTAGCTAGGTCAACAAAATAAAAGCTGCAACAGAAAGTTAAACACAAGTATATAATGTCGCTGTTGGGCAGAAACTTTGTACCTCCATATTTTTTTTATTTGTGAATAAATCATAAATCGAAGCTATCGGTCACATAAGCCGTCGTGTGCTGGCGATCTGGTGCACTATGGCTGCTGTTGCATCATCCGGGTGAAGACGGGTCTTTTTAGACCCATGTTGTGCATTAGAAGGAGTATCCATAGCTTGTGCATCAAAGGGTTAATAAGAAATGAAGCATATTTTCTGGAATTTGACATTGACAATTAAGTGCTAAAACTATTGCTTTTATAATGTTTCTGAATGTTTTTTTTCTCATTTTACATTATTCTTACAGTAGTTATTAATTTATTACTACTTTTATGTAAATCAGCATTAAATGCAGGACAACTAATACAGCATGTGTAAATACCCCACAGTCTTTTACTTTTCAATTTAAACTATTGTGTTCCATTATAATTATCATTACTTGTTTGCATTATAGTAAAACAAATGTAATTATTATTTTCTTTAAGCTAAATATTCTTTATATATTCTTAAATATTCATAAGAAATAATTTAATATGTACCCAAAGCTCCTGAAAAACCACAACAATTTCCATGTGTTTGCTAACACTTGGTGAATGATGATCATTCTGATTCTGAAATAAGAAACTTGAACATGTTATGGAGATGAGATTGACTTTATAAAATGTAACACTGAGGTTTCACAGATGAGATGATGGACGTCTTGACACTGAAACTGAAGGAATAACCCTCCTCTCCTCTGTCTTTCCCTGTCAGTGGACGAGAACTCATCCGTACGTTCCAGCGATTCTCTGCGATTACTGGTGGCCAAAACCCAATCCAGGAACTTCATCACCAGATGCTGAGACACAGAACAGACTCGCCTGGGACGCTCAACTCCATCATCGAGCTGATCTTTCCTCATCCATCCATTCAGACAAATCTAAAGCGCCAATATTGTGTGCAAACCAAAGTAAAGCAGTTCAACTGATTCATTCATGTTGTTATTTCAGCTGTTATTGTTGTTTCTGCTGGAAAACTCTTTGTCTCGAAAGGCCAGAATAATATGTTGAAATCTTCCATTCACAGTAGCATTTATTTCTCACTTTTCTTTCTATCTTTAATGTAATATAGTTTAGCAAATGTTTTAAAGCGTTGTTTACCAGTGTTTTATTGTCGTTAGTATCTGTCCGTCTGTCATTTTCTGTCCCACAACTATTCCTCATGAACCCAGACAGAGTTATTTCAGTTTCCTTAAAGCTCAAACTGGAAGAGAAAGAACGATTACAGCTTCATAACATCCAAACACTGTAAATATCAGCGAGAACTGCATTAGTGTGTAATATTTAACCGCAGTGTCACTATGAAAGTGCTGTTTTAAATGGTTCATGTTGCTGATGTTATGAAACTACACCTGTACTGTTTTCATATTGATGACATTTCATATTGATATTACTTGTTTCCTGATGTCAGTCATAAATGATGATATTCTCCTCAGTGCCAGAGAAACAGTGTTAAATTGTCATTAAAAACAATCTGTTGTAATATTTATGTGTTACTGTAAAAGTGTATTAAATATTATTTTGATTTCTTTTTAAAGAAAAGAGGTAAACTGTGTGTTTCTGTCTAGTGTTGATATGTTTACTATTGAACGGGAAGTTGTGTGTTGCACAATAACAGCTGACAGGCTTAAGGAATTGGTAAATGTGCAAAAAGGTAATTTTGTCACTGTTTTGGAGAACACGCACTTACAAACGGCTTGAAAACTAACAGACATTGACTAAAGCCACAGAAGTCTAGTTTGTCTGTCACAATGTTGAACTGCGGTCTGAACTGCGCCTGGAGAGGGTTTAGACATGAAATCTAAATAAAGTTACAGCGTTGAGTGTGTGTGTCAGAGATACTGCTCACCGCAACACTTTAAAGACATTTATAGAGCATTTAATGAGTTTCCTCTGCGACACACACACACACACACACAGGAGCTCATTCTGAGACGTGACGCTTGAACATGATCTCACACACATTCCTCTCTTTAATGAGATTGAACAAATGCTGCAAAGCTGCTGAGTCGAGTTAGTTTGATTCTTCAGAAAACAGTGGAGCGAAACTCATTCTCTCTGTCATCTTGTTTTCTTCTCTATCTCCCCTGAAAGCCCAGACTCCTGCTGTTTTATTTACACACACATTGGGTTTTGTGGCCGTCACTCCATGTCTGGTCCAAAATGAACAAAAAACAACAACAAAACTCCAGAGTACTGTACAAAAAATATTCGTTTCCCTATCAAGGCTACGGAAATCGACATTACGGATGTCATATATGGGAATTCCTCTCATCCTTCACTTCTGCTGAAATCTTATTGGCTAACATCAGCACGAGCTGGCCAATTGACGCAAACATGCAAATTCAACCCCCTCGTGAGGTCGCCGACTTCGTTTCCTTCGGGGCCAGTGAGGAAGAAGACTCTATGTCCCTGTCTGCCTCTGAGAACGACTGGGTACCTGAACAGGCCGTACCCTCGGCGGCCGTGGAGCATGAGACCCCGACGGACCTACAGGAAGAGCTCTTCCGCATCCTCTCGAAGGCCGTTGAAGAACTGGACCTGGCTTGGAAGGCTCCTGACGAACCCTCGAAGAGCAAACTGGATTCGTGGTTCCTCCAATCGAGCCGCCGTCAGGCCGCTTCGAAAGAGGTACTCTGTTCTTTCCTGACGTTCATGAGCACGTGGTGAAGTCGTGGGCGGCCCCGCAAGCGGCGTGCACCCTCACCTCCACTCAGGCCATGTTCGCCCCCGTGGACGAGGCGGGGGATCACGGATACCTGCGCATTCCCCGGTCGAGGAGACCGTCGCGTGCACCTTTGCCCGTCGGCTCCCGCCCTCGGCTCGGACTCGCAGCCTACCGTCCCGAGCTTGCAGATTCATGGCCCACCAAGCCAACAAGGCCTACGGCGCCGCGGGGAGGCGGTATCTGCACTACATTCCATGGCTGTTCTCCAGGTGTTGCAGGCAAAACAGCTGATGTCTCTGGATGGTGCCGCCTCTATCGACGCTGACGCCGTCCGAGATCTCCGTTCGGCCACGGACCTCGCGCTCCTAGCCACTGAAGCGTGCGGCCCAGGCGGTTGGCCGTTCGATGGGGTTCCTGGTGGTCCTCCATAAGCACCTGTGGCTCACCCTGTTCGGACGTCCAGGAGGCCGACAGGAAATTGCTGCTAAACGCTCCCATCTCCCCTGCAGGCCTGTTTGGAGAATGCACCTCACATTGTATTTCCCGCCCTGCCTCCGAGCAGCGCAGTATCTCGGTCATTAACCATCCCCAGCCCACACACAGTGGCTATGACCACAGCGGCGATGACCGCAGGTTTAGCTCAGCCCGTGCTCAGTCATTTCCTTGCAGCGTGGGAAGCTATTCCAGGCATTTCTCCATGGGTTTTGAAGCATATTTCGACACGGGTACACACTTCAATTCAAATGCAGACCACCCCGCTTCCACGTAAGTCAGTCATTAACTTTGCCCCAAAACGCTCATGTGCTCAGGCAGGAAGTGTGCAGCTTGCTCGAAAAGGGGGCCATAGAACCCGTTCCCGTGCGAGCAGGAAAGCGGGTTCTACGGCCGCTACTCCGTTGTCCCGAAGAAGGAGAGGGTCTCCGCCCCATTCTGGATCTGAGACCCGTCAACAAAACGCTTCACAAGCGCTGCTTCAGGATGACTACTCTGAAACAAATCCTGGCGCAGATTCCGCCCCGGGGATTGGTTTGCCTCTGTGGATTTAAAGGACGCTTAATTTCACATCCAGATAGTGAAGCGTCACTGGCGTTTCCTGAGATTCGCGTTCGAGGATTCAGTCTACCAATACAAGGTGCTCCCATTTGGTCTCAGCCCTGAGCCCCCGAACGTTTTCGAAGTGCATGGACGCAGCACTTTCACCCCTCAGATCGAGCGGGATGCGCGTCTTAAACTATCTGGACGACTGGTTGGTGCTCGCGCAGTCGAGACAAACGCTGGTCAGTCATGTGGAAACCCTCCTTCGGCACCTAGAGTCTCTCGGGATGAGAGTGAACATTCAGAAATTGTGCTCACTCCAAGTCAGACTACTACTTTCCTGGGAGTATGTCTGAATTCAGTGAGAATGAGAGCGTGCCTCTCCCCAGAGCGAGTGGAGGCTCTGAGTTCGTCTCTTGGTCTCTTCAGACCCGGCAGGCTGAGTCCCTCTGTAATTTTTTGTCAAGTAATTTGAAAGTTGCATTCAAAAGGGAGGGCTAAGATAATACACTCAGCTGAAAATTGCATTTTTAAGTTCACTTATCTGTTCTAAAAATACGTTAAAAAATGTGATGATGTCACACAATAGCAGAATGCTAGTGTGTTCTGGCCAACAACGGCCTAACCTGTAAGAAATCAAAGGACATAACTACTAAGTTCATTCGACTTTTGGCCTATAATCTATATTGAACTTGCAGAATCAACAATAAAATCTATGTTAATTTAACGACAAGCAGGTGAAAGAGACACATTTAGCCATTTAGCCCAATAGACTCCCATTCATTCTGCTCTCGCCCGCGATCACCTCCAGTGGAATTCTAATGGAACTGCAATCACGATGATACACAATGGGGCTAATAGGAAGTGCCAAGGCTCTCCGTCGACGGGCTCTGGTGACGGCGGGTTAAGGCCAATTTATACTTCTGCGTCGAGGGTACGCCGTAGTGTACGACGTTGGCTACGCACGTAGGCGACGCCGTTGTGAGCATTTATACTTCTGCGTTCAGGTCTTGGTTGCTCTGCAGTACTGCTCCGAAACGCTAGTTGGCGGCGGAGGGTTTTAATGTTCCACTGTTTAGATTCCTTGAGTTGCGGCTAGGTTTACTACAAGCCTGAAAGAGAGTGGATCATGTTGGAGTTGAAGCTTATTGAGGTGGAAAAACAGTTCATTTTAGTGAAATTACTAAAACTGAAAGGCAGAAATGAGAGAAGACGTCGGAGGAGATGGTACGTGTGGAAATGCGTGAGAAGGTACGTGCGGAAATGCGTATGAGGAAATGCGATGCTACCAGCCGACCAATCACCGATCTTGCGGTCGCGTTCACGCTGACGTGTAGTTACATTTTTGAGGAGGTGCGTGTCAGGCTACGGCGAAGGGTACGCGGTATGGGACGTCGCTCTGCCGTATGCTACATTGTACCTACTGCGCGCACCCTACGCAGAAGTATAAACTGGCCTTTAGTGTAGCCATAGCTCTCTTGTGTGTGAGCTTCTGTGTGAATAATGTGTGTGTCTCCCTCTGCTGGACCAGTGATCAAACCTTCAGCACGATCACACACTTCAGATCAAGGAGTGACATTACAGTTTATGATCATGGCAAATGCTTTCTTACAAAACACAAACACAAAACTGTTAAAGCAACAATCATTTGTGGAGAAACAGAGACTGAAACTGCAAAATCACAGGAGAAGAAGATCATCATTTACAGTTCAAACTACAATAAATACACTTTTAGAAGATACTAACAACATTTACACGTTTAAAGGAGACAATATCATTTAACTATGGGATTATGAAATTTATTTCTGCCATGAAAAGCTTAAAATAGGAAGAACATTTAGATTCCAACTAAATACACCTAAAAAATCTAGAAAACAAATTAATATAAATTCACAACAGAAAATAAAGAGATTCAATGTTTCCAGCTGAACGTCCACACTGTAAAAACATCCTTATTTTACAGAAAATAAAGTAAAAATATGACGTCCATTTTAAATCGTTCTCAAAAATTTAAAATAATATCGGTAAATAAAAAAATGCAGCTGTTATTTTAGGTATTGTGACTAATAAATTGCAGTAATTCACATTTTTATAGGTTTGTTTGTTTGTTTTCTTAATGATATAATGTTGTGAAATAAATCGAAAGCGCATTCATTTTAATAGACAAACAGAGAAACTGCAATCAAGGCATTTGTCGATTCGGAAAGATATTTTGCCGTCCCACATGTATTCGGAAAAGTGTAACTTATCAGCTGGCTCTGATGGTCACTGAAGAAGATGGGACGTAAAGAAAAGCCTGTGGCTGTGGTCGTTGTGGTTTCTCCTTTGGTTCGCACTCATGGAGGAGTAAGTAAAAGAAGCAACACTCGTTATTTAACTTCTAAAAATAAGTAAGTTCTGTAGTTGAAAACTGCGCTATGCAAAGGAGTTGACTTACTGCGTTGATCTGATTGGTTGTAGGTTTACCGACTATCCAATTGAGTGCAGAGTTGTTGTTTTTTCCTGGTTCGGTTACGACACGCCTCATAATCAAAGCTTAATGGAGCGGTATCAGACTCATATTCTCATTAGAATATGAGTATGACGAAGTCAGGCTATTAATGACCTCAACCATTCCCCAAATGGCAGAGCTCTTCAGGGAAGACATTAAAAAACTGTGGCAAGTTGATGCACATCCCTTCAGGAATGAAAAGGAGGTCACCAGATCCTGGCAAGACATACAGTATATGTTAGCCTCCAGAACACTGAACAGTACCTCGCTAAAGATCCAGATCAAGCTAAGGCGTACAATGCTGAAATTCTGAAACTGCCCCAGGCAGGAACCGTCTTAGAAGTCGAGTTCCCACCGGGGAACACAGTCAGGGAGTAATGGTTTATCCCACATCACATGGTGACCCACAAAAATAAAAACTACACTGTTTTCAACTGTTCTTATTTGAGTTGCACTTAGCACTCTCAGTAACACTTTCAGTAGCACTTTGAGGTTTGCTCCAAATGTAAAGTGCATTACAAATAAAATCTATTATTATTATTATTAGTAGTAGTAGTACGAGGTCTGAACCTAAATGAGTGGCTGTTACCTAGCCCCACCCCAGCCAGCACAGCCATGTGGGGCCAAGAGGGATTTGACCTGGGCTATCTAATGCTGGGCTTACACCAAAGGATTTTCACAGTCCCAGACTAAAGACCGGCAGTCTTTAGGAATCTTACTGGAGTCTCGGCGCGCTCCCGTCGTCTCGATCTTTAAATGTGAGTTGATAATCTGCAGTCTGAGACCCAATTTATGCCAGTCTTTCTCTAGTCTTTTATATCAAACATGTTTGATATTATCTTAAGTCCTAGCATAGTCCTAGTGACGTAAAACAATCAACAACCAATAAAATGGAGGTTAGCGTGTCCGCCTCTCACACCAGAGACACAAGTTCGCGACCCACTCATGGGAGCTGTCAGAGAGCCGGCTGGATGTGATGGTGATTACACATTGTTTCCTGATATTGACTTTTTTCCTTACCAGAAAAGTTTTTATATCTACTAGGGCTGGTCGATATGGAGCAAAAAATTATAGCTTGATATATGATAGAAAGCAGAACGTGGGCAAATATATAGCCGTATTTTCTGCACTTAAGGCGCACCTTCAATGAATGTCCTATTTTAGAACATTTTTCATAGGGCACACCAGATTATAAGGCACATAAGATACTACAGTCACATGTTTGACTGGGTTTACATTATGCATCCACTAGATGTGCTGGGAATGTAGCGAGTGCACGGTGCTGGAGGTGAGGCGTTTATTAGTGTGAGCGCGGCTCGGGCGGTCACGTAAACTTACATTCACAGCCTGCCTTGGATAAATTAACCAATTTATCCAAGGCACTTGATATAAGACGCTCGGGATTATAAGCTGTTGTTTTTTGAGTAAATTAAAGGCTTTTAAGTGCGGCTTTTAAAGTGCAGAAAATACGGTATAGGGCCTATAGCCTATACATATTTTTTTCTATTCATTTGCTGCTATTATGCGCAGTTGAGTGTACAATACAGTCTGTGTGTGTCACATAAGGTGTACTTCTGTTGCTTGCAAACGAACTCTTCTGAGGAGACAGTGGATTTCCAAATGTGTTGCTCTGATTCCAATGCACGAATACACTGCAGGCTCACTCTCACTCGTATCCAAGGTATATCATCAACACTATCATCCCTTACAAGTGTTTTATTTACCGAATTCATCACAATAAGGACACATGCGCAGGATACTTTACTTCCTGAACAAGTGCGCGCCCTAATCCGTGTTGCTTTCACATTCACGCAACCGCGGCATGATGGGAGGAATTTGATGGAAAGCCAAAATAATCTAGTTGTAGTCTTGTAAATAGTGTCTCTACAAGATTCAGTGTTTGTAAAATCTTTTATCTGAGACTAAAAACTCTGAATCCAAAGTCTTTAGATGTGAGCTGATAATCTTATAAAGTCTTGTCTTTTGGTGTACGCCCGGCATAACTGGGGCCCAGCTAGGGCTGCACGATTAATTGCATCAAAACCGCACACAATTTGGCAAAGGCTGCGATATTTTATGCGCAGTGTGGGGAACTTATTCAGAACAAGTTCAGATGTGAAGACCAGGAGACTTTGAGGTATCTTTCATGCAGAAGTTCTTCATTGCGTCGCTGTAGCCTTCTCAAAAACTGCTCTTACTGCAATGGTATACAAGAGCACTTCTATAGATGTTTTTGAGGATATATCTCACATCTCTCATTAGGTCAATGACTTTGATTGGGGAGTGTCTGAGATAACCCTATTCACACTCTTTTCCCCAAACAAATCAAATTCTTTCTTCAGTGTTTCTTCATTATTTGCGTTGTCTTTGAGTTGTAAGGCAAGTAGAGAGTGTTTTCATGTGTCCTCTGAGCATCAATCTTTTTCTTCAGGTCTCGCTGCTGAAGAATCTCGTTTAATTTTGGGTTTGGTGGTGCCATTGGAACGTTTGAAAACAGTTTAAGCAAGCCTCGTTTATTGAAATAACGTGACTTTAGCAGTTTGACACGACAACTGCTCCGAATTCACTGGTTCAAACCAAATGATTCTCAAAGGATCAGTGTTGCCAGATCTTGAAGACAAACAAGCAACCAGACCCGGTGAAAACAAGCCCAAAACAAGCGAACTTTCTACGGAGCCCCCCTAGGTTTCGGGACGAAGAAAAACTACAATCTCTGGGGACGGATCGGATAGTTTTAAACTGTAAATGTGAATTTACATCCACGTGGACAGTTTTGTAAAACTGTGCACACGGTACAGTTTATTTTTCTTCTGTAATAAAGCTTGGCTGCCCATTCTAGTGTTGGTACTGTGCCCAAATAAAATCTGACTGAGAGCTAATTTTGAGATGTCAACCTAAAATTTAGAACTTCTTCAGATTTTTGGCTTACATTTTCTTGCAATTTTAGAGTAAAATATATATTTTGCAATATATATATTTTATATAAAATAGAAATAATTATATTTTTACATTGTTCATTTTCATAAACTCAAACTTATAACTTCACTTTCATAATTTCATAATACTGCACTTCAAAAATAATTTGGCAAATGTCTTCTTTAAAACAAGATCAAATAGGTCTATATTCCAAAGCATTCTTGAATTACAACCATTTGAATAGTGATTTTCATGAAAAAAGGGGGAGTGACAGTTAAAGGGTTAACAGTTAAACGATATTAAATTAATATCTATATCTAAAATATCTAACATATAATTAATATATATAAAACTCTCCTACAGTCTAGTAGTCAGTATCAGTCGCGATGGTGCAGACTCGCAAGTATTTTCATTTTAACATCACTCACTGACGTTTAACTAACCAGAAAAAAAAGAAAGAAAAAAAACAACGATTGCCCTGCTCTGCCTCTGATTGGCTAGTACTCGTTGCCATCTGGGTGAGAGCCAATTAGAAGCAGGATGTGGGTGGGAAAAAACTCTATGAATGGGGAAAGAGAGAGAGAGGAACAGGCAAGACAAACTCCTACGTTTAAATAACATAGAAAATATCTGCTTGGCAACGAGCTGGGAACAAGCCCAAATAAGCAACTACACTTTAGAAACAAGCCCAAAAAAACGCGACCCGCGACTCCCATTATTTACAAGCGACTTTACAGAAAAACAAGCCCAAAGTCGCTTAGAATAAGCGGACTTGGCAACACTGCACGACAACTGCTCCGAATCACTGGTTCAAACCAAATGATTCTCAAAGGATTCGAAGCTTCAGGAAGCAGTGATTCACACGCGCCCGCCACTAGGTGTCAGCAGTGACGTTCATAGACAGCAGTGGAGCTCGCGCAGAAGAATTCAGTATGGTTGTTTGGAAACCGCAGTAAACGTTGGTCTTCTTCAGTTGCTATTACAACATCCACAGGTTTTCCTTTGTAAATACGAAGATAAACCCTCGAGACTCTGCAGCAGTAGACCTGTAAACGACTCAGTTTTGTTGGTCATTGTGTAGTTGATCATGAACGTGGCTAAAAGTGGTTATCGTGTTTTCTCGGCTAACTCTACGCCCGCCTGCATTGAGCTCTCTAAGAGGATTACTGAGTAAGTAAAGATATCCCACGAATAATTGCTCGATATTTAACATGGGTCGTGATTATAGCAGCTGATATTGATGTAGAAAGGTGATGTTATTGTGATAGTGGCCTGTAGATCAGCAGAAGCTGGCCTGTTTCTTCGCATCATCACTTTGATGACGTTATAGGCTAATTGTAAAATATTGGGTTTGATAACTGATCAATAAAGCATGACCATTGTGCTTTTGAACATCAGAGAAGTGGACCTGTAATAAGTCCGTGTACTTGTATTGGGAAGTAAATGTAATGTTTATCTCGTGCACGTGAAGAGATCAGGAACAGTGGGCTATTCATCAAATAAGCTGTACATGTGACTGGAAATATCCTGCATTCAGTGCAAACTCTTGACTGAAGGAATACAATCTATTTAATCAACTATGCTTGAAAGTTACTGTGTTGATGTTCTGCTTGTGTTTGCGCAGGCGTCTTGGAGTCGAGCTGGGGAAATCAGTTGTTTACCAGGAGTCGAACAGAGGTGATCAATAATGCTTTGCTTGTTCAAACACACTTTGACCCTTGACACCCTAACATGGACTGAACTCATTTTTACTATTATTTGTCTTTAAAAAGTCCTACACTGTGCAAACCATAAAGCTTTAAGCTAATCTTCCTAGTAAATAAATGCGTTTAGTATTCTTGTACACATAAACTACCGGTCAAAAGTTTAGGTCGGTAAGATTTTTTATGTTTTTAAAAGAAGTCTCTTCTGCTCACCAAGGCTGCAATTTTTTGATAAAAAATACACAAAAAACACAGTAATATTGTGAAATATTATGACAATTTAAAATGACTTTTTATGTTAATGTATATTAAAATGTAATTTATTCCTCTGAAAAAAAGCTGAATTTTTAGCATCATTACTCCAGTCTTCAGTGTCACATGATCCTTCACAAATCTCTCTAATATGATGATTTTATGCTCCAAAAACATGTTTTATTCATGTTGAAAACAGTTTTTTACATTTTTATTTCAGAATTCTTTGATGAATAGAAAGTTCAAAGAACAGCATTTAATTAATTAGAATCTTTTCTAACATTATAAATGTCTTTACTGTAACTTTTGATCAATGTAACTCATCCTTGATGAATAGAAGTATTGATTTCTTATTTATTTCCCCAAAAATAAAATACAAATTCTTACTGACCCCAAACTTTTTAAAGGGTAGTGTTTAATGTAACAAAAGCTTTCCATTTCAGATAAAAGCTGTTCTTTTGAACTTTCTATTCATCAAAGAATCCTGAAATAAAAATGTAAAAAAACTGTTTTCAACATGGATAATAATCATACATGTTTTTGAAGCATAAAATCATCATATTAGAGTGATTTGTGAAGGATCATGTGACACTGAAGACTGGAGTAATGATGCTGAAAATTCAGCTTTTTTTCAGAGGAATAAATTACATTTTAATATATATTAACATAAAAAAGTCATTTTAAATTGTCATAATATTTCACAATATTACTGTGTTATTTGTGTATTTTTTTATCAAAAAATTGCAGCCTTGGTGAGCAGAAGAGACTTCTTTTAAAAACATAAAAAATCTTACCGACCCTAAACTTTTGACCGGTAGTGTACTCAAGTAATAATAACAGTAAGCCATTCATAATTGCAAACATCTAACCCTAATTATATAGTAAGTACATGTGGTTAATTGATATCTCTTGGGACTTAATTATATAATTACACTGTAACAAGGACTCCTTGAAATAAAGTGCTACACTTTATTTGGTAACATTTTATTTTAGTGTCATTGTTGCTTATGTTACTTACCATAGTAATAACAGTAAATTGGACATAATTACATACAACTAAACATCAACCATATCCTAATCCTAC
Organism: Hybognathus amarus; assembly: GCA_030378365.1. Classification (NCBI taxonomy): domain Eukaryota; kingdom Metazoa; phylum Chordata; class Actinopteri; order Cypriniformes; family Leuciscidae; genus Hybognathus; species Hybognathus amarus. The sequence goes on along the minus strand of JAQIUQ010001761.1, from coordinate 72,431 downwards.
CCTAACCCTAGAGTACGTACATGTTGTTAATTAATATTACCCAGTTCTTATAAATATATAATTACACTGTACAGTGTCTTTGTTACACTGTAATTAAATATTTAAGTACAGAGTAATATTAAGTAACTACCATAGTGTCTTGGTTTAGGGTTAGTTGCATGTAATTTATTGACTACAATATCTAAATGATGAAACTGTAAAAATAAAATGTAATCAAAAGTGATTGTCCTTATTGCATTACATTTCTGATTTGTTTGTAATTACTAGGCCATCACTTCATTTTTTCAGTTTCAAGCTTCATCTGTATCTCTCAAAGTCTGCACTATTTATGACAATAATTTATCACACAAAACTCAAATGATTATTTCATATCTGTACGCTCAGGAGAACTTCTCACAAAACAATTCGACCTAATTCTCAATGCATGCCTGCACACGTGAATTTGTTCTTAATCTCGTTCTGAATGTTAATGAATCTGGAGTATGCTAAATGAGCGACCGTGTGTCCGAGGTTATAGTCGTTCGCATAAAATACGCCTGAAGAGGGCTCCAAATAAGGGCTTTCTGTGCGACCTTCCTTTACAGCCTTTCGTCACTCTCAGCAAACATGTGACCTTCTCTAAAGACGATTCTGAGAGCGCATGTATGGTCAATAACCAGCTCAAACACAATAAACCCCACAGATTTGACCACTCATTAGCCAGCGGTACACATGCATATCTGTGTTGTTATTCAGAGAAACATTGCAGATGAGCCATAACACTGCTAGTATTTTAATATTTCACTGTATATGAAGTCATCATGAAATGGAGCCGCAATAGTAATTTCTTCTTTGTGACGTAAGTCAGATTGAATCGGCTTCTTGAATAAGAAAATAAAAATGTAGGACGAGATTTGTTTTTGTTTATATGGAATTGGTTGGATGGTTGTGGTTTGCTATTGGTGGATCTCATGTGAGTGACAGGTTGCTCCGCCCTCGCGCCAGTGAACGCATTATCAGAGAGGAGAAGAGATGCTGGGGGGAAGATATTTTGATTAAAGACTACACGACACATTAATTAAAAGAAAAATATGAGAGGATTTGTGACAGTGAAGCTCAAGCGATGTCTTAAGTCACATGATGATGACAACATGACTGATGTTGCAGTGTGTCCAAATCTCATTCATACTACACATGTTCAATATTTTTAATGGTTGCAAAGTAAATTTCTTATTTTTGTTTGAGGTCAAATATTACATTTCACCTAAAAACCAGTTAGTGGTAACTGAATAATCTTGCTTTATTGATGCGTTTGCTCTTATCTTACAGAAACCAGGGTTGAGATCAAAGAGTCTGTGAGAGGACAAACAATCTTCATCATCCAAACCATTCCCAGGTAAGAGTGTGTTGCATCAGATTCAGAATAGGAAATCAGCACTCTTATTAAGTAAATTAAGGACATTTAAACTTATTTGTATCTGTGCATTTTGCAATCTAAAACCATATATATACTCACCTAAAGGATTATTAGGAACACCTGTTCAATTTCTCATTAATCAACCAATCACATGGCAGTTGCTTCAATGCATTTAGGGGTGTGGTCCTGATCAAGACAGTCTCCTGAACTCCAAACTGAATGTCAGAATGGGAAAGAAAGGTGATTTAAGCAATTTTGAGTGTGGCATGGTTGATGGTGCCAGACGGGCCGGTGTGAGAATTTCACAATCTGCTCAGTTACTGGGATTTTCACGCACAACCATTTCTAGGGTTTACAAAGAATGGTGTGAATAGGGAAAAACATCCAGTATGTGGCAGTCCTGTGGGCGAAAATGCCTTGTTGATGCTAGAGGTCAGAGGAGAATGGGCCGACTGATTCAAGCTGATTCAAGAGCAACTTTGACTGAAGTAACCACTCGTTACAACCGAGGTATGCAGCAAAGCATTTGTGAAGACACAACACGCACAACCTCTGAGGCGGATGGACTACAACATTAGAAGACCCCACCGGGTACCACTCATCTCCACTACAAATAGGAAAAAGAGGCTACAATCTGCAAGAGCTCACCAAAATTGGACAGTTGAAGACTGGAAAAATGTTGCCTGGTCTGATGAGTCTCGATTTCTGTTGAGACATTCAGATGGTAGAGTCAGAATTTGGCATAAACCGAATGAGAACATTGATCCATCATGCCTTGTTACCACTGTGCAGGCTGGTGGTGGTGGTGTAATGGTGTGGGGGATGTTTTCTTGGCACACTTCAGGCCCCTTAGTGCCAATTGGGCATCGTTTAAATGCCACGGCCTACCTGAGCATTGTTTCTGACCATGTCCATCCCTTTATGGCCACCATGTACTCATCCTCTGATGACTATACTTCCAGCAGGATAATGCAGCATGTCACAAAGCTCGCATCATTTCAAATTGGTTTCTTGAACATGACAATGAGTTCACTGTACTAAAATGGCCCCCACAGTCACCAGATCTCAAACCCAATAGATAGCATCTTTGGGATGTGGTGGAACGGAGCTTTCGTGTCCTGGATGTGCATCCCAAAAATCCATCAACTGCAAAGATGATATCCTATCAATATGGGCCAACATTTCTAAAGAATGCTTTCAGCACCTTGTTGAATCAATGCCACATTGAATTAAGTTAGTTATGAAGGCAAAAGGGGGTCAAACACACTATTAGTATGGTGCTCCTAATAATCCTTTAGTGGAGTGTATAATACACCATTGTACACAAGCTGGTATTTTTAATGTGAGATGTAGTTGCCAGTTAAAGGGTTAGTTTACCCAAAAATCATTTACTCACCCACTTTTTCCATTGAACGCTAAAGGTGAAAAGCCATGCTTTTTAGTTTATTTATATACATGGCATCTTACCTTTTATTCTGAACTGCATGCATCAGTCTTTTAGACCCAGAAGCACTTTAGATTTCGATTTTTCTGTGTCTCTCAGAGATGTCAACACGGCTATTATGGAGCTGCTGATTATGGCCTACGCACTGAAGACCTCCTGTGCCAAGAACATCATCGGCGTGATCCCGTACTTCCCCTACAGTAAACAGTGTAAGATGAGGAAGAGAGGGTCTATAGTGTGCAAACTGCTCGCTTCCATGTTAGCTAAAGCAGGTAATGTCTATGATGTTCTTACTTCTGTTTTCACACTAGTAACAGTCAGTCTTTATGATTATACACTCGATGACTGCTGTTTATTCAGTGTCTGCTAACAATGAAAACTATTAATTTTACAAAAACATTTTACTCCCTGCATTGATAATTAGGTCTGACTCATATAATCACAATGGATCTGCATCAGAAAGAGATCCAAGGCTTCTTTACATTCCCTGTGGACAACCTGCGGGCTTCTCCATTCCTGCTGCAGTACATCCAGGAGGAGGTCGGCAGCATTCACTGACAAAAACTTAATAACTAATCAATTAATAATTAATATTGATAATTTCTCTTCTTCCTACTTCTGTTTTGCATAGGTTCCTGATTATAGAAATGCTATCATTGTAGCCAAGTCCCCATCTGCTGCAAAACGGTAACTGTTCCTGGGTTTGTTTTCCATTTGTGTTTGTTTTGTGGGTGAAAGCAGGCCTAGATGGAAGTGGATGAGGGAGTGTATCTAAACATTGTGAAATGTGTTAAACCGAGCTGAGAATACTACATTTTTAGATGAAAGTTTTATCCAATTAAATAACATGCTTGGGGCAGATAAAGTATTTCACTTTGTGGATGGATGCACATTTGCAGAGATTTGGGAGTGCAGAGTGGATGCGGGTCTGCTTGTTTACAGTATTTCGAAACCAAACTTTCAGGTTGCTTAAATTGCTCCATTATGCTTTTTTGGATATTTCCTTGAGTTGTTGACTCCCAAAAGAAAGAACCACTTCTGAACTGCCTGAAACCAGTTTTCCGTCTTACGTCGTCTGTTACTAAACGTTACGTGTTTGGTCGTGTTTGGATTCCAGCATGCACTGTAACCGGTTCGACCAAAAGTCTGACCAATCAGAGTAGACCAATCACTACCATACAATATGCAGGATTTTTGCAGCAAAATATCCAAAAACCACTAGGCTAATGTTATATATTTTGTTTTGTTGATTACTTACAATATCCCAGATGTTTCCAACTATTTGTAAATCGTGAGAAAATTGCGATTTTAATCAAGGAAACGGGGTGAGGAGTCGCTAGTCAATGGCGTCATATCCGCGTTAACCTAGTTTCCGCTCGTACTGCCATTGTAACCATGGCGACAGACCGGGTTATTGCCGTTATGCTGTTATTGTTCAAACATTATGGACCATGGCAAGCAGACTGAGACAAAAAGAGGACTAAAACAAGGATCAAAATCTTAGAGATGCCGAGAGCTTCACGTCCGTGTTTCATGTACTTTATTAGAGTGGTGATGAGCAAATGTACATAATCAATGTTATGTAGTTCAACATGATGAAATATTAGAATATGATCTGTATGTTATTCTCTAATGTTAATCTAGCTTGGTCTTATACAGCCAACAAACAACCTAACTAACAACATTCAACACACTCAAATGCCGGTTAGTGTGATAGTGAAACTGTGGAAACGTGAAACAGTGCTCTGTTACCTTAAAGGGTTAGTTCACCCAAAAAGGAAAGTTAAGTCATTAATTACTCACCCCCATGCTGTTCCAACCCGTAAGACCTTCGTTCATCTTTGGAACACAAATAAAGATATTTTTCATTAAATCTGAGAGGTGGATCACTCCTCCATAGACTGCCTAAGGGACTGGCTCTTGACGGCCCATAAAGACATTAAAGAAAATGTTTAAATATTCCATGTGCCTACAGTGGCTCAATTATAAGTTTGTTAAGCGACGAGACTACTTTTTGTGCAAAAAACCCCCATAAATAACGACTTTATTCGACTATTCCATTACTTCCTTATGGGCGCATGCACGAGAACTGAGATGAGGACGTTCTTCTTCGACTACTTCTTGTTACCGGCTGCTCACCGCTTAGGAGTATTACCGCGCCCCTACCGTATAAGATGATGATCCATATATATAAGCGCTACGGATTATAAGGCGCACTGTCGTTTTTTGAGAAGATTAAAGGCTTTTAAGTGCACCTTATAGTGCGGAAAATACGGTAATTGAAAAGCGTATGTACAGCGCGCATCTTTCTCTGCTTGTAAACAGAAAGTTTTGCGCTTCCAGCTATATCAGCACATCATCTTATACGGTAAGTGGCGGTAATACTCCTAAGCGGTGAGCAGCCGGTAACAAGAAGTAGTCGAAGAAGAACGTCATCATCTCAGTTCTCGCGCATGCGCCCATAAGGAAGTAATGGAATAGTCGAATAAAATCGTTATTTATGTTTTTTTCCGCACAAAAAGTAGTCTCGTCGCTTGATAAACTTATAATTGAGCCGCTGTAGGCACATGGAATATTTCAACATTTTCTTTAATGACTTTATTGGCCGTCAAGAGCCAGTCCCTTAGGCAGCCTATGAAGGATCGATCCAGCTCTCAGATTTAATAAAAAATATCTTCATTTGTGTTCCGAAGATGAACGAAGGTCTTACGGGGTCGGTACAGCATGGGGGTGAGTAATTAATGACTTAATTTTCATTTTTGGGTGAACTAACCCTTTAAGTTTCATTCGTCTAATAAACTGACCTGTGTGAGTAATTCGGCATGTAGTTCGGTAGAATGAAATGTCCTTATTCCTTTATATCCGCGGGACTCGCGTTGCGTGTGGCGCTGGTATACGTATAGCAATCGCACCCTGCTTCATACTACAGTCATGTTACAAACATCAATGTATTTACTCATCCATAAAAGATCCATCAGCTTGACAACAAGATCCATACTTAAGCTTAATGTGGAATATACATCATTAATACACGCATTTGTTATTGTAAGAGGTTAGCGATCCCTGGTGGCGAAAAAATCTTGCATATTGTACCTTTAAATGTCCACGCCAGCGAGCGCCTTGGGCCGTTCAGTGCAGAAGTAGTAAAATCTTGTAAATCTCGTAAAACTTGATTATGAGTCCTAATCATAAATACAGTGCATGTTCACAAACAGTTTAAATAAATAAAATATATATATTTTAAATAATTATTTAAAATAATCATTTAGAAAGGGCATTTTGCGCAGGTTCTGGCGCACACACGGTTTTATAAGTTTGAGTCTTTTTTGGCGTACACCGTTTTTGGTTTTTAGGCGCACACATACTTTAAATAAGGATCCTACGCAAAGTTTTATAAATGATGCCACTGGTAAAATAACAATTCCATTAACTATACAAAAAAAGCATGTTTCTTTTCCCACACAAGACAATGTAAGACTTTGTATATAGCACACTTGGACTTTATGTGCTTTTTTAGTTTCAGCAGTCACTATGAACTGTCATTATTATGAAAAAGTGTTATTAAATATTAAGTTCAGGAATGCTAAATCTCCTAGAATCGCTGAATCACAACCTGGCACTCATGATCATATAGGCAAGAGGCCCATTAGTTAAGTCTTTATGTGTCCTCTCTCTTGTCGTCTCTTCAGGGCTCAGTCGTATGCAGAGCGTTTGCGTCTCGGTCTGGCCGTCATGCACGGAGAAGCTCAGTGTTCGGAGTCAGACATGGCAGACGGGCGGCATTCTCCACCCTGTGTCCGCAACACCTTTGGACACTCCGGCTTGGAGTTGCCATGTAAGAACCACCACACTGTAGATCTGCACGACCCATTATTAAACTCTTAACCAGGTTATAAACACTAACTAGACCAGCAAGACACTCACAAAACCTGTCAAAACATGTCCGGCTTATATTTGACCTTAAAATCAAAAGAATGAAATGGTTGTTTTAAAAAAAATAATTTTTCATTGAGATTTTATTATCTGGCAAATCTCATTCTTAGTAGTGTAATAATAATAATTAAAAAACACAACAAAGATATGAAATTGAGGTTCTGAAGTATTTGTACCTCATGGTAGTATGTGTAGTAATGCCTTTTAGGTGATTAAATAAAAAAAGTAAAAGTAGAATATAAAGAAGCAGTGTGGTTTTGAGAATTAGGGTGGAAATGGTCCATGTATGTTATGTAATGAAATAATGAAAGCAAAAGTGATACTTTAAGTGAATTCTTGTTGAAAAGTTGATTTTTTTTTTCTGCTTTCAGTATTAAACCAAAAAAAAGCAAAACAAATGAATGTACACAGACAGAAAATTTGTTTATTTGTCATTAACATAAAGCCACAGTGCAAGAAAGACTTTGTGGGGAAACAAATTAACTAATTGTATTTATTTTATTTAGGCTATGCAATTTAATTCTTAAAAAATCTTTTGATTTTGGGGTGAAATGTAATCTAGACATGTTTTTGTGAGATTTATAGCGTGATCCCGTTAATAGATGGGTCGATTGCTGCATTCAGGCTGCCGAATAGCTGATTCTGGAGATCTGTTAAGTAGTTCAAGATAGGTCAAGAGATTTTTTAACCCTCCCACATTCATTTAGCTCTGTCTCTAGATGTTTACTACGGCTTTGTCTCAAAACCTAGTCAGTACGTGAGCTACCTTGACAATCTGCTCTGCTCTGTTCTGTTCCAAAATCTAGCAAGCCACCAAAGTAGAAAAACAGTTTATGCTATGTTGCATAAACTCGGAATTCGGAAGTTCTTGGAATTTCTTAGTATTAATGTGTAAGTATTTAGAAGTTGATTAAAGTTTCTCCCTATTGTGACATACTGTATATTATTGTGAAACTAACTAAATATATCTAAATGGGGACTTCTGGTTTAACTTTAAAGATTTTGAGTGGGACCTACTAGCAGTCCAATTCGAGGGCTTGGAGCCAGAGGGGCGTAAGTGGCTTTTAACAAACTTTACAGGAGAGACAAAACAAAATTTTGACCACATTTCAATTACCTGTATTGATAACCTTAAACCACAAACATTTCAAACACAGACATACCTACATTAATGAGTATTTAGGTAAAAAATGTATGGCATATATTAACACAATGACAATGTTCTAAAAAAATTTAAAATAAAAAAAGTCAAATATGTCAGATGCGCCTTTTTGTTCCTTTATTCAATACAGTTTATCTCAGATAGGTATTTTTGACACCATTGGATAGTGCTCACCGAGACGTTTATTTTGATATAAAGAAGTCATATTCGGCCAAAATGCCACTTACGCCCCTCTGGCTCCAAGCCCTCAAATTGACCTATGGCTAAGCCACGCCCTCAAACGCGATGAGCCAATCACACTGCGCAGCTAACCCAATACACTCGGACATTCTCTGCTTTCACGTCCATTGAAATGCATTGCGGTTAGTTTTCATTTGTTTTTTTCTTGTCATATTAAGTTTAAAATGGGCAAATGGTGTGCATGGGGTACATTCAGGGCTGGACGATTAACCGAAAAATAATTCGAAACCGAAATTCAGAGCCTATAACCGACGTGATTTTACCATGTCGGTTATTTCGATTTTTGAATACTATTAATATATCCGCCCACTGTGTGTTAACGTACTTTCCCCTTAAACATAGTAGTCACGTCACTCCACCCTGTCCAGTCAGCGACATTGAAACAACATGAGCCCCTTTCACACAGCGCGTTGATCCCGGGAAATTGCCAGAACAAACACCTGTGTGAGCGCAAACACGGCCCGGGATTGGTGCCGCCAGGTTGGGGACAGAGTAACAATTGCTGTGTTCAGTCCATGGTTCAGTCACGGAGCGCGCGCTGTGTGAACAAAAGCCGTAATGTAATCAATGTCGCGTTGCAGCCTAATGATGCCGTTTAAGCCGGGATCGTTCGCCAGCGTGAAACGGTACGTAATGCGCTAGTTTATTATCGAATTTAGAGAAAACAAATGCGCAAGCGTGGTTTTTCGAAAAAGAAATCGCAACTCATAAGCAAACTATAGACGCTGCTGAGACATGTCAAGTGTCTTTGCGGGTAACTTGTGTGTGAACGCACTCTCTGATTCCTAGAATACTGAGTCAACTCCGCAACAGGAGCTGCTTTTACCAAAGAAACACGCAAAAAAAAGAGAGAGAGAGACAGACAAACGCCCAGCAACAAGTGCCTCCACTCCACAAAGCAGCTCACGATAACACAGGCATTTACAGATGCCATACAATATGAAAAGGATTAGTTTTTTAGTTTTATACAAGTTATATTTTACTTTTTAGATGGCAATATTTACAATAATTTATTTTATTTACAAAAATAACTATTTTCTACATTTTTTATTATTTTAAAATATTTAATAAGCATTAAAAGCTATCTGTGTGTTTCCTTATTTTAGAATCTCAAAGATTATGCACTAAAAAAATACATACATATTTACAGAATAAGCCTTGCCAGTGACATGAGAAAGAAAAAAAAATCGTTCAATAATCGTAATCGAGGTGACTTGTTCGATTAATCGTGATTATGATTTTAGCCCAAATCGTTACAGCCCTAGGGTACATGCAACTTCGACACTAGCTTTTTTTACCCTTTCCCAAGCCACATCTCAACCGAAATAAGTGTCTGCTCTGGATTAAGTTATGCAGTTGACCACAACACCAACTAAACGTGGATAAATCAAACAAGGATGTCTACATCTGTTCTAAGTTAAGTCAACAATGTATTTGAACGTTATCTTTAAAATCTCTAACGTAACGTTAGCCTAACATTAGAAAATGTTAACGTTAGCTTCTAGCTGCGCTGTACATCATGTCACTTAGCTTCATTAACGTATCTGTAAATAACTGAGATAACAAATGTTAACAATGTTGTGCTGAATGATTCATCTAAATACTGCAGCACTAAACGGTGATGGCAACGATAAGCGTTTATCATGTTTACACTGTGACCTGCACTTTTTTGCCCATCCCTGAATGTTGACTGTGTGTCTGAGTGAGTGGAGTGGGCGTGGCTTAGCCATAGGTCAATTGGTGAGAGTAGGTTGGGAAATTGATTGGTGACTTTCATCCCAATAATCGATAGTGCCCGATACTGTATGGTCCTGAGAATTTTAATCAAACTTTGAAAAATATATCTCTCTGAAGCATGTGCATATATAAACCAACAATTAAAGAACTGCACGAACTCTTAGAATATGTTTCAGTTACCATTACAAGACTTGCTTTCCATGATGAAAGTTTTACGGCATGCTGTTTAGGTAGACACTGACCAATAAAGGAATTAGACAAGTCATCTAGGTTTTGAGAGACAGCTATTATTTTCAATGTTCCATGTGCTATTTGTTTTATTTTAAGATACCGGCGTCTTACCTTGAGCACACAGTTTACTTAATTAGGAAGTTCATAAACACACTGATATGTAGCATATTCATTTATGAGCAGGTTTTGTGTGGTATGTGTCTTGGCCTTTATATACTCACATTGCCTGAGGAGTTCACTCCAAGTAGCTCCATGTACATTTATGTGTGGACTTTACCAATCCTCAAAATACCCTCTCTTGTATTTGTTCTCAATTTGAAGGCACTTAATTCAACTTGAAGTGTAAAAAAAGTTTATTTGAAAGCTTAGAAAAATGTGTAATAAGGATTGTTGAAGTCCTAGTTTCTTGTTTGTATGTTCTACCATTTGTGTGTGGATTTTTGTTTAACGTGATGTTTATTTATTGGTATTAGGCAAACAACAAGTTCCGATTCCCAGGCATAGAGCTCCCAAGTATGACGGTTAACTCTATTTGCTACCGATCACATCAGTGAACACGCTGAAATGTTTCCTATTGCATGCGTGCAGTGGCTGAGGTCTCTCAGTGTCTGTGATCCCAGCACTCTGAAGTACTTACTCTATTCATCATAAGGTCTATCAATTCACCCAAAAATGTGTTCATTATTACTCATCCTTGTGTTGATGTAGATTTTCATTCATTTTTGGTACACAAATGAAGATATTAGATGAGAGATTTCTGTCCCTCCATTGACAGCTATGCAGCTTCCACGTAGATGCTTCAAGTTTATAAAGGGATCATAAAACTAATCCATATGAATCAAGCAGTTTATCAACATTTTCTGAAGAGCCTAGATCGCTTTATATGATTAATAGATTTGATTTACGCTTTTATTTACATGTAAACATTGATGAGTGAACACGAGTAACACAAGAGTGAACTTATTGGTTCCCGCTGAAGCTCAGACGTGCTGCGTAACACGAGAATGAACCTCATTGGTTCTTGGAGAAGCTCAAACGTGCTGTCGTAACTCAATAATGAATCTCATTGGTTCTTGGAGAAGCTCAAACATGCTGCGTGATACGAGAATGAACCTCATTGGTTCTTGGAGAAGCTCAAAAGTGCTGCGTAATACGAGACTGAACCTCATTGGTTCTTGGAGAAGCTCAAACGCTGATGTCGTAACATCAAGAATGAACCTCATTGGTTCTTGGAGAAAGCTCAAAAGTGCTGCGTAATACGAGACTGAACCTCATTGGTTCTTGGAGAAGCTCAAACGTGATGCGTAACACGAGAATGAACCTCATTGGTTCTTGGAGAAGTTCAAACGTGATGCGTGACAAGAATGAACCTCATTGGTTCTTGGAGAAGCTCAAATGTGATGCGTGACACAAGAATGAACCTCATTGGTTCTTGGAGAAGCTCAAACGTGATGCGTGACACAAGAATTAACCTCATTGGTTCTTGCTGAAGCTCAAACGCTGATGTCGTAACATTAGAATGTGTAACACAAGAATGAACCTCATTGGTTCTTGGAGAAGCTCAAACGTGATGCGTAACACGAGAATGAACCTCATTGGTTCTTGGAGAAGCTCAAACGTGATGCGTGACACAAGAATGAACCTCATTGGTTCTTGGAGAAGCTCAAACGTGATGCGTGACACAAGAATGAACCTCATTGGTTCTTGGAGAAGCTCAAACGTGATGCGTGACACAAGAATGAACCTCATTGGTTCTTGCTGAAGCTCAAACGTGATGCGTAACACGAAAATGCGTAACACAAGAATGAACCTCATTGGTTCTTGGAGAAGCTCAAACGTGCTGCGCAATACGAGAATGAACCTCATTGGTTCTTGCTGAAGCTCAAACGTGATGTGTAACATTAGAATGCGTAACACAAGAATGAACCTCATTGGTTCTTGGAGAAGCTCAAACGGTGCTGCGTGACATAAGAATGAACCTCATTGGTTCTTGCTGAAGCTCGAACGTGATGCGTGACACAAGAATGAACCTCATTGGTTCTTGCTGAAGCTCAAAACGTGATGCGTAACACGAGAATGCGTAACACAAGAATGAACCTCATTGGTTCTTGGAGAAAGCTCAAACGTGCTGCGTAATACGAGAATGAACCTCATTGGTTCTTGGAGAAGCTCAAACGATTGATGCGTGACACGAGAATGAACCTCATTGGTTCTTGGAGAAGCTCAAACGTGCTGCTTAACACGAGAATGAACCTCATTGGTTCTTGGAGAAGTCTCAAAATTGCTGAGTAACACGATAATGAATCTCGTTGGTTCTTGGAGAAGCTCAAACGTGCTGCGTAACTCAATAATGAATCTCATTGGTTCTTGGAGAAGCTCAAACATGCTGCGTAATACGAGAATGAACCTCATTGGTTCTTGGAGAAGCTCAAAAGTGCTGCGTGATACGAGACTGAACCTCATTGGTTCTTGGAGAAGCTAAACGTGCCTCCTAACTTACGAGAATGAACCTCATTGGTTCTTGGAGAAGCTCAAAAGTGCTGCGTAATACGAGCACTGAACCTCATTGGTTCTTGGAGAAGCTCAAACGTGATGCGTAACACGAGAATGAACCTCATTGGTTCTTGGAGAAGTTCAAACGTGATGCGTGACAAGAATGAACCTCATTGGTTCTTGGAGAAGCTCAAATGTGATGCGTGACACAAGAATGAACCTCATTGGTTCTTGGAGAAGCTCAAACGTGATGCGTGACACAAGAATGAACCTCATTGGTTCTTGCTGAAGCTCAAACGCTGATGCGTAACACGAGAATGTGTAACACAAGAATGAACCTCATTGGTTCTTGGAGAAGCTCAAACGTGATGCTGTAACACGAGAATGAACCTCATTGGTTCTTGGAGAAGCTCAAACGTGATGCGTGACACAAGAATGAACCTCATTGGTTCTTGGAGAAGCTCAAACGTGATGCGTGACACAAGAATGAACCTCATTGGTTCTTGGAGAAGCTCAAACGCTGATGCGTGACACAAGAATGAACCTCATTGGTTCTTGGAGAAGCTCAAACGTGCTGCGTAATACGAGAATGAACCTCATTGGTTCTTGCTGAAGCTCAAACGTGATGCGTAACACGAGAATGCGTAACACAAGAATGAACCTCATTGGTTCTTGGAGAAGCTCAAACGTGCTGCGTGACACAAGAATGAACCTCATTGGTTCTTGCTGAAGCTCAAACGTGCTGCGTGACACAAGAATGAACCTCATTGGTTCTTGCTGAAGCTCAAACGTGATGCGTAACACGAGAATGCGTAACACAAGAATGAACCTCATTGGTTCTTGGAGAAGCTCAAACGTGCTGCGTAATACGAGAATGAACCTCATTGGTTCTTGGAGAAGCTCAAACGTGATGCGTGACACGAGAATGAACCTCATTGGTTCTTGGAGAAGCTCAAACGTGCTGCTTAACACGAGAATGAACCTCATTGGTTCTTGGAGAAGCTCAAAATTGCTGAGTAACACGATAATGAATCTCATTGGTTCTTGCTGAAGCTCAAACGTGCGTAGCGGTTTTGAAATTACATGAGGGTGAGTAAAGGATGACAGAATTTTCATTTTTGGTGATCTAACCCTTTATATTTTCCTCGTTATTATGAGCACAAGAGAAGTTAAAAATGTAACAATAGCAATTGTAAGTTATTACGAAGAGTAGGGTGGGCGGTATATCTAAAATATCACAATACAAGTATGCAAACAATCTGCATCTCGAGTATGTATCTTTAGGTATTTTCTATATAAATTCTAATAATTATAAAAGTTTTTATTTTAATAAGCATGTCGTACTGAATTTTTTTTGCATGATCCATTTAATTAATGCGGTCTTATGCTTTTTTTAATTTTAGTTTTTGTAATGTTGCTGTTTGAGCTTTGTAAACTTGCAATCTTTTTTTTTTTTTTTTTTTTTTGCTGAAAGTCCAGAAGGGAAGATATTTTATTTGAGAATCCCCTTTCCAAGAACTAGAAACGTACTTTTTCTAGACGTTAGCCATTTAAATAATACCCATCCACAGAATACGCAAAAACGGTACAAGGCCTCTTTGAGCCAGAAGACAGTGTTGTTGCGGTCAAAGAGATGCTGTTTTTTCCACCCCATTTCCAAAAACGTATTTGTTTCACCTTCCTACGGTCGACGAACTTCGAGTGCTTGACGTAACGGCTTCCAGAAACTAACAGTACAATGCACGGAAGCTTCTTCTGAAACCAGCGCAGTCTCATCCCAATTCGTCATATAACTGACGACTTCGGACGTCTTTTGACCATTCATCAATATACGACTTTTCAGGGCCCCCTCAAACGTCGGTAGATGACGTTATGGGATCCTAACTCTACCCCAGACCTAAACCGAACCCTAAACCCAACCCCGTCAGCTAACTGACGTTAAAGGTAAAGCGTCAGTTGTATGACGGCCCGGGATCGTCATCTACCGACGTTTAAGGGAGCCTTAAAAAGTCGTAAATTGACGAATGGTCAAAAGACGTCCCAAGTCGTCAGTTATATGACAAATTGGGATGAGACTGTGTTACTGAAACTGTGCAGTTCCCACTTTGCCGGGACAATCTATTGTTTGTGGATCCCACATTGTATGTCTTATTACTTGTAGCTGCGTTTTCAATTAACAGTTCCAATTATACGCTTTGTTGTTGCTACGAAGCTGACTGGCGTCACTCGACTGCTAGCCAACATTAGTGTTTATATAGTATCTACTTTTGCTAGCTCTCGCCTTTTTCTACCACCCCTTAGGGAAATTTACCATAGTTTTGTGATCGATTACTCTTCGTATTACCACAGTTTTCCGACAAATATTATGATTCAATTGTGTATAACATCTAAAATGTATAAGAAAAAACATCTTTTTACATCTGAGAGGAGCTTGCAGTTATGGTAAGGGGCGTGACATTTCCCGAACACGTGCTAAGAGGTGCCAATCACAACGCACTGGGTCAGCTAACCAATCACAGCACAGTTCGTATTTCAAAAGGAGCGGCTTCATCGAAAATGACTCAGACTGGGGAGAGAAGTGCTGTAATGTAAAATATGTGTTACATAATGTGTTTTTTTTTTCAAACGTGAAAGCATATTCTAGTACACCCCAAAAATAAGAGTTCGTAAAAGGGCATAATACGACCCCTTTATGTATTTTACAATTCAGATACTTCATCTTATGTTATATTTTTATTTGAAATGGCTCATTAGAAGCCATTGTACGTAGCTGCTCAAATACATCCACAATAGATACTGCCATACCGCCCAGCCTTGATATCATTTTACTAAATAATTGTAAAAATGGATGTTTAAGCTTCAGAGTGCTTCACTCAAACAGAACTAAGAAACCTCAATTGAAGTGCTTTTTTCAATTTCCATGTAATTATCATCAGTTCCATCGAAATGGAACCATTGAATGTGTGTCCGAGAGATATGCCTTTATTTGTGATCCAGGCCTATCTAGCCAATCAACACACCATGCCTGCTTATGAAAACCCCTAGATGGAGTTTTTAAATGGTAGTCTTGTAGATGCTTGTAACCAAGGCTCTTGCATCGTCTTGGAAACACATGACCTTGATAAATAGAGGAAGGTGTTCGCTGAAAGTTCCTATCAAGAGTTAGAGTTTTTGATACAGGGCTAATTTAAAAACAAGCTAGCATATGTGAAGTCAACATATGCTTTGTGGTCTCATAAGCTTGTAGAAATACACATTGATAAACAATTGAGAATATAATTTATTCAATGGAAAACTCGTTAATATCTTCTACCAGACTTCAAAATTGCTGTTGTCTATCCGCACTTGTTGGGGTCGTTCACACAGGACGTCATCTTGCGTCATCTGCGTTTTTTTTAATATCATTTCTATATTTAGTGTCTAATTTTGTTCGAAAACAATGACGAAAAAAATTCAATTACCTTGTTTTTAATGACTGATTACAAGATAACAAGGTCATTAAACGATTACTGTGACTTTATTAATATGCAATATTGTTCAGACTAATATGTAGGTAAAAAAATACAAATTTACCTTCTTCGTAAAAAAGAGAGACAAAAACATTTACAAACTGCTATACAAGCCTTTCCCTTCGAACAGGGTTTCTAGACAACTATACGCCTTATTCAGCGGCAGCGCCATCTTTGATTTTTAATGAGAATGAAAGCGAGGCTGTGAGGGGATAGACATGCATCTCTTCAATGGATTGTACTGTTATTTAATGTGTTTTTGGATTGTTCTGCTCATGAAACACTGGAAAAAATATGTTTCCAAGAAATTTCAGTTGACAAAAAACTCCCGACAATGTAAGCTGTGGAAAATTGTAAGTAATCTTGGAGTTTATTCAGCTTTTTACAGTGGATGCCATTGGAAACACGGTAAGTCTATCCCTCACAGCCTCACTTTCATACCTGTCATGGCGCTGCTCTGAATAAGGTCTATACCTGGCCATTTGCTAATCAAAACTAGCCTGATCGTGGCCAAAACTAGTTTTTAGGGGTAAAATCACATTCAAGTTACTTTAACCTGCGGACTACAAAAACTTGGCAACATTGACTATAAGCTTTCATGTTTGTGGTTGCCAGATGTTGGGAGTTTAAATCCCCCAATCAGATTCATTTATATTCAATTAGAGCTTTTCTGTTTAAAGGACATTTTTTTGACCCAGTGTTTTACTTCATCTTGCAATCTGGCAACCATATTTAATAGAAAAACCTTAAAGATATAGTCCACCCAAAAATGATGTCACAATTTTCCGACCAAGTTTTCCAAACTGTATAAATTTCTTTCTTCTGCTGAACAAGAAGATGATATTTTGAAGAATGTCAAACCAAGCAGTTGATGAACCCCATTGACATCCATAAAATATATATATATATATATATATATATATATATATATATATACACACTCACCGGCCACTTTATTATGTACACCTGTCCAACTGCTCGTTAACACTTAATTTCTAAGCAGCCAATCGCATGGCGGCAACTCAGTGCATTTAGGCATGTAGACATGGTCAAGACAATCTCCTGCAGTTCAAACCGAGCATCAGTATGGGGAAGAAAGGTGATTTGAGTGACTTTGAACGTGGCATGATTGTTGGTGCCAGAAGGGCTGGTCTGAGTATTTCAGAAACTGCTAATCTACTGGGATTTTCACGCACAACCATCTCTAGGGTTTACAGAGAATGGTCCGAAAAAGAAAAAACATCCAGTGAGCGGCAGTTCTGTGGGCGGAAATGCCTTGTTGATGCCAGAGGTCAGAGGAGAATGGCCAGACTGGTTCGAGCTGATAGAAGGGCAACAGTGACTCAAATAACCACCCGTTACAACCAAGGTGGGCAGAAGAGCATCTCTGAACGCACAGTACGTCGAACTTTGAGGCAGATGGGCTACAGCAGCAGAAGACCACACCGGGTGCCACTCCTTTCAGCAAAGAACAGGAAACTGAGGCTACAATTTGCACAAGCTCATCGAAATTGGACAATAGAAGATTGGAAAAACGTTGCCTGGTCTGATGAGTCTCGATTTCTGCTGCGACATTCGGATGGTAGGGTCAGAATTTTGCGTCTACAACATGAAAGCATGGATCCATCCTGCCTTGTATCAACGGTTCAGGCCTTGTATCTTGTATTCAGGCCTTGTATCGAGCGGTGGTGGTGGTGTCATGGTGTGGGGAATATTTTCTTGGCACTCTTTGGGCCCCTTGGTACCAATTGAGCATCGTTGCAACGCCACAGCCTACCTGAGTATTGTTGCTGACCATGTCCATCCCTTTATGACCACAATGTACCCAACTTCTGATGGCTACTTTCAGCAGGATAATGCGCCATGTCATAAAGCTGGAATCATCTCAGACTGGTTTCTTGAACATGACAATGAGTTCGCTGTACTCAAATGGCCTCCACAGTCACCAGATCTCAATCCAATAGAGCATCTTTGGGATGTGGTGGAACGGGAGATTCGCATCATGGATGTGCAGCCGACAAATCTGCGGCAACTGTGTGATGCCATCATGTCAATATGGACCAAACTCCCTGAGGAATGCCTTCAGCACCTTGTTGAATCTATGCCACGAAGAATTGAGGCAGTTCTGAAGGCAAAAGGGGGTCCAACCCGTTACTAGCATGGGTTACCTAATAAAGTGGCCAGTGAGTGTGTGTTTTTATATATATATATATATATATATATATATATATATATATATATATATATATATATATATTTATATATATATATATATATATATATATATATATATATTACATTATATATTAGAAAAGGCAATGATTATCAATTTAACCATTATACAGTATGACAAAAATTTTCATTTACTAAAACTAGAATAAAATTCCCAGCTATTAAGTTGACTAAAACTTGACTAAACATGATGATAAACTAAAAAGTACATTTTACACGGGACTAAGACTAAATAAGCTGACAAAATGAACACTAGATCACTGTGTCAAAACTAAAATTAATTTTTCTGCGGGTTTGGCTGAATATTTTTAGTTTCCAGAGATTCGGTGCATTACTATTTTCACTCATTGTGTCATGTAAAGCCCTGTTCACACTGGAGTTCTCCTGGAGTCTGTGTGCTGCTGGTTTCTAGTACTCAAATCCAGTGTCTAAATATATCAGGCAGGAAATTAATTACGTAATTCAACGCTGATTGTCTAATGACACTGCAAGAATGCACACACTGTAAAAAAATTATGATTTGTAATCATGACATTTTTTCTTTTGTCAAATCAATTTAAATAATTTATGTAGTTCAGATAACATATTTTGAGTTTCTGAAGATTAAGTCAATCTCCTTCATTGTATTAACTAAATTTTTCCATTTCAATGAACTTAATTTTAAGGTAACCAGGTTGCTTCATTTTTTTTAAGTTCAACCAACAATATTTCACAGTGCACAGACTTAAACGGATTGCAGACAAGGAAACGATCTACAATGAATATCTACAATTAAAATCTTGCTTACAAAATGATAAAATGGCCCCCATTTACAGTTCTCAGAAGCGGAAACCCATAGTGGGAAACGGAAACTAAGCTTTCCAATTTGCTGCAATAGCGTAAGAAAATAAAAACCATGATGACGTTTCTATGATGTTCCATAAAGGGAACAAAATATCAAGTTATTTAGTGCGTTGGTCAGAAGACAGAAAAATGTCACATTTGTCATCACTCTCTCTGCCTTTTTGAATGAAACGCTCATTGTGTAAACTAGTTTTCTAAAAATGTAGATTTTCATTGCATTAAAAAAAGAATTGTCAGATTTATAATGTTAGTAATGGTGAAATGCATTATCCCAGTTTGTAAAAAGGGGTGGGTTTTGGTCACCAGTGAAGAACAATGTTTGGTGCATCCGTGTGCTGGTGGAGCTGTAGCTGTAATTCAAGTCAAGATTGCGTCCTCTGTGAATTTATCCTTTCAAATGTGCCATTTTAGATTTTTACATCATAGCAGATCCTTGCAGTATTGAGTCTATAAGCCTGTAAGGTCTGCAAACCTTGTAAATCTGGTAAAGATATTTCTGTATAAATATCGAAAAGCTTTGTGGGTCTTGTTGTTGATGAAAGGCATGTGTTGAAGGCATGCATAACTCCTTTAAAGGAGTAGTTCACTTTAAAAAAAAATAAAAAAAAGTTTGCTGATAATTTACTCACCCCATGTCATCCAAGATGTCCATGTCTTTCTTTCTTCAGTTGAAAAAAAATTAAGGTTTTTGATGAAAACATTCCAGGATTTTTCTCCATATAATGCACTTTACTGGTAACCAAACAGTTCAAGGTCCAAAAGACAGTTTCAGTGCAAACCGTTCAAAGGGCTTTAAACGATTCCACGATGAATAAGGGTGAATGCTTATCGATGAATAAGGGTCTTATCAAGCGAAACGATCGCTCATTTAATAAACAACAAAGTTTAAGTTTTATAAGCTCAAATGCTCGCCTTGCTCTGTTCTGTGATGAGCGTTGTTCAAACTCGTTCATCAAAATGACCAAATCTTTTTTCCGAGTCATTTCGTTCGTTGAATGAACCAAATGACACGAAAAAAGATTCACTTTTTTCACAGTTTTGCTTGATAAGACCCTTATTCATCGTCTGGAATCGTTTAAAGCCCTTTGAACAGTGTGCACTGAAACTGTCTTTTGGACCTTGAACTCTTTGGTTCCCATTGAAGTCCATTATATGGATAAAAAAGCTAGAATCGTTTCATAAAAAACCTTAATTTCTTTTCGACTGAAGACAGAAAGACATGGACATCTTGGATGACATGGGGGTGAGTAAATTATCAGCAAAAGTGTTTTTAAAAGTAAACTACTCCTTTAACCCTATGTATTCAAAAATCGACCCGCCAGTCTTCCTCTCTCGTGTTTACTTGGGTCGGTGTGTTTTTGGCTGTGTTCCAGTGTCTTTCCTCTGGATGAATGACATTAGCCCTTCTTGACCTCTCCTAAATTACAGCAATGTCCTGGAGTCTGTCATGCTGACTCAAGGACAGATTGATTGATTGATTGATTGTGTAGTTTCCTGCACTGACTCCTAGTGTAAACCTCTAGACATTTGCCTCTATGATTGGGTACATTGGGGACCAAGAGATGATCATTTTGATTTCTGCATGGCATGTGCCGCGATGAGTTTTTTCATTGCTATTTGGATTGTATTCAGTTGTAGGTGGGGTAAAATGGGAAGCATTCTCCAACAAATAAGCTAATGTTATGCTATGCTATGCGCTAGGGTTCCGTCAGGACTCTTTAAATTTTAGTTTTACCATTTGATTATATGGGAGGGTTGGGCCATTTCATACACTTCTTACCCCATCTTACCCAATCTACTTTGATGATGGAATGTGATTGTTTGAACTCTTGGTTATAAAAACTATTTCCTGAAGTGTTGTGCAACACCAGTTTATATTTTTCTTTATAGTAATGATGGCCAAGGAGAAACCACCCATCACTGTTGTCGGAGATGTTGGAGGTCGCATCGCCATCATTGTCGTAAGAAATGCGGATTTTTGGAGTAGTTAACAGTATGACTTTGATTTTTATTTTTATATTTTTGATTGACTCATGTGATTTCCGTCCTGTAGGATGACATCATCGATGATGTGGAGGACTTTGTGGCGGCGGCTGAGATTCTGAAAGAGAGAGGAGCTTATAAGATCTACATCATGGCCACCCATGGGCTCTTGTCTGCGGACGCCCCGCGCCTCATCGAGGAGTCCGCTATAGACGAAGTGAGTCTTTCAGCTCATTTACTTCAACACCCTCTGAGAACGGTTCATTCTGGTTCGCCAACATTTGAAATTCACAATTAAAGGAAAGGGTAACACTGTACTAGAAGGGGTGTGCATAAGACTGACATGACACCTTCATAACCATGACATGACATATGAAGTAAGGTTATGCATGTTTGTGACAACTGTCATTAAGTGTCTTTCGCTCAATAATGACATTTTGAATGCAAATATGACTTTGTTTAAGATGTCTTTGTTATAGGGCTGCACGATGCATCACTTTGACATCGATATCGCGATGTGCGCATCCACGATAGTCACATCGCAAGAAGGCGCGATGTCACTAGGGATCGTAGTTAATCCGTGATTCGTGATCAGTAGGCTGCGTGCCAGCAGCTCCCGGCCCGTAACGCTTGGGATTTGTGGATTAAATGCAAAGTTTAACCATCATAGTGAGAGTTTATCAATTTGCAAGTCCTGTCAGTTTAAACATCAAGCGCAAGAAGACTGGAACTTGCGCGCTGTTTTCCGTTTTCTGACTAAAGCGCATTTTTGTCCCGCCAAACTTGACCGGTGAATGATGTAGATGACAATGAGTGACTTCTGCGCTCGTTTAACTGAGAGAGAAAGTCCCGGTCGCGCGTGCACTCACCGTCTTCAAACTCTCTTGCTCTCCCTGCTCGTGCATAGGCTATCAATGAATTGAGTTAACTGAATATCTTTGAGAATACATGACGGTAAAAGGTCGGAAGACCTTTTTTCTGAACTACCACTGGTTGCTGTTCCACACATTCAGATGACATTACATAAACCACACTTTCAAAAAAAAAAAAATGCGATCCGGTGATGAAATGTTTTCCGTGTCTGACAGAAATCTTGTGCGATGTCCTAACCTGCCTGGATAATCACACAGCGGGTATGGCGTGGTCCGTTAATGAAACGTCCGATTCGCGAACTAATGACTCATTTGAACTGATTCACTTTAATGAATGGTTAAAACAACTGATCTATTCAACACTGAACTCAAGAGACATAAATCGGAAACAATTTACAATAAGCTTCCATTTATTAAAGCCTATAGGCTTTAATAAATGGAATTTATTTATAAATGGATTAAAAATCCATTTATTAAATGCTTTAATAAATGGATTATTATTAATGTAGTTAACTATAGTTAACTACATTAATAATAATAATTCATTACATGTATATAGTGCTTTTCTCTGCACTCAAAGTGCTTTATATACAACCACCACTAATGTGCAGCATCCTGTTAACATAACCTGTTAACGACATTAGTAACATTCAATTAATTAATATTAGTTTCTATGCGGATATACTCCATAACAAAACCGCCCCAGTCATTCAATGATTCATTCTTTCCAAATAGAGCTATTTAAATCATCTGGGGAAATTATTCTAATATCGCAATATATATCGCGGAAATATAAAATATCGCAATGCCATTTTTTACCAATATCGTGCAGCCCTACTTTGTTATGACACCTTGACATAAACCAATACACCATAACCTGTCAGTGTCTTTGTCATGACAACTTGACATAAAGTGAAGTTAAACTGTCATGTGGTTGGCTTTGACATTGGCTGTCATGAGGCCATTATAACTGTGTCATGATTTTTTTTCGTGACCTCAACTACAGTGGTACACATTGAATTTGTCATTAAAAAGTTATAATGGCTTCAAATCCTACCACATGACAGTTTAATGTAATGTTAACCAATAAAGCTAGGTGGTTTCTGAAGTTTGATCATTAATCTGCTATGTCATGTTTATGACAGGTTGTGTTGTCTTAGTAATGTAAAGTTGTCATGACAAAGAGACTGACAGGTTATGATGTATTGGTTTATGTCAAGATATAACAAAAACATCTCAAACAATGTCATATTTGCATTAAAAATGTCATAACTGTGCGAATGACACTTAATGACAGTTGTCACAAACATGCATCAACCCTACTTCATATCATATGTCATGTCATGATTATGAAGGTGTCGTGTTAGTCTTATGCACACCCCTTCAAGTAAAGTGTTACCAAGTAAAGTAATTTTAGTAACAGTTTCAATTAGTAACATTTTGCAAGGCTCTAACCAGCACTTACCATTTAGGATTGGAGGAACCTTAAGAAACTGCTATTCAAAGATGTAATTGACCATTGCTTTGAAAAAAATGAAAAAAAAAAAAAAAATGAGGGGAATGTCTATGGTCGTCCCTCAGTGTCTATGGAAAATATGGCCCTGGTACGTTGGGTGTGAATTGGGAAACAGTGTTGTTTTTGGCAGCCCTTTTAGTTTTAGTCTTAGTCTTTTGGACGAAAATGCTTTTAAGTTTTAGTCACATTTTAGTCACTTATAAACTTAATAGTTTTAGTCAAGTTTTAGTCGACGAAAACACAAAAGGTTTTAATCAAGTTTAATCAATTTTAGTAAAAAAAAAAGAGTAGTCTTTAACAAATTAATTTAGTTTAAAAAGTAGTGGAAATGGGCTTAGGTTTGACAGATTTAGCAAGTGTTGCAATTCATAAAACAAGCTAACCTTACAACCTTTGCATAATAAACTAGACTTTCTCATTGATGGAGATGCAGTGCTGCCATTGCCAAGCTGTACAGTACTTCATTGTTGTACTACATTGGGCAGAAACCTTTTATCCCCATAGTTCAAGTTATAGTTTTAGCCTACCCCTGAATATTAAAAGCTATTTTCACCAGTTATCACAGTGATAAAGGAATAAAGGAATGGTTTAAAGTTTAAACAGAAAAAACTTTGAGCTACTAGAACATTACACACAGATAAAGTGGTAACAGTGGAATCACTGTTTTACTCCAGAAAAAGCCAAGAATAAAAACATTCTTACTTTGCCAATTGTGGCTTTATTTGAGAAATTGCTAAAGTGCAATGAACAACGTAGTATGCAACAATAAGATGCATAGGTATTATTTGTAAACACAAACATTATGTATACAACCCAGTCTATCTTTAACTTATGCAAACTGCAAAGTTGAAAACATTCTGAAACAAAAAATAAATATCTAATACTGAGGTGCACTGAACAAAGAATGCATACTTGAATATAAAGTATGAAACAAACATGACACTTGGAGTGTGTTAAACATAAAAATGAATAAGACAATCCCTGAATAAACACTGTATTTGGTCTTGGTTAGTTCGGTATTTTACACTTAGCCCTGTTTTAAGATCGTCGATAAATAGAACGGTTAAGATTGAAATTTGGACAAATGCTGTTGTCCAGAGAATTTTAGGTTTGTGTGTTAGCACCCACACAATCATTCATAAAACGCATTAAACATTCGTTTACAAAGACGTCAAACTCCCGTGGTCAGGGATGTTCACTGATATGCTCACGCAAACATCGCTGCAAAATATGCTTTCCAACAGGTTTTATCCTAGTTTTTGTTCGAGCTCTATTGACTTGACTTGGTACAAAAACTACCATTAAACCCTGTGTTGTTGTTGTTGTGTGGAATCTGGTGCGCGCGGCGGCCGGTGCTGGGCGCACGCGATAGGAAACGGCAGCATTGCTGGTACTTATTTTTAGCTCCATACAGACCGATTTCACGCAAAACAGGCATAAATTACATGCATTGTGAACGTCAGACTTATAATCATTTTCGTTCCGTCTCGTCAACGAAAACTCGAAAACGCTCTCGTCATGTTTTAGTCACCTCAGAGCTATTTTTAGCTAGTCATCGTCGCGTTATCGTCAGAAAAAAACGGTGCGTTAACGAAATCATTTCGTTATCGCCATCACTGACGAAAACATCACTGTTGGGAAAAGAAGGTGATTTCTTCAAAAAAAGTTCAGCTGTAACTCTTTCAAATGGAATAAAATAAATAGGCTTTATGTCGAAGCGTCACGTGACCAAACCGGAAAACGGGTCTCATCGCATCCGCTTGTCAGAGAAAGTGTCAACGGCCGTAAGAACTGACTACGATATCTATGGATTTTTAAGCTAATCTGCTAACCTACCTAGTTCACTTTGTTATTGGCATTTTATTCCATTTAAATATCTAAACGTTACTGTGAAGAAGAAAAATTATAAAACGTTTAAATATCAATCTGCACATGTGAGGGACATTGGTTATGCTAATCTTTGCTCGCTCCTTTTAAGTTATCTTGAGTAAAACCGCAAAATAATCATGAAGCACATAAAAAAGACCAGAACTGGAAACGATGAGACCTGTTTTACAGAATGCGGAAGTAAGTTGTGCATAAAGCCTATTGGGGCTTTCACACCGGGTAGTTCTAGGAACTGGCCAATAGGATGGTTCCCCCAGAACTGAATGGCACCCCTAGTGTGCTTAGTTTACATTCTGTCTTACAGTCCTGTCTAATACGTTTATTAGATAGAACTGTTAAACTTAGAAAGTAGACCGTAATGATTACTTGGTAGCCACGGGGTCTTAAAAGTCTTAAAGGTTTTTAATTTCATGTTCCCAAATTAAAGGAGTAGTTCACTTTTAAAAAAAAAAACTTTTGCTGATAATTTACTCACACCCATGTCATCCAAGATGTCTATGTCTTTCTTTCTTCAGTTCGAAAAGAAATTAAGGTTTTTGATGAGAATATTCCAGGATTTTCTCCATATAATTTACTGGTAACCAAATGGTTCAAGGTCTATAAGACAGTTTCAGTGCAAACTACAAACTGTTCAAAGGGCTTTAAACGATTCCAGACGATGAATAAGGGTCTTATCAAGCGAAACGATCGCTCATTTAATAAATAACAAAGTTTAAGTTTTATAAGCTCAAATGCTCGCCTTGCTCTGTTCTGTGATGAACGTTCGTGACTTTTCCTAAGTCAACTCGTTCATTTTGTTTGTTGAATGCACCAAATTACACGAAAAAAGATTTGTTCATTTTGATAAACGAGTTCGAACAGGAGAGTCATGAACACGCATCACAGAACAGAGCAAGGCGAGCATTTGAGCTTATAAAACTTAAACTTTTTTTTTTACTTACCTTCATTTACATGGTTGCTTAATACGTTCATCAACAAGTATTGATTTTAACAAATATTAAAATTAGGGCTGTCAGTTAAACGCGCTATTAACGGCGTTAACGCAAACCCATTTTAATGGCGTGAATTTTTTTTAGTTGGTCGATGTTACGTTCGAGTGGATGACGAGCGCGAGACGCCGAAATGGATGCCAATAAGATTCTGAATGGAAAATTTACTTAAAAAAAGTTGCCAAATGGTTCAATTGACGAGACCAAAGTGATCTGTGTGTTTTGTCGTTGTGAACTGAGCTATCATCATCACAGCACGTCCAGTCTGAAATACCAATTGATTGCCAAGCACACACACACCTTTTATTGATGGACAGTGTTACATTGGGTGAGAGATTATTTGCTCCAAGTGAGAATGTTAGTGTGAAATTGAACACCAATGTTGTTTTCAATAAAAAACATTTGCACAAAGCAAGCCGATCCACTTTTCCATGTTGATAAGAGCATTAAAATGAGAAAAAATAATGGGACAAAAAGAAATCAAGAGACCTTTAGAATAGATAAAAATGTGCGATTAATTCGGAGTTAACTATGACATTAATGCGATTATCGCGATTACATATTTTGATCGTTTGACAGCACTAACTAAAATGTTGCATGGCCAAATGTTTGGGATGTCTTTCAGGTGGTGGTGACCAACACTGTTCCTCATGAGGTGCAAAAGCTGCAGTGTCCTAAGATCAAGACGGTGGATGTCAGTATGATCCTGGCCGAGGCTATCCGACGCATTCACAACGGGGAGTCAATGGCCTACCTCTTCCGCAATATCACAGTAGACGACTAGCTGGCAGACACGTTTGGGTTAGAGATGAAGGTGAGGTGTAGAGTTTAGGGAAGTATCTTATGCAGTTGAGAGGTGTGCCAATGCAGTTCCCCATTCCCAGCACAACTGAGGACTACAATCACCTTCATTTCTCAAGTGAACCGCTTTTATTCATCAATAAAAATATAAACACACTCCCTTTGCCAAATGACATGAATTCCAAAATAAAGGTACAATTACTCAAACCTGTAAATTTACGCACACATCCAGTTTTTATAAACACAGATGAAGTTATATTCCAATGCAAAGAATAGAAATTATGCAAGTGTTAACCTGAACGTCTGTTTTTACCTTTAAGTGATGTTCTGCAGTTAAGCAATTACAATTAGGGCTAATTTGTTAACATTAGTTAATTCATTGGCTAACATGAACATACAATGAGAAACATATTTTTACAGCATGTGTTAAGCTTTGATAATGTTACCTCTGTTGGTCTTCAAAAAAAGTTTACATTTTTAAAATAATGGACATGATTCGAAAAGGTCAAATTTGATCTGAAGTGGAAGCGTTTGGTACTGCAGCCAAACACAATCTGACTGAAAGCTAACTTTTTGGATATTTAAAGCTCGGATTTAAATTTAGATTTAGATTTCAAACTTGTTTAGATTTATGGCTTTGGTTTTCTTGCAGTTTTAGACTAAACATGATTTATTAAAGCAGTAATCTGCCAAGTGTCGTCTTTGAGATATCAAACTTAAGTCTGTGCGCTAAAGCATTCAAGATTTTACCAGATCTGCGCTCAAAAAGTGAATAAATGGATTTTAAATACAGCGTACATATAATTTAGCATAGACATATACATATATATATATATATATATATATATATATATATATATATATATATATATATATATATATATATATTAGGGGTGTAACGACTTCACTCGTTTTCTTGATGTATTCGATTATAAATCCTACGATGCATATGCATCGACCCTAAAACATGTATTTTGAATCGCTGAATCGTTTATTTACGTGAAACATCGATTTAAAAGGCTAAGAATCGAATTAATCGCGATTCTATAGCGATTCAGTGGTTAAAACATATATAAACACAACCTTAAAGTGTTCCTGGTACAAGCTGCCTCACGCATTGGCCGTGAGACATCCGCATTCTGATTGGTTTCACGCGTCACACACCCCTAATTTCTCACGCTGAAGCCTGGTCGGTCAAATGCCTGAAAGATGAGTTTATCTTTTTACCTGTTGAGCAACTCGTGTTGTGATCGGCTAAGTTATACCACAAATTAGTTAAAATCTCCCGGAATCTAGAGCGAGCTGTGCATACGAGACAGAGGTTGGTGCTCCAAACCACGTATTCGCGCGTGCACGCACTCGGCAGAGAGGGAAAGTGAGCGAGAGACCAGCTTGCGTACGGAGAGTCTTTCCATGTAATAAATGCCCGCCCTTGAATAAAGTGGGCTTTTACTTCACAGCTCAGGACTGGGTAATGTCAATGGTATGGCCCATTTCAGTAAAATCTTATCTCAAAGAAAATAACTGCGACGTTTCCACGCAATGAAAGCGTTTTATTCATAGTGACCACGCAATGGCATGGCAGCTTTATCAATGGCTTGAGCGGTTTGCCCTTAAAACTATTGCTTTCTCGATAGAGAGCTGGAGAGCTCAATCATGGACTGCTCAAAAATCTGTACATGAGAGCTATGCGGACCGAGCGCGAGCAAAATCCAGTGAAAAGATGTTAACGAGTGCACTGAGAGGATGCAAAATGAAACTGATGAAAACGTCTCCATTAATTTGTGCATGTAGTCATTTAATGCAATACTTTAAAAGCCTTTTTTAAAAATTGCTGGTTTCTACAAATGCTAATTCGTAGGCCATTTAATTTTTTTATAATAATATATTTATTAAAATTAAAAACCAACATGAACTAACATTAACAATGGACAAAATCCCCACTATCTGACCCCTGAAGGCCGCTGTGTAATTCAAACTCAGACAAAGACCCATTGGGTGAAGCATTGAAATAATACTATAATGCATATAAAAAATTAAGAATCGTATTAATTCGAATCGCATCGAATTTGGATGTGAATTCGCATCGAATTGAATCGTTTGAATTTGCACAAATCGTTCTTGAATTCGAATCGGAAAACCTATGAATACGTGAATCGAATCGATTCCGCGTGTCTACCCAAAGATTCACAGCCCAATATATATATATATTACTTCAAAAGCATTATCAAACTGAAATATAGTTCATTCATTTCATTGACAAGAAATCAGCCAGGGAGTTAAAAATACAGTTGAACATTGTTTGTTCAATGTTTGTTCACAGTGCATTAGACTAATGTTACCAGATTAGTAACTTTCGATTTTAAAATAAGTGTTAGAAAAAACAAGAGCTCTAAACGAAGCAAGTACTGTGAATACTTCTCCATATACTCCTACACGACACAACTGAAGGGAGTGAAAATGGCACGTAAAACTCCGTCTCTGTCTAATCTGTTCCTCAATTTCTGTGTATTTTACATCTCAGTTGCATTTGTGTGCTAATGTCAAGATCTCGCTGTAGATGATGATACAACTTTTATCATCTTGAAGGCATTTGAAGCCATATTAGCAATACTTGGCCAATTAATTCAGTACACTGTGAATGTTTGGCCAGTTAACGGATGCTTCCTGATTAAACCTTAGATGAGCGGGATAACTGAGGGATGGAGAACACATGCACCAGCACTGCCCCCCCGCCCGCACGTCCCCATTCTTCCTCTCTGTGTGTTTGAAGCACAGCAACACTTCTTTCTTTTAACCTTATCTTCCACATCTCCGTGTTCCTCAATCGTACGTCAACGTAGCTGTTTCCCCAGTGCCTCACTCTGTGAGAGTGAAAGTGGTTGCTATGGCAACCTTATTCGAAGCCGTTATATATTTTTTGCTGTTGTGCAAATATTGTCCGACCTTAAAGAGAACACATTTTTTTGCTGAAACGATGTACTGTATCTGCTGTTGCTTTGCAATCTTATTTTTGTAATAAACACAGATTCGCTTAATGCCGCTCCCTGTTGAATCTTTATTGAACTGAAACATAGAGAAGCACATGCAGTTTTCTTCGGTATGATGCGTTGAAACGTGTCCGTCAAGCTCCTTTCGGGATGTGATGTCATCGGTGGTCTTCAGAGGACGAGTTCGTGAAGGACCCTTTACTTGCTCTAAACTCTCTAGGTTTTACACGCGACACTGAGGAGCTTAGGACCAAGTCAAGCGACCCAAACAGAAGAACCTATGGAAACATTTCTGCGTCTCATTTTGCCTCAAAATCGCTTAAAAATGAAATGGCATAGAAAATCATGCCTATTTTTAGGATAATTATGATGTTTTTAGGTTGAAATGTGACATTACGTTTATGACAATTAAGCACAC
The DNA here is from genome assembly GCA_030378365.1 of Hybognathus amarus. Taxonomy (NCBI): domain Eukaryota; kingdom Metazoa; phylum Chordata; class Actinopteri; order Cypriniformes; family Leuciscidae; genus Hybognathus; species Hybognathus amarus. The sequence continues at coordinate 41,755 of JAQIUQ010001761.1, read as the reverse complement.
ATAGTAAAAAAGAACAGACAAATCATGGTAACGACTGTTTTCTTTTGTTAATTATTTGCAATATCTATTAATAAAAAGTAATCTGCATAAATAAAAAGTGGTGAATCTAAACCTTAAACTACCATGATTTATAAATAAATGTATTTATTTTATTTTGCCCGGTGCTTAATGCAAAACATTGTAATGGTCCTAAAATCTAAATATAATCTATATATATTATCTATCTATCTATATATGAAGAGTTCAGATGCAAAAGCCTCTAAATGCCATTTGAAATTTTCTTCTAAAATGATCATTTTTATCAAGCTTGTATATTAAAGTTCAGTAATTTCACTTAAATGGCAATGAAGATTACCTATTAATTGTCATTTAAGTGAAATTACTGAACTTAAATATACAAGCTTGATAAAAATGATCATTTTAGAAGAAAATTTCAAATGGCATTTAGAGGCTTTTGCATCTGAACTCTTCATATATATATATATATATATATATATATATATATATATATATATATATATATATATATATATGTATGTATATGTATATAAATATATATATATATATATGTGTGTATTTTTTTTAAAGAAAATGGGAACCAGATTTGTCATCTTCATCCTAATGTCATTTCTAAACTTGTAGGACTTTCTTTCTTCCAACATAAAACATTTATCACATATTTATACATTTATTACATATATTATATCACAACATGAGTGTGAGTAAATAATGACATAATTTTCCTTCTTTTGGTTAAACTAACCCTTTAAAAGTTTTTACCCACTCAAAAATATTGACAACATTCTCAAGGATCTTTTCGTCTCAAAAGAACAATGATAGTTGAGAATACAGCAAACCCAAAAAACTGAAGCAAACGTACCTCCAATTGTTGTGTCAGGTTTAGCACTGTTATCTGTGAGACACAGATCTGGCGAGAGTGGCACTTATCAGTGTGTGGATGAACGATGAACAGACAGCTGTGTGTTTAAACCCAGCTCGAAGAGGAACTAGACATGCAGCGTTTAGAGGTCACTTCCCACTTGTGGCCTCAGGAAACAATACACCTTGTATCTACTGTTCGGATGAAAGGGGAAATACTCACAGTTTGTGTGTGCAGTGGGCAACTGTGTTTTAGAGCGTAGACATTTTACAACCTTAAAGTCATTATATATTCTATTTAATACATAAAGATGATCTGCTTGTTTGCATGCAACCAAAATGCCAAAAGGGGCTAAAAAAACTCCATAATGGTAGTTCATATGACTTGTGTATTATATTACAAGTCTGTGTGTATGAGGAACTTACCAAAATTAAACCATTTCAACATTTTCACTGGCATATTTCACTCTTATATGTGTGTGTATGCATAATAAAATCGTCTGTCTGTATCTATATCTATATCTATCTCTATATATTCACACACACCTAAAGGATTATTAGGAACTCCACACTAATACTGTGTTTGACCCCCTTTCGTGCATCTGCACGAAGCTCCTGTTCCACCACATCCCAAAGATGCTCTATTGGGTTGAGATCTGGTGACTGTGGGGGCCATTTTAGTACAGCGAACTCATTGTCATGTTCAAGAAACCAATTTGAAATTATTCAAGCTTTGTGACATGGTGCATTATCCTGCTGGAAGTAGCCATCAGAGGATGAGTACTGTGCATGGTGGCCATAAGGCCGTGTGTCCACCAAAGCGTTTTCTTTTTTTTTTTGCCAGCTGAAAACGCTGAGACGCTCTGCTGAAGACGCCGTGCTTTGAGCGCTTGAGAGCGTTTTGGCAGTGCAGCGTTTTTTCCGTTGAGCCGTTTCGTTGCTATGATATAGAATATCCGCAGCAGTTTGAATGTTGTGCCTGTTGGTCGGTGTGGTATTAGCTCCGCCCCTCCTCCACTGTGATTGGACGGCTGGGTAAAAAGTGACAGTGATTAGCGCTGTGTTTTATCCAAAGTTGAACATTTTCCCCAGCGACCAGTAAAAAGTTGGCCGCTCGGCGCTTCAGCGTGAAAAACGCTCAGCGCCTCGGTACGCTCATGCCGTTTGAAAAACACGGCACTCCCATTGAAAACAATTGAAAACATACGCCAGGCATGTGGAAAAACGCTTTGGTGAACACACGGCCTAAAGGGATGGACATGGTCAGAAACAATGCTCAGGTAGGCCGTGGCACTTAAATGATGCCCAATTGGCACTAAGGGGCCTGAAGTGTGCCAAGAAAACATCCCCCACACCATTACACCACCACCACCAGCCTGCACAGTGGTAACAAGGCATGATGGATCCATGTTCTCATTCTGTTTATGCCAAATTCTGACTCTACCATCTGAATGTCTCAACAGAAATCGAGACTCATCAGACCAGGCAACATTTTTCCAGTCTTCAACTGTCCAATTTTGGTGAAGCTCTTGCAAATTGTAGCCTCTTTTTCCTATTTGTAGTGGAGATGAGTGGTACCCGGTGGGGTCTTCTGCTGTTGTAGCCCATCCGCCTCAAGGTTGTGTGTGTTGTGTCTTCACAAATGCTTTGCTGCATACCTCGGTTGTAAGCGAGTGGTTATTTCAGTCAAAGTTGCTCTTCTATCAGCTTGAATCAGTCGGCCCATTCTCCTCTGACCTCTAGCATCAACAAGGCATTTTCGCCCACAGGACTGCCACATACTGGATGTTTTTCCCTTTCACACCATTCTTTGTAAACCCTAGAAATGGTTGTGCGTGAAAATCCCAGTAACTGAGCAGATTGTGAAATACTCAGACCGGTCTGGCACCAACAACCATGACACGGCTCAAAATTGCTTAAATCATCTTTCTTTCCCATTCTGACATTCAGTTTGGAGTTCAAGAAGTTGACTTGACCAGGACCATACCCCTAAATGCATTGAAGCAACTGCCATGTGATTGGTTGATTAGATATAATTACATTCATGAGAAATTGAACAGGTGTTCCTAAAAATCCTTTAGGTGTATATATATATATATATATATATATATATATATATATATATATATATATATATATATTACTGGAAAGCAAGTATTTAAACAATTACCAGTAATAACTCAATAAGTAGTCCATTTATTTGCAGTGTTAATGGGGATTAAATGTTCATAATGTAATTGTAGATTTCATGACAATTAAGTTTTTAATACTTGGATAACCAAGTAACTTTTGGATAACTCTGAATAACCTTTTTTTAATTTTATGATACATTAAAGAAAATACTTAATGTGGGAACCCACTTTAAGTCACATAAGTCTGTCGTTGTAAAATGTTGTGCTACAGATATAGTGCTACATGCATTACGTTTCATTCAATAGATCATTCACTCAGTGTTTTAGGAAGTACCTTACATCCTGTTGGATATATACATGATAATAGGCCTTTGTTATACGCAGCACACATTTCCTCGTTGCTTTTATTGTTCACTTTATTCATAGCATATCTAAGCTGGTGAAATGAGAAACTCGAAGTCAGTTGATGCACCACAAGGTGGCAATATATGACAAGTCCTGGATGTGCATGCGCTGTGAACATGGAAATTGAGCTGTGGTAGCATCTTTTTTTTATTATTCAAAGTATAAAAGTTAGGTATTATGGTTATGTTTTAATAAGGTTTATGTTTCCTTCTGGATTTTATGACTGATTATTAAACTGTAGTTTGCATGAAACAAATCTCATTTATTAGCTTCTACTTAAAAACTTGAAATTATTTAGTCGATAAATATACAATATATTGCTTTTACAAAAAAAAGTAAGTTTAAATTTTTGTTCTTTCATAGCATTGAAGTCTTTTGTTACACTATTCTTAAAAATACTGTACATGATACTTAGTACAAATATCTAAACATTTTATAAATCAAGACACATTTAATTGAGAGGCAAAATTACTAAACATATACAAAGGAAAATATCTGCAAGTTGGATCAGAAAAAATAAACTTAATAAACTTAAAAGGGAAAACAATTTTTTTTTCTCACCCCATTGGCTGTTATTTGTTCTTGTTCTAAGTATAAAAACTCTCTTAATTTTGATACTTTTTCAGAAAACAAGACTTCATATTCAGTAATATTTAAATATATTGTAAAATATGCCAACAATACTGGGTAAGATTTTTTTTTTCTGCAGTGCAGTGATAAAGAATGAATACATATTTCCAACTAGTTTATCACAAAATGTTGTACAGGTGAAACTGAAAAATTAGAATATCATGCAAAAGTTAATTCATTTCAGTAATTCAACTTAAAAGATGAAACTAATAAATTATATAGACTCATTACATGCAAAGTGCCAATATTTCAAGCCTTTATTTGTTATAATTATGGCTTACAGCTTATGAAACCCCAAATTCAAAATTAAATTATTGTGAAAAGGTTTTCATAGCCATAATCATCAAAATTATAACAAATAAAGGCTTGAAATATCTCACTTTGCGTGTAATCGAGTACTACATAAAATATTAGTTTTACCTTTTAAGTTGAATTTACTTTGTGCTTTGACACATTTCAAGTTCTCTCAACATAAATGCTGCCAGAAAGCATTTGATGAGCAATTAGTTATTTATTTTTCTTTAACAAGTTACAAAAAAAAAGACATCAGTGCATCATACGAGTTTTCGACAGAATAAAAGTGCATGTACAGATTCTGACGGTATATGCAACTGAACAATGAACACGGTGACCTTAATACTTAATAATAGTGCAATGATTTGTAAACCAATGAATGTCATACAGTCAATTATGATAACATTTATGATATTGCAATATTGCAATGATGTAGCATTAAAGTCAGAATATTTTAACATATACGATAGAATTGATCGACACGGATCACACAACTGAAACGTCACGGTCAAAACATTCAACGGATTCTGCGCACAAATGCAACAGTTCATTGTCTTTTGATCATCCTCCCCTTCTCTGAAATTCGTTGTTCCTTTTTCCCTTTCATCACTGCAGTGGATTTTGGAAGCGGGATTATGGGAAGTTTCGCTATGTAACAAAAGCGTCTTCATGGGCCTTCCACATCATCGCTTTGCTTCGGTGTCGAGGAGAACCTCGACCTCGCGTCCTCGCTCGTCTTTCTCGCGGGCTTTAGGAGACCGAGCAGCTGTTGGCCTTGTTCATGGGCGGTCGCAGACCCTTGTCTTTGGGAATGGTCTCCCTGCCGACGCCGCAAGGCCGGGCTGAGGCGGCTGGGGAGGTTGGCTTGCTGGAGCAACTCCCTGAACACCTCCATCACGTTCTCGTTGTCTTTGGCCGAGGCCTCCAGGAAGCAGTTGTTCCAGTCCATCTCCACCTTCGCCAGCACGTCGTCCGCGGACACCCTTCGCTCGTGCAGTCGGTCTGTCTTGTTGCCCACCACTACGATGGGTGTGAACTTGTCCTCCTTGACCTCCAGGATTTCCTCACGTAGGCTCTTGACGGCCTCGAGGGATTCGGGGTCGTCCACGGCAGTAGACCAGGGCGAAGGCGTCTCCGTTCTGGATGGAGAGCTTCCTCATGGCCGGGAAGGAGTAGCTCCCGCTCGTGTCCATGATGTTCACGGTCACTTCGACCCCGGCCACCTCGTACTCCTTGCTGTGGAGCTCCTCCACCGTCCGCCGATGTTTGGGCTTCGAAGCTGTCTTGTAGGAAACGTTTAATCAGGGCTGTTTTCCCAACACCTGCCGCTCCCATGAACACCAATCGCACCTCTGTCTTTTCCTTGCCTTCCAGAGACATGATTCCCAATCCCAAATGCGCAAGCTCTCTAGTGAATGTAAGTCTGAGAGTTTGGATGTGCCTGTTTCCCCTGCAGCTTCAAACTCGTGGATCTTTCTGATTGTGGCTGTCTTGAAGCATGAGAAATGGTTTCAGCTGCATCTGTGTTTGATGTGTGTTCTCATGCCCTATTTATGGCCTTTCTCAATGGCAGGGATTACAAGCCCTCTTCAGAGCTCAGCCAATCAGCTTGCGGCAGCAGCTCCTCTTGTTAAACCACTGGCCAATGGCAATACACTATGCAGATGAGATGCAAGCCCTTGCTGTTGAGGTAGTGGAGAGCTGTCAGATGGGGTTTGCGTCTTGGAGACAGCAGTTGTCGGGTTTTTAAATGTGTGAATTTAATTTGCCTAGAGCATTTTGCCAGTTTATATATTTGCTTGCACAATGTGTAGTGTGTGTATCGCCATGCAGTAGGAGAATCATATTTTGGTTCACAAATAATCTTTCAGTGAGCGGTTCCTAAAAGAAACATTTTTAATAATCTAATTCCAGTATAAAGAACCTTTTGTGGAATGAACTTTCAAGGAGACGGCAATCCCAGTTAAAAAATTATGATTACCTGTGTTTTTATGTGGTGGATATAAGAGTTTCAAATCTGTCACGCACAGGAATTGTGTGTGTGTTTGTGAGAGACAGAGAGATTTTGTCCTGAAACGGCATTCGATTAAAAGTGTCAATTTTACAATTAAATCACAAATCTGTGAAACGCTGATCTAATATGCCACACAGAAACACTGCATCAGTATTTTACATTAGGATTGATTATACTTGCTCAGATTATTATGTGGAATAAAGTGGCACAGGTCTCATTATACAATATGATGACACAATGTCACAAATCCAAGTACATTGCTTTAAAGAGGCTATATGCAGCTTTTTCCCCAAAATAAACGTAACAATAGCCTTTTTATTTCACCATTTATGACTCAAACATCTCCTGATGAGCATACTGACACCTTGTCCGCTCACAGTGGGTGCACCTATAAGCCTGTATCCTATTTTTCCTATTTTCTGTTCCTATTTCCCGCGCTGTCTGCGGATGTGACGTTAAGCGCGTTCATGTTAAACGTTTCAGATCACTCTGCCACCACCGCTAGTCACTCGAGTCGCAACCAGTACACTTATCTCAAACAATATAGGTATTTGACTATTCTTACCTCTGTAAACATAATGTTGACCTCCATGTAGCGGGTGAAGTGTGCACGTTATGAGCGCGCGCTGCGAGAGCGAGCAGAAAGGAAAAGCAGTTCTGTTTTTAGGCCACAGGTGTCAGTCACGAGTTTAAATTTCCGGAAACGCATGTAGATAAATGGAGATAAATTCCTGGTGGTTTCTCTGCCAGGACATTATCCGTTAAGTTTACAGACTTGTCCCTAAAACACAATGCAGTGCGCAAAATGGGTGAAGGACCTGTGAAAAATCAATACGGAAATTCCTTCATATTAACATTACATTGGAGACGAATTTTTATATGTGGGTAAGTCTATAACTATACTTGTATAACACCGTGTCCTAACTACACGCGACGCCGCGACACGCGATAAAAGGTATCTTTTCCATGTTAATCAGAGTTTTTGTCTGAACCAGACGCGACGCTCACGCGCAAGTTTCTAATTTAGAAAACGGTTCCTATTTCTGCGACGTCGCGGCTGACAGAATGAATAAATTACACTGTTTATGATCTACACATTATTTATTTTTAGTTAAAAATAGGTCATTGTGCCACAAGATAACGGATAATTTACCTCAGATTGTGAAAGCAGATAATATAGCGTTCAAAATGAATTATATGCAAACATACAACTGTACTTCATCACAAAATTAGTCAATGAGTATATTTTGTTAATGTTCTGATTTTTAATAATGTTATTTCTTGATTTGATTATGTCCTTACCCATTTCCAATGCGACTGCGGGCCAACAGTGCGCTTTCACAGAGAGACTCTGCTTACACCATAGCTCACACGCTGTTCTGAATATGTGGCATCTCACAGTCGCGTCGCGTCTAGTGTGGACAGACACACTTGCTGTCGCTGGAATTTGATCGTGTCGCGTGTAGTTAGGATGCGGTATAACACTTAAAAAAATTGTTATTTCAAATGTTTCACACATGTGAAATAAATATACACATAAAAGTCAAGTTTTATACCATTTCAGATCAATACAATCAAAAAAGACAGAAAACGTGAAAAAAGTTTAAGGCAACCAGATGCAGGACATTTGAGGTTACTCAACTTAAAGGTCAATTAGTTGTACAAACTTGTATATTCGATCAACTTAATATATTGAGTTGAAGAAACTTATAGTTAAACTTCCATTTTTAAGTTTTCTTGACTGAGAAATATGCAGTTTCTTAACATAGAAATGTAGAGTTTTATTGCATTTACAAATTTAAAGTTGGAGTTAACCAACTTAAAGTTAGCAGGTAATTACACGTCACTTTCCCATGCATGTACATTATCGGTCAAAAGTTTAAGAAACGGTACTCGATTTTTATGTTTTTAAAAGAAGTCTTCTGCTCACCAAGGCTGCAATTTTTTGACAAAAAATACACAAAAACACAGTAATATTGTGAAATATTATGACAATTTAAAATGACTTTTTTATGTTAATATATATTAAAATGTAATTTATTCCTCTGAAAAAAAGCTGAATTTTCAGCATCATTACTCCAGTCTTCAGTGTCACATAATCCTTAACAAATCACTCTAATATGAATGATTTTATGCTCCAAAAACATGTATGATTATTATCCATGTTGAAAACAGTTTTTTTAACATTTTTATTTCAGGATTCTTTGATGAATAGAAAGTTCAAAAGAACAGCTTTTATCTGAAATGGAAAGCTTTTGTTACATTAAACACTACCCTTTAAAAAGTTTGGGGTCAGTAAGAATTTGTATTTTATTTTTGGGGGAAATAAATAAGAAATCAATACTTCTATTCATCAAGGATGAGTTACATTGATCAAAAGTCACAGTAAAGACATTTATAATGTTAGAAAAGATTCTAATTAAATAAATGCTGTTCTTTGAACTTTCTATTCATCAAAGAATTCTGAAATAAAAATGTAAAAAACTGTTTTCAACATGAATAAAACATGTTTTTGAAACATAAAATCATCATATTAGAGTGATTTGTGAAGGATCATGTGACACTGAAGACTGGAGTAATGATGCTGAAAATTCTGCTTTTTTTCAGAGGAATAAATACATTTTAGTATATATTTACATAAAAAAGTCATTTTAAATTGTCATAATATTTCACAATATTACTGTGTTTTTTGTGTATTTTTTAACAAAAAAATTGCAGCCTTGGTGAGCAGAAGAGACTTCTTTTAAAAACATAAAAAATCTTACCGATCTTAAAACTTTTGACCGGTAGTGTATATTCATATATCTAAATAGAGAAAAGTTCCTCCGATGCATGTCTGGTTGGGAGAGGGAAGGAAAGTTGTCACGAGGGAGAAATGGAGCTGATAAATCTCCAATCTCAGGGGAATCATTCGCTTTAAACAAACCCCGAACAGAGGAGAGTCTGCTGGCAAAAAGAGAATGTGACAGAGCTCATAATAACCTTCTCCAATAAGAATAAATGGACTGGGTTTTTGTCCATGGGGAATTGATGGAATGCTTGTTATTGATCGATCTCATGTGAGTGACAGGTTGTCAATATTTTCAGTATTTCAAGAATTACCCATTTCAGCTTTAAGGTCTCAGCCCATACCCCTTAGCTGAGGTACAACAACACTATAATTGATGGTTTACTGCTTTATTTCTCTCTCTCCCTGACTCTGATGTGCTCGAATGTTTGGCTCAGCTTAACATCTCAAGAAGCGGTTCTTTTATCTTAACCTCTTTTGTTAGAAGAACACCACTGACAATCCTTCATTAAGCCTCAATTTCAGTGTATGTGATATAAGCTCGTATTCTTGTCTCTATATATCTCATGTATGCTGCAGTTTCTCTTAGTTTTACTATTGTTTTTCATCAAAATTGCAAAAATAGTGCATGCATTCAAAGCAAATAGTAATCAACTTCAAATAAGGATTGTGATGTAGGAAAAAAATATCATCACGAAATTAAAGACTGAAATGTTTTTTTTGTCTGTATTGTGTTTAATAAATGTAGCTCAAACTAGGCAATTTATCCAGAGGATTATTACTTTTTTAGTATCTCAGTGAGATCCCAGAATGCCCTTCTGTTGAGCTTCTACTCATACCTGTTTCATTTTCTGTTCAAGTAGAGCATATCTGAAACGGGGAAATGCGAAAAGTTAAGTGATCTTGCAGATGAAATTTACATGCTTATAAATAATTTTAATGAAAAATGGAAATGTTCTGGAGTTTGGAGCTGTGATTCAAATGTGTCTCTGTCTGAATAGATATGATGCTCAGAGAAGCAAAAGCTGAGAGAGTCCATATCCTCCCTTACATTTGAGATGTCCCCTCATTAGCTTGTGAACATTAGTTTACTGAATAGCTCAGAAAAGGAAGAGAACTACTATGGCACTGTGAAGTGTGTTTGTAGAGTTTGAGCTCTGAAATTGCTGCTTAGGTCTCTTGAGTAATGTTATTTATTTTTGTTTGTGGCCAATGAGAGCTGGAGAATGTAAAGTAATCAATGTAAAATACATAAAAATATAGGTTTTCACTAAAGAATGATCATGATTTAACCATTGCATGCATGCACCAAGTCTATGCACCAATGTATCATTACATGGTAGTAAACATCATTTACATACAAATACTGGTACTTAAACACTTTGAATTTTTGAGCACAGTTTTGAATCAGTACATTAAAATGGACAGTTTGAACTGGTTCACTGGAAATTAATTAAACTAAGCTCTAATGGCCTTTTGCCAGCGACTCAATGGAGATTGTAAAGCCTGAAAAAGTTCGAAAATTCTGTCAAAAATTTGTTTTCGTCTTCAAACTAGTAAAAGTGGTTTCGGTCACGTGCGCCTTAAGACACTTCACTTAAATCATTAAAATACTAATCCAATATCGTTGTCCTTGGCCGTCTCGCTTCTGCTATGTGCACGTTCATGTGTTTTGGAGGCGAGGTTTTGGACGGCAATTTGAAACGAAGCTGGGATCTTATGCTTTCAATGTTAGCTAAATTTAGCTAAGATCACCTATTGCACCTTTAAGTATCATATTTCATACATCAGACATTTATGACTCATTCCTTGAGGAGGAAAAAACACCCAATTTATTTTGTTTTATTGAGAGGCCCAAACTGTCACATACACTCATTCTCAGGGTTAGGCTCACTGTTTCAACTAAAATCGTACAACTTTTTATGATTTTTGCCGTTCGTACACGGCAACAAGTTTTGGGTGCCTGAAAACGCAAAGTTTTGAAAACGGTTTCAGAGTACACGCTTTTGAAAACGATCTCTGTGTAAACAACAAAAACTGCAAATCTCTGAAGGCGATGACGTACATGCGTATTACATTTTCAGTTTATAGTGTTTCATCACCACCCAATGGCCTGGCAGTAATACATGGGTTTTTATTTGTTTTCACGGATCCGTGTGAATGGGGATCGTTTTGAATATGGTGTCGTCTGTACGTGGAAAACTCCAAAGAAAATCTTCTCAGTTTCAAGCTTATAATTTATTGTGTAAACGTACCCTCAGTTTCATTATCATGGACTTTTAGTTTGTCTTCATGAGTTTCCTGTTTCCCTTTGTTCTATTTTCCCGCCACTCATTTGTCTCCTTGGTTACTATCATTATGAGTTTTGTGTTTCAGTTGTGTTTGATTATCATCTCGTTTGTGTTTACTTTAGAAGTTGTACCCTCACAGTCACTCTTTGTCCGGTCACTGTTAATGTTACGTTGTGTTTGCTCGCCTGCCGTTTGGATTGTTTGCTTGTATGGATTATTAAAGCCTTTTTGATCCCTAGTCTTCCTACAACCTACGTGGCACAAAACTAGAAAAAAACATGACATTTTGTGCAGTTGCTAATATTTAAAAACTTATATAATGAAATTTTGATATCTTGATCAGATATAGTGCATAAATCTCAAGTTGTCACTCTATATCTCCCAATAATGTCTTAATGATAATATTTAAATCCTTAATTGTATGCCTAGTTAGTATGATTTTTGTAAGAAATTATGAGTTATTACATTTACTATATACAAATCATTTAAGATTTCACAGCAAAAATACATGTGAACACCAGAGATGTTTTAAAAAAAATGTACTAAAATGTATTTTACTTGCCAAAAATAATTGTATCAAAAATCATACAGTAGGTTTAAATATTTTTAACATTCTCAATGAGAAATTATGACAAAACTAGTCTAAATGACGATCTCTTTAGAAACTAACTGGCAAAATAAAAAGACAATTGAAATCATTGTGATACTCAGAATTTGGTAGTGGTTAATTTTGCAGTCCTGTTCCGCATGGAATTGGTACTGTACTATAGTAGTTATAATGACTGGGTAATAACTACTCCTAAACTATGTAGTTACCTTATATTAACCAGTACTTGCTTGGGGTAAGTGCACATGTAAAATAAACTGCAGCCCAGTATTCTTAATTTTATATCACCAGGAATTTCATCATAAATATATCACGAACAATCAATATATGGCCCAACCCCATGGTCAATTCAAATGTGTCTGCCTAACTCTGGTTCTCCATCGTTTTACCAAGTACTAAATGTTTCATGTGACAATTCATATATAGTGGTTCAAAGAACCGTGACATAAGATAAAATAAGAAACAGCACTTCTATGCATGCGGTTCCAGACTTGTCGGGTCAAATATAAGTAGTTGCATGTTTCAAAGCTTGATAAACGAGGCCAGGCATGTGTTGAGCTGATGAAATTCTTCAAAAGATCAAATCCCTGCTCAACATATTTTACAATTGCCATCTGCAGTGCTGATTGTGGATATATCTGAAAGCTGAAATGACACATCAGACCCAAGCGGACCGCAGTGATGTGTCAGCCACTTGCATCTGCATTTTATTACGCCAGATAAGTTTAGAACAGTTGTGAAGTGTTTCCGCTGCAGCAGAGCCCAATTCAATTCAATAGCCAACTTATTTTGAATGTTCATTTATATACTAGGTCAAGAGCACTAGTGGCCTACATTTATAGCAGACATGTATTTCCCTTTCATCTTTTTTCCAAAGGTCCTTTCAAAAATGTTCAATGCCCCAGCCAACCAGCTCAAAGGTGAATCACATAATAAACTCTGTACTGTAGGGCTGTGTCGGTAAACTTGACGACCGCACCACTGCGGTGGTTGAGTTTCCGGCAAAACACATTTTTGTGTCTGCCTTCTTGGTTCTCCATCGGTTTACCAAGTACTAAATGTTCAAATACACATCACAACGTGGTTTTACATGAATATTATGAAAGAAGTGAAGCACAAAGCTCTGTTTACCAAAGCAACAATAGATTAGCAATTAAATGTTACATCACAGCCATGGAAATGCTTGGATTCGTGACAAATGAGACGGTTGCGAGAATGCGTGAGCCCATACATTTAAGCTTTGTCTGCTTTGTATTCTAATTTGCGATCTGGTCACTTCTATTATCTGCGAATATTATACAAATATTCCATTAGTTATTCCACTGCACGCGGCAGAATCTCTTGTTTCTTTTCCCAAAATTTTCAATTCACGTCTCACCCATTTTCGCAGAGGGATTGCAAATGTTTCTTTCTTTGATTCGCTTTTAAGTAGGTCTATTATATTCACAGACTCGTTGAGACATTTCCTCGTATTTGAGGCGTGGTTTACGAATGCCTGGCGCCGTTTATTGGGTGCTAAGAATGTTTAGCAAATGCGCCTGTATGTAGCTCATAGCCAATCATTTCAATTAGAAAAACACAAGTATTAAGTACAGTTTAACATAGATGTTGAAGTTGTTATTTGCTTTGGAAATTGTTTGCGCTTGTACTTTACAAGTTTAAAAATTGTAACAATCTAATTTAATGACTAATGTGTCAACAACTTTAATCGGGTACGTGTGCACAGCTGAAAGTTATGCTACTAAGGCGGTAGCTGTATATTGATATTGAAAAGCAACACAACTTAGTGGCAATGTGACAACCACATGCATAATGACAATGATATTAATAAATACATTTATAAGTTAAATGGACTTCGTCGACGACGATGCCTAGCAGGTTACTATACAACTCCGTGGCTAACATGTCTTGACACTTTGCGCTCATCCAGGCCTCGGGACTGCCGAACAGAAGTTGGTATCGACAATTCTTTATCGCATTTTCTTCTCGGGACACAGCTAAGCGGCAGGTATTCCAAGGTTGACCGCCTCCTGTACCTGGTCCTCCATTAGGGCGATTAATGGCGAGACAACAATAATGACTGGGTCTCGAGAAGTTTAATGGCAAAAGCGGCTCTTTTTTCAAAATAAACTTGCATTCTAAACTACTTAGAACAATATCTAATGCTGCATTAAAAGGTAGCTTCACATCTGCTGCCATGTTGAATCCATAGATGTAAACAAACTGCTCTGGTGTGGCGCATAGATGTCATTGTCTTGCTGCTTCCTCCCCGTTCTGTGATTGGTTCCATAAATGAGGGGAAAATCTGGACCATGGTATCCATACTGCCTTTCAGCGTGAATAAAATCGGGAAGGCAGCGTGGTAAAGTAGAAAAACGCTGAAGGAAAGATAACCCATCTTTTTACTTGCACGTCAAATTCTTTTTAACACGGTTTGTGCTTGCTATTTTGCTCATGTGTGTTACGAAATGGATGGGGCGGCAGTGGCTCAAGTGGTTCATGTAGGTTGTCTACAAACCGAAAGGTTGGTGGTTCAATCCCGGTTCCACCTGACCAAGTGTCGAGGTGTCCATGAGCAAGACACCTAACCCCAGCTGCTCCCGACGAGCTGGATGGCGCCTTGCATGGCTGCCGTCGCTGTCGGTGTATGAATGTGTGTGTGAATGGGTGAATGTGAGGCAAATTGTAAAGCGCTTTGGTGGCCATTGGGTCTATGAAAGCGCTATATAAATGCAGTCCATTTACCATTTACCATTTACCATGTTTGAGCCTTGTTTATTATTAGCCTCTTATTTTATTTCAAAATGTATTTAATTGAGGTGTGTATATATAGATGGTCAAGGGGTGTGTATATACAACACATTCTCATCCTTTGGCGTCATATCAGGTGACGGTGATAGGTGATAGGTAAAGGATGCCAGTCACCTGTATAATGCCTTGGGATCTGCCGTGTTATATTGACTCTAAAGGGTGCCATGTGCGTTGTATTTCGAACGAAATGCTCATATGGCGTCACCTATATGACGCCAAAAGGATGAGAACGGGCTCGTATATAACACCCCCCAACCACTGAGCCACTGGAGGTGGTAAAAAGCTCTCATCGCTGAGGATACTGGGCCGAGAAAAGTTTAATCAGTAAGCCCCTCCCCTCAATCACAAATGAGCCAATATCAGTTGAGTATCAGTTGCACGGGGACCAGAACTGAAATCTTTAGGTTTCAGCGCTATAGAGAAACATTGGGAGATCCAAAGCTCTCATCGGTTTGATGGCCTTTATGCGTGTATTTATTAGTGTATCATGAACTACACGTATGTAATTTCTTTAAATCTCAGACTTTGCGAATTTGAAAATTGCCCCTAATTCGACGATATTGCCCTACTGCACAAATCAGCAAAACATGCAATCCCCCATCAGAGCCATTTTACGATGACCTACAACTGCGGTTGCAGAGAAGCAGACCAAGCTGACGATTATTTGTCGTAATGAGAACACTGTGCACATGGTCGTTCTCACAGTCTGCTGCGGCCGCACATTCATCATTCGCCTCGTGGGCAGAAACACTCAAAGACGTCAAGGGGATCACTTTTGAGCTCAGCCTGCCGGGCACTGACCCATATGACTCATTCAAAAATGTTAACGCGAGTACTATTTTTATTATCACACAAAAACCATCTTTACCGATGACCTAGTTTCAGAAGCTCCGAAGGCATGCGGCATAATTGGATTTGTATCATTCAGGAGCTTTTGGTCTGAAACCACAAATATTAAGAAGGCTGGAGTGTTATGCAGACTTGAAAGACCTTTCATTGACGTTTCTGAGCCTAAAATAGAGGGAAGGGAAAACTCGATCTCTTTGTTGCAGGAGACTGTAGTCAGACTTCTACTCTCGGCTCCTTTTGTTATTTTCCTGGGGAAATCTAAAATTAATTGTGAAGAATATCTTTCAAAGTGTTTTTCTTTGAGAAAAAATGTTGAAAGTGTTTCCATATTTGGGTAATTCTCAGGAAACACTGCCATTTGTGTCCCAGTTGACAGTTACTAAGACAGAACTTTTTTAGCCGAAGGTCGCAGGTCCGTTTCTCAATACCGACAGGAATACCCCTATTCAGGAATTCATGGCCCCCAGAATGTTTTGTTGTATGAATATTTGTAAATGCAATATGTCAAAAGAAAGAAGAGAGACTTTTAAACAACAATAAAAAATTTTAATTCTAGCTTCACACGTTATTTTTTCAATATGGGTATGGTTCATAAAAAAAGCAGCACAAGATTCAGTACTCTTTCAGAAGATGTGTAATAGTGCCCCCTACCGAATAAGCCGTAAAAACTGGTCTTTGGTGGGCAACGCTTTCTCATAAAACACAAGAAAACTTGTCAATGTTTTTTTTACCCTTTAAAAGTGAGTGAAATATGTTTTTTTTTCTTTTCAAAAAATCATGTCATCTCCATGGATTTAAAAGAAGATCCTTCTTAGACAGTGATTCTCACACATGGGCACCAAGATGACAAATAAAAGGATACTTCAGGTTTAAGCATTAAGCTCTGTATTAGTAGAAAACCTGTAGTATTTTCAAATTACCATGCTTTCCACCCCCATATCCCCTTGAGACGAGTGATTTATGTATTTTTTGTCTTTTGTCATCAGAGGATTTTTTGTCCAGAGGCTAAAGACTAAAGTCAGTAGTCGGGTCTGTCCCGCATGTCCTCAACCCTCCCATAGAGGGTGGGATCTCACTCACAGAATGAACACATAGTGTCGGCCATGTTTTTTTGGAAGCTAAGCTAGCAGGCTCTTGTTCTGTGGAGAAAGCTGAGTAGTAGCCTAGAAATCTAGCACGCACCCTAGCGGCAGCAAAAATTATTTTGCTGCAAAGTGTGGTCTAGCAACTCTCCGTTGACTTTCGAAGTGGAAAATCCAAACTCTATACTGGCCAATCACATCGTGTATAGAGTTGGTGGGCGGGCTTAACACAATGACGGCAGGGTTGTGACGGATCTGCGCCGTGATTTCCATAGGTGATTTCCCTGCTACTTAAAAACAAACAAGATGCAGCTGGCCAACAGCGGTCTTTCTGATTCGGCTTTGGCCGCGACTCGGATGACTTGGAGTTAAGAACGTAACTTAAGTCATTCTTAAAAAGGAAGATGTGTTCAGAGTTTTGACGACCGGATAAGGCAAAAGTTTAATATATCAACTTGCTCCGTTGGAGAGAAAACCATGGGGAAACGCATGGGACTCACTCAGCCACAGCCATCATCGCTCTGGTTGGTTAGCGCTATCCTATAGCGTGCAGAGGGATATTGAAAGACAACCTTTTATCCCGCCCCCGGATTGAGGTATGCCAATTGTGAGTTCCCAGACCTAACATCTTGATAGGTCTGGTTTGCCAGGCTGAGAGTAGTAGGGGTTACCGTCCTATTTTCCCAGACATGTCCGGCCGTCGATGTCCGGGATCCAGCTTTTGCTTTCTGTACTCGTACTCTGTAAGAGTTTACATGCACAGCTTTTGTGAAAATTCACCTGATTGGTGAATCTGAATGTAGTGTTTAGATGAACGTTAAACAAGTGATCGTTTGATGTGTGTTTTTAACATTGCAAAGAAAATCCCATGATATGAGACCGATGCGTCTCACAGGTGTCACTCATCAGTAATCACGCTACCGGCCTCGCGCCGTTCTCCCGCGGCCCTCACTCGTCCCGCTCGCCACAGTAAACATGATGAATGGCGACTGTAGAAAGCAAAAGCCGAATCCTGGACATTTTGGGCGATCTCGAAAAACATTTTCGTGTAGACTCATCACGGAGACTCACTAGTAACTTAGACTTGTTGTTTTCTTCTACATACATGGATCCATTTTAAATACACATTCATCTTTCCTGAGGTGAAGTATCCCTTTAAGACAAGATGAGAATTAAAATAAGAGCTCACTGTATATCCTTCAAATACTTGATCAGCCTTTGCTTTGCTGTAGAAACCCTCCACCTTCCCCGGCTAGCATAGCAGAGCTATTTCACCAAGGCTATATTTACACAGAAATAATTCTGAAGAGAAAACGCAAAAGTGGCGTTGCGTTATCACTTTTTATTCTGCTTTTAGACAAGCGTTTTGGGTGTGAAATCCACATGCATATGGTGACGCAAAAGTGTGTGAAATTCAATGTAGTATGCACTCCAGGTGGCTAAGAGTGCATACAACACCAAGCCCGCGCGCCTGCGAACAACCTTCCCTGTCAAGCAGACCTTTGTGTTTTTACCATTTACACGGGAACGCGGCGGTGGAGTGTTTTAAAGATTTCCACTATGGAGGGTGGTTTCACTTTTTTGCTTTTTTAAGCCCCAAAAATGCCGTCGCCATGTAAACGAAAGGCACATCCTATAAAATATTTTTTAGTGCTGTCAAATGATTCAAATATTTAATCGCGATTAATCGCATTAATGTCATAGTCAACTCGTGATTAATCGCACATTTTCTAAATGTCTTTTGATTTCTTTTTGTTACATTATTTTTTCTCATTTTAATGCTCTTATCAACATGGGAAAGTGGATTGGCTTGTTTAGTGCAAATGTTTTTTTTTATTATTATTATTGAAAATAACATTGGAATACTGTTCAATTTCACACTAACATACAAATAATCTCTCACACAATGTAACACTGTCTATCAATAAAAGGTGAAATACTGACGAGGTCCTGATATTGGCGAGGGGAAGAGAATTCGCATCATCTGTGTGTGTGTGTGTGTGTTTGCTTGGCCATCATCAAGTGGTGTTTCAGACTGGACGTGCTGCGATGATGATAGCTCAGTTCACAACGACAAAACACACAGATCACTTGGTCTTGTTAATGGGACAATTTGGCAACTTTTTAAAAGTAAACTTTCCATTCAGAATCCCGGCGTCTTCGCGCTCGTCATCCACTCAAAACGTAACGTTACTATTTGGCCGGCTCGCAAGCCGAAACGAGTGTGTGCGGCTCAAAACATCGCTGCGATCTGAAACCCATTCATTTCAATGGCTTGCGCTGCGCGAGGACGCTTTGTTGCTTCTTCGAACAAAGCGCAAGCGGATCTAGCTAGACCGTAAACAAAACAACAGGCACGACGCAGCACACTCGTTTCGGGCTTGCGAGCCGGCTTTGAGTGGATGACGGAGTGCGAGATGCCGAAATGGATCAGGATTCAGGACGCATGCCGCCCTGTTGCAAAAGCATGTGAAAAAACTACAAAGTTTGCTAGGACAAAAAGACCGTTAATCATGCGATTAAAAATTAATGCCGTTAAAATGGGTTTGCGTTTATGCCGATAATAACACGTTAAACTGACAGCCCTAATATTTTTACCTTTTCACCCGCGAGCGTTGGGCCCAAGACCAAACATATCAACATTGTCATGTTCGTTGAGTTTGGTCATGGCAGAAATTAAGTAGCCTATTTTTTTTCAGGTATTTCTAGACCTGGAAAAGCTGTAACCTAAATAAACCATCATAAACCAGAACATTCCTTGCATGCTATTTCATCATCTTTATTAGGCATTGAGGATGATAACCAAGGAATTACAGTTTTATTGTTAACCTTCTAATTGCTGAAAAAATTGATTAGTTTATCTAAAGCCTGGGGGTCACCATGTAACATTGATTATCTCATTATTTAAGCTGGAATAATTACGTCATGGAGAGGTCAATCAATCCTTTCGACATTTGATTTGGCTCATGTGTGCCTCAAGAGCAGATTGTTGTACATTCAAATAATCAATTAATTTATATGACCCTGTAGTGACTATACACAGATGAGCCAAAACATTATGAACATCTGCCTAATATGTCGTTGGTCCTCCACATGCTGCCAAAACTGCAAGACTTGTCGAGGCATGGACTTTACAAGATCCCTGAAGGTGTCCTGTGGTTTCTGGCACCAAGACGTTAGCAGTAGATTCTTCAATTCTTGTAGGTTGTGAGGTGGAGCCACACAGTTTTTTGACCTTTAACTTTACTTTAACTTTACTTTAACTTTAGCTTTAACTCTAACATGTTACTGTACTGATGTTTGTGGATTACTAAATAAACGAAGATATAAATCAAGAGTTGTCATGTGGATTCATTGAATTGGACGTGGACAAGGAGAGTGGATAAAGCGTCAAACTAAGGCTACATTCAGTGGAACAGTGGAACCTACAAACAAGTTCAATCCACTGTGGCTTCACTCTCCGTGCGTCCGTCCGTGCGCAGCCCACTCCACTACAAGAGAAGACACGAAGAAGCGACACTACCTCTCGTCACGCACACGCACGTAGCTCCGCGTCACACATACACGTCATTTTAGATAATCATTTATAGATAATGACGTCAACGTGCTTGCTTTAGATAATTACCCAATTAACTCTATAAATATCTGCAAGCACTGTAAACATTTTTCCAAAACAAATCACACAAATCACATCATTCATCAAACAACTGCATTTAGGCTCCTACATTACCGGCCCCTAATTGTTTCTCAATGTCCTTGAAACAATTATAAAAACTTAAATCAAAGGAGCCTGAATGATAACTAATGAACTATTTAAAGAAATATTCTTGGTCTTCGCCCCATCCGAAATAGGGTCCGCCTCGGAACAGCCCAGTGCGTCGTCCTCCGATCCCTGAAGTAGACATAGCTTTGTTCTCGGGCGACAAAGCTCGTTGCTCTTAGTCTTGACCTTCACCTGACGAACGAAGCCTTTCTTGTCAGGAAAAATATCCACAATTCTTCCAAGTGGCCACGAATTTCTGGGCGATGAATCATCCGCGATCAGCACTACATCACCAACACTGAAGTTTCTTCCAGGTGTGAACCATCCTTGATGTTCTTGGAGCTGCACTAGACACTCTCCACGCCAGCGCCTCCAGAATACATCAGCGAGACACTGAACCCGTCTCCACCCGCGGCCAGCGCACTGGTCATGGAGACCTTCATCATCCAAAGGCTGTTCCTTCACTGTGACTGACTTAAGACAATCATCTACGTAAAGGTTTTTCTTCACAGTTTTGGCAGCTTCTGAACCAAACTCATCCTCAAAGTCTGAAGCACATTTTTGCATTGCAAAGGTTGCTACGCTTGAGCGAAGAAGTCGCGCCGAAGATGTGGACCAGCATCTTGTATTCGACGAGTGCCTGCTCGTAATTCCCATCAGGCCACCAAAGGAATCTTAAGAGATCCGTGTCTTCACTTCTGACCCTGATCTGGTAGAACATAGCTTCCACGTCGGCCATGAGCCGCCACGGTCTCCTGCCGGAACCTTAAGAGAACCCCACCAGCGAGCTGGTTTAGATCCGGTCCCTGCAAGAGCCGTTGGTTCAGTGATGTTCCTTGAAAGCTCGCTCCACAATCAAAGACAACACGTAGTTTTTGTTTAACTGGATGTCTAACTCCGTGATGAGGCAGATACCATGTTCGTCCCTCATTTGGCTGACATTCAACGCTATCCAGCTTCACAGCGTAGCCTTTCTTGAGCGTATCATCCATAAACGCAACGTATTCTGCATGAAACTTGGCATCTCTGGAGAATCTTTTCCGTAGGTTCAGTGCACGTTGCTCTGCGACTGATCTGTTGTTTGGCATATACAATGACTTGTTCTTCACTGGCAGGCAAACACTGTAATGGCCGTTCACAAGTTTTGAAGACTGAGACGCCATGTCAATAAACTGATGATCATCTTTGGACATTTCGATGTCTTCACTTTGTCCAGCATCGGGAAAGTCCAGCTTGAACTGCAGCTGCCAGAGCTCTTCTAGTTTGGCTACTGAGATACGATTGGTGGTGACTCCAGTCAATGTGTTTGTCTCCCTCGTATCGTTTTCGCCTCTGAGTGGTCCGTTTACCGTCCATCCTAATATCGTTCTCACGGCGTACGGGCCGTCGTCCACGCTACTAACCACCTGCAGTGGCTCCATCGCCTTGGGAACATTTGCTCCTATAAGTAATCCGACCTCTGCTTGGATAGTGGGGAGTTTCACCTCCTTTAAATGAGACCAACTGTCAATATCCTCTTGACAGGGAATATTGTCTTTAGTTACAGGGATATGTTTCTGTGAAAACACCTCGGGAAGTTCAATAAAGTGGTTGCCATCCAAGCCACTGATTTCCAGTCCATTCACGATGCAGGTGTTAACAATAGATTCATTCCCCATTGTTTGTAACAAGATGCTTGTATTGCGTCCGCTCATACTCAGTTGTTTTATTAATGACTCCGTAGCAAAAGTGGCTGAGCTACCTGGATCCAAGAATGCGTATGTTGTCACTGCATCGGTTCCCTTTTGTGCCTTGACACGCACTGGAATGATTGAAAGAGCACAGTTTTCCTTACCGGCCCCGGTGACTGCAAAAGTTTCCTTCGTGTGTACAAGAGCGCTTGAAACGGATTGCGGTCCACAACGCTCGCTTGTAGTTGTTTCTTCACGTAAGCCTTTAGTATCCATGTGCAGCAATGTGGGATGCAGTCGAGAGCATTCTTGACATTGAGCTTTCTCTTTACAACTACTGCTCATGTGGCCATACTTCAAGCATGCAAAACAAAGACCTTTGCTCCGCAGGAAGTCAATTTTTTCTTTGTGCGGCTTGCACTTGAGTTTTCTGCAGACTGCCAGACTGTGTTGCTCTCCCTTGCAATAAACACAGGGCTTGTTGTATGCGTCTACAGAGGCATTCGGTGTTTTTGGTGTTGGTTGTTTGTCACTTTCGGTCCTGAATTCGTTTTCAGTTTGGGAGGAGACAATGGCCGCCGTGAATACTTTCTTTGGTCTGAACGTCTCTGGGTACTGTAGTCTGGGTTTCTGTTGTACCGGTTGTTTTGGTCTGGTGGTGGTTTCTTGAATGTTTCCGTAGAGTGGGTTTAGTATATATCTGACTTGCTTGTTGACGAATTCGACAAAATCCTTGAACTTCGCCCTTTTCTTTGTTTTTTCTTGTAGGTCGCATGCAGACCTTCTCCAAGCTTCCTTGAGTTTGTATGGGAGCTTGTTAACCAAAGCCTTTATGTTAGCTGTGTTGTCCAAGTCTTCCATGTAGCTTATATCAGTCATTGTGTTGCAGCAGCCTGTAAGAAACAATGCAAAGGACTGCAGTGCAACGCCATCTTCTGACCTAATTGTCTGCCAATCCAACGCCTCCTTTATGTAAGTTTCTGCTATCTTGTAATCATCACCAAAAAACTCCTTCAGCATTTCTTTCGCTTTGGCATAACCTGCTGAGGATTCCATGTGAATGCAACTTTTTACCAACTCATGTGGTTGTCCACTTGTGTACTGCAACAAAAACTGTAGACGATCACGATTGTCATCAGTGCGGCCCTCAATTCCATGTTCAAAAGATCTGATAAAGGATTTATACTCAAGCGGGTCACCATTGAATGTTGCAATAGCGAGCTCAGGGGAGTAATGTGGCCTTGTGATTCTTCACGAGGTACTCAGTGACGTCGACTTGCTGAGAAATAGCTTTGCATAGACTATCAAGCACAGGTCCGTCGTTGGGGTCCATGTTCGATACCGACGAGGCTCTTTGTGGCCTTGCTAGATGAACCTTGTTTTCAAGCTTGGGCATGACTGGGGTGTATTGTGATGGCGACTGGTGTGTTATGTTCACCTTTGTTTCAGCGATCTGTTCATCATCTTCTATAATGCTCTCTGCTGCTTGTGTGCATTCATATCTTTGCAAAACTTCCATTTTTGCATCTGACTCTGC
This sequence comes from Hybognathus amarus, assembly GCA_030378365.1. Classification (NCBI taxonomy): domain Eukaryota; kingdom Metazoa; phylum Chordata; class Actinopteri; order Cypriniformes; family Leuciscidae; genus Hybognathus; species Hybognathus amarus. Next base: position 18,003 of record JAQIUQ010001761.1, on the reverse strand, counting down.
AAGAGCAGTCTGCATTGCATGCATCTCTCTTTTAGCCTTTATCGCAGCTTCCATTCTTTTTTGTTCAGCATTAAACTCCGCTTCTTCCTTTTCTATAGCTAACTTCTCTCTTAAAGCAGCCGCCCTTAGCCTTTAATGACAGCACGCTCCATTTCTGCCTTTATTCTCACTGAAGATGTAGATGACAATGCACTTCCACATTGTGATCCGCATCTACTTGAGCGTTTCATGCTGGGTTTTGAAGATGTAGTAACGTTAGACCTACTATCTGTGGGCATTACTTGTTTATTGTACTCTTCAGCCTGCTCAGAGCGTTCCATGACCTCTTTCATCCATTCCTCGCATTTCCAGAAGAAATCATTCATTGTCTTATTGTTAGGATCAAACCAATTCTTTTGGTCATCCGAGAATTCTTCATCAGACATAAATTTTCTTAAAGCTGAATTTGAGTCGGAAAATTCCTGTTGCAAACCAGCGAAGTCCACACGCAATTTATTTTTAACGACGTCAGCATTTGCGTCATCTTCCATTAATTGCACGATATGCTTTATCATGTTCGTGAGCTGGGATAGCTTATGCCTGCGTGCATTAAGTTGTCTGTTCTTGTGTTGTTCCACAGCTTTCTCAGTCATTTTTACTGTCCGCTTTTCACTATATTGTTCATCCATGATGAGTGAATGTTTACACACCTTTTAATGCAAATATCAAATCCGCGGAGTGAACTTATCACACGCGAACTGCGTTCCACTTCTATTCTCCTTTTATTTATTTATTTCTCTCTCTCTCTCGCGCGCGCAGAGTAGTTTCAGTTTCGTTTCTTTAACGATCCTCGGAAGAGCAAAGAAAGCTACAACTTACGGTTTCCCCGTGAAAGTTTCCTCCTTCCGTCCTTCGTCTTCGAATCAGGTAGTTCCAAAGTCCGTTAATCCTTGAGGAGCTAGTTTTTTGACTAAATGTAGGTTCCACTGTTCCACTGAATGTAGCCTTAGTTTGACGCTTTATCCACTCTCCTTGTCCACGTCCAATTCAATGAATCCACATGACAACTCTTGATTTATATCTTCGTTTATTTAGTAATCCACAAACATCAGTACAGTAACATGTTAGAGTTAAAGCTAAAGTTAAAGTAAAGTTAAAGTAAAGTTAAAGTAAAGTTTAAAGGTCAAAAAACTGTGTGGCTTCACTCTCCGTGCGTCCGTCCGTGCACGCAGCCCACTCCACTACAAGAAAGACACGAGAAGCGACACTACCTCTCGTCACGCACACGCACGTAGCTCCGCGTCACACATACACGTCATTTTAGATAATCATTTTAGATAATGACGTCAACGTGCTTGCTTTAGATAATTACCCAATTAACTCTATAAATATCTGCAAGCACTGTAAACATTTTTCCCAAAACAAATCACACAAATCACATCATTCATCAAACAACTGCATTTAGGCTCCTACATTGTTGGTCCAGCAAATCTCACTTGAATGAGTCCCCCATGAGTTCTGGAGAGATTTAAACGGCAACACCTTGAACTCTTCATCATGTTTGTCAAACCATTCCTGAACAATGTCTGTCAGGATGCATTATGCCTGCTGAAAGAGGCGACTTCCACCAAGGAACACCATTGACATGTAGAGGTGCACTTGGTCTGCAACAATATTTAGATAGGTAGTACATGTCAAATTGCCACCTAAACATGGCGTTGTCGTAAAGGGTGCACACGTACACAGCCATTAGCGTGATGTAAAAAAAAACAGGACCCATCGTCTTCATCTTACCAAAATATATCAGCTTACCAAAATATACGACTGACTAGTCGTTCCAGGAAAAAAACGAACAATAAAAAAACAAGTGTCAAACTGACCAACTAAAACAAACACTAATCAGCATAATGGTGACCTCAAACTAAACAATTATTTTCAATAAAACATCCACATCTAAACCGGACTGTATGACTTTCTTAAGCTTTCCATTTTTAACACTCGTGTGTCCCTTTCAGTTGTGGACAGTGGTCATCATAGGCACTCTGATTGGTCTCTACAACTACTCAGTCTCATATGCAGCAGATGCACCGTGTTGACACATTCCTTCTGTAACCATCATTAAAGTTTTGTGTGACTTCTGGTACCACATTAGACCTTCTGTTGGCTCAGACCAGACAGAATAGCATTCGTTGTCCTTGTGCATCAATGAGCCTTGGATGTCCAATGTCATGTCGACGATTTGTGGTTTGTCCCTCTTCTGACATTTGTTGGTAAATTTTATCAACTGCTGACTGGGAGCAACACACAAGCCTTTACGTTTCAGAAATACTCTGACCTAGTTACCTTGCCATAACAATTTGGCCCTTGTCAAAGTCACTCACATCTTAATTCCTTCCCATTTCTCCTGCTGCATCCAGCATGTTCATTATAAGAACTAATTGTTTTTGCATCCAACACATTGATTACGAGAATTGATTGTTTTCTTACCATCTTATCTACCCAGACCTCAATTTGTGGCCTTGTTAAGAGATGTTTACCCGATAATCAAAACAATCTGCATATCTGCAAGGTAGTTTTAGAGACTGAGATTTATAATGTAAAAAAAAATCATGCTCAGTCCGTCTATATTGAGCACCATATTGACAGTAACGTAAAAATCTGCCTTGAATTTAATCTCTATGATTAGATGCGCCCATGCAATCTTACTGCATTTCTGCCAATTCGTCCTTCTGATGATATTTGAAGACGTGCACCATACAGTATTTAGGTTGTCGAATGAGATTTTGCTGCACCACAAACTCCTAAGGGCCCTTTACACCCTTTACACTTTTTATCAATGTCACATTTTGTAATTTTAAAGTACTTTTAGTTTGTTTAGTATTTCCTGAATTTTCTATTTCCTGTTTTGTTGGGTTGTCACAGAACATTGTTTGACTGATTGTACACAGTACATTATTTGAGCGGGGGTGGTGGTGTCGCAGTGGATAAGACACATGCCTTTCCACTGTGAGACGCCAATGTGTCCCTGAGCAAGACACTTAACCCCTAGTTGCTCCAGAGTCATGTGACCTCTGACCTATATACAGACAAATTGTAAAGCCACTTAAGACAATATAAAGAGTCGAATACAAATGAATACATGTAAATGATTGGTGCATGTCTGCTTTGTATTGAGTTCATTATCAATCTCCATATTTTCCTATATCATACTATAACAAAAAGCACATGGAAACGTTTAGATTATTTTTTAAATATTTTGTCCAGAGGTCAATGGAGGATTTTAATGTGAATTTTAATGACGCCCAGTTGCTTACCTAATTCTAATGGCAACAGATGGTAACCAAGACATGCCAGATTGCTCAAACATTTTATGACTAAACAACCATGATTAAACATTTCCAGTCGATAACAAACACCAACAAATGGCAACACGTTAAACACATTTGTCTAACCACATCCAACAACCGCTGGTGTTTATTTCCATTGTGAATTAGCCTCTAGAAAAAGATGCCTGGCATTTGCAGATAGAAAGTTTGCTTGGTGGCAATTAATTCATTTACAGACCTCATTAGAGACCTTTCAAAATATTCTAATCTCAGTGTATCTAAACATGGTATTGGTTTGCCCAGGTATCAAGGACTTAATTGCTTTTAGATGCTGTGAATTGTTGTGGCATTCCTGTGTTGTTTCATTAGTTTGTTGTGTGCTGAGATTAGCACAAGACTTGCATTCTTATCTATTTACTGACATAATATTGTGTGCTTGGAAATCACTTTGGTAAAGAATCACCTAGGTCTTCAAACCTGCTCCTGGAGACCCACTGTCCTGCAAAGTTTATTTTCAACCTGCTTCACCATATTCCAAAAGCTTCTTGTTCACACTCATGTAATTCAGCTCATTGAGATGATACAGAGACCGTGATAAATGTCTTAAATTTATATTGCTATTCTTGTGGCACAATCAACTTACCAAAATATACGACAGACTGAGTAGTCGTCCAGGAAAAACTAACAATAACAAACCAAGTGTCAAACTGACCAACTAAAACCAACACTGATTAGCATAATGGTGACCTCAAACTAAACTATTATTTTCAATAAAACATCAACATCTAAACCTCTGTTTATTCTCAATAATTTTTAACTGGTTCGTAATAAGTGAAGCTGGTAATGCTGTCTTTTGGAGTTATTTAATCCTTCTCTGCTGAAATCTTGGTAGATTTACCGCCAGGTTTTACAGACAAGTCTTAAAGGGATCATATAATGGTACATGCACTTTTACAAGTTGATTGTACTGCAATGTGTGTTGTCAGTGCCTGTACACAACCATCATTTAATGATAAAAATCCATCCAGTGGTTTTGTTTTAATCTCCTTATTTGTTTCCCCTGTCTCAAATCGAGCCATTTGACCGTGTGACGTCACACGGTCGCACGCCCCTCCCGCGGTTGTTGATTGACAGCAGTGTTTCAACACAGACCCGCCCTGAGCGAGCTGTCATCATAGACTATAGTCCGTCATTGTTGATACACTGGAGCAGAATGGCGTCTAAGCGATTGTGTTGTTCTGTTCTTGGGTGCAATAACAAACACAGAAATCATTCTGATGTTCCTAAAATTTGAACCGCTGAAGACGCAGTGGCTGAGTTTTGTTTACGAAGGGAATATTCCACACGATCAACGTCGCTCATGTTTGCGCGAATCATTTCTCACCAGACTGCTTTATAAACGTGTCATGATGCAATATTTATCACAGGAAGCAAAAGCGAGTGAAGAGGCTTTATTATAATATAACTCAGTCCAAGTGCAGTAAGCCAGATGTAGACAGTGACGCAGGGACTTCGATGGCCAACCCGGTGAAGTGAAGACAGACGGTGACACGAATCCACAGACGACACGTAATGAACAGAAACTCCAGGCACGGTAAGACATCCACGGAACAAGAGACGATCAGGAACACCAGGAGGAACAAGAGAACCAGACAGGAACACACCAAACAACGATCTGACAAGGATGAGAGAACAGCGGTGAGTATAAGTAGAGTGGTGATGATTAACTGCAGCTGGTGATGTGATGATGAGCAGCTGGAGCGGATCAGGTGATGTCATACAGACACGCCCCTCCTACACGTGCATTCATACAACAACATAAACACGAGACTGAGAAGGAAACAGAGAAAATGTCTAGCCGTGACAGTACCCCTCCTCTTAAGAACGCCTCCTGGCGTTCTCAGACTCCCTTACCTGTTGATTGTAATCATCGATAAGAGAGTGATCCAGAATGTCTCTAGCAGGAACCCAACTTCTCTCCTCCGGACCGTAACCTTCCCAGTCCACCAAGTTCTGGAATCCGCGTCCCCTCCGTCTAGAGTCCAGAATGCGATTGACCGAATAGGATGGTTCCCCATCTACGAGTTCGCGGCGGTGGGGGAACCGGGACTGGCGGATTAATGTGAGCATAAACACGGGCTTGACTTTGGAAACATGGAACACGGGATGAATTCTCTTGTACGCAAGAGGCAGTTTGAGGCGGACTGCTACCGGACTAACAATCTTGGTAACAGCAAATGGGCCAGATGAATTTGGGAGCAAGTTTATTCGAGACGGATCGGAGAGGAATGTTCTTGGTTGAAAGCCACACTTTGGAACCGACGACGTATACGGGAGGCCTCCGCCAGTGGCGATCGGCTTTGGCCTTGGTGCCGCGCTCCCACTTGGAGTAGAGTCTCACGGGTTCTAGTCCAAGTGCGATGACACCTCTGGATGAAGGCGTGGGCGGAGGGGACTGTGACTTCGGATTCCAGACTAGGAAAAATTGGTGGCTGGTAACCTACACTACACTCAAACGGAGATAGGCCCGTAGATGACACTGGTAACGTATTGTGGGTGTACTCCACCACTGACAGTTGCTGACTCCAAGAGGAAGGGTTCTTGGAAACCAAACATCGCAACGTTCTTTCCAAATCTTGGTTGGCTCTCTCAGTTTGACCATTGCTCTGGGGGTGAAACCCAGAGGACAGACTAACAGTCGCCCCCAGTAATTTACAAAACTTCTCGCCAAAATTTGGACACAAATTGGGGACCCCTGTTCGGAAACCACGTCTATCGGAGGCCATGTAACCGAAAGACGTGGTTTACGAATTCGTTACCGCTGTCTCCTTAGCTGAAGGCAATTTGGGTAAGGGAATGAAATGTGCTGCCTTCGAGAATCGGTCCACCACAGTTGCGGTCCACCAAACCACTGTGTTACCCTGAGAGGGTGGGAGGGCGGTAATGAAATCTAGAGCGATATGGGACCAGGGTCTCGAAGGCACCGGCAGCGGCTGAAGTAACCCATCTGGAGGTCGATTGGAAGACTTACCAGTGGCACAAACTGAGCAAGCCAAAACAAAATCGTGAATGTCGCGAGCCATACGTGGCCACCAAAACCGTTGCTTGACTGAAAAACCAGTGCGATTAACTCCTGGATGACAAGCTACGTTGGAACTGTGACCCCACTGGAATGACGTCAGACCGTAATCCCTCCGGCACAAACAAACGATTCGGTGGGCAACCGGGCGGAGGCGTTACCCCTTCTAAGGCTCTCTTGACCTTCGCTTCGATCTCCCATGTGAGTGCTGAAACAAATATGGTTTCGGGTAAAATACACTCGGGAGTAGACGGGCGTTCGGAAAAATCAAATATGCGAGATAATGAGTCCGGTTTGATATTCTTGGAACCCGGACGGTAAGAGAGGGTAAAATCAAAGCGACCGAAAAAAGTGCCCACCGAGCCTGCCTGGAGTTCAATCTTTTGGCAGTTCTGATGTATTCGAGATTCTTATGATCAGTCCAGACGATAAAAGGTACCCCCGATCCTTCTAACCAGTGCCGCCACTCTTCCAATGCCAACTTGACTGCCAACAACTCTCTGTTACCAATGTCATAATTGCGTTCGGCTGGGGATAAATCGATGTGAAAAAAACGCGCAAGGGTGCATCTTGTCGTCCACAGGTGAACGCTGGGATAACACTGCTCCTACTCCCACCTCTGACGCATCGACCTCCACCACGAACTGACGTGATGAATCAGGGGTTATCAGAATTGGAGCTGAAACGAAGCGGCTCTTCAGTTTAGACGAACACAGCCTCGGCTGAGTCCGACCACCTGAACAGCAGTTCGGGGGAGGTCAAGGCAGTCAGAGGCGCGACTAGCTGGCTGAAATTGCGAATGAAACGCCGGTAAAAGTTGGCGAACCCCAGAAACCTCAACAGGGCCTTGCGTGAATCTGGACTTGGCCAATCAACCACAGCCTTGATCTTCTCAGGGTCCATCCGCATTCCCTCGGACGAACACGATGTATCCTAGAAAAGGAACAGACTGTGCATGAAAATCGCATTTCTCCGCCTTGACAAAAAGCCCATTCTCTAGCAACCTCTGAAGCACTCGTCGGACGTGCTGCACATGCTCCTGGAGAGACGAAGAAAAAATCAATATGTCATCCAGGTAGACATATATGAACTGATCGATCATGTCTCGCAGCACGTCATTGACCAGTGCCTGGAAAACTGCTGGGGAGTTGGACAGCCCGAACGGCATAACCAAATATTCAAAGTGCCCCCTAGGGGTGTTAAAAGCAGTTTTCCATTCATCACCCTCCCTAATGCGAACCAAATGATAAGCGTTACGTAAGTCCAATTTTGTGAAGATAGATGCTCCCTGCAACCTCTCGAAGGCTGAAGACATCAACGGCAAAGGATAAGTATTCTTTACCGTGATGTTATTCAACCCTCGGTAATCAATGCAAGGTCGCAGCGATCCATCTTTCTTCCCCACAAAAAAGAACCCCGCCCCCGCTGGAGAAGAGGAAGGGCGAATGAACTTGGCTGCTAGAGAATCAGAAATATATTTCTCCATAGCCTCTCTTTCAGGAATCGAAAGTGAATATAACTTGCCTTTAGGCGGAGACTTACCTGGCAGTAAATCTATAGCACAGTCATAGGGACGATGCGGAGGGAGAGAAGCAGCACGAGACTTACTGAACACTTCCTTCAGGTCCAGATACTCCGTGGGCACGTTAGACAAATCCCCTGCTTCCTCCTGCAACACAGAAACAGGTACAGATGAACAAGCAGACACAAGACAAGACTTATGACATTCCTTGCTCCACTCCAGCACAGCTTTATGAATCCAGTCCACACGGGGGTTGTGTTTAATAAGCCAGGGATGTCCGAGAACAACAGGTGCCAAGGGTGAGTCCAAAATAAAAAAGAAATAGTCTCGGTGTGGTTTCCAGAGGTGATGAGTGTGATGTCTTCAGTGGTGTGGGAAATGGTGGGAAGCTCTTGGACCGTTTAAAGCGTGAACTGAAATCCGGTGAGTGAGAGGTCTGAGGGGAATTTGAAATGTGCGTGCGAAGTTACAATCCATAAAATTACCCTCAGCCCCGGAATCCAAAAGTGCAAGACAATCGTGCTGGTTGGCTGACCATCTTAGTCTTACCGAGAGGAGAGTGGAAGTAGATGGGATGGTCGATGATGTCTTCTCGCGCGGAGATCCCACCCGACAGTATCCTCAAGTTTACTATCGAGGGCTGGGCCTTTTGACCGGACAGTTGTCGACATCAGTGCCTGGCTCCTCCACAATACAGACAAAGGCCCTGGGACCTCCGCCTCTCCTTCTCCTCTCGGGAAAGCCGAGCTCTACCCACCTGCACGGGCTCGTGATCGTCGACGGGGCTGACCACGCCCCTGCCGCTGGATCGAAGGGCGCTCAGAAGTTCCGAGAGTGCGGGTGGACGCAGTTCTACGCTCGACTCTGGACAGCCGAGCGTTGCACCCGCAGGGACAGGTCAATCAACCCATTGAGAGTCGTGGGGAGATCCAGGGCATAGATTTCCTTCTGGACGTGGTCAGCCAGCCCATGCAGGAACATGTCCCACTGCGCCTCCTCGTTCCAGCCACACTCCGCCGAGGGTTCTGAACTCGATAGAAAAATCTGACACGGAGCGTCCTCCCTGTTGAAGTTCAGCCAAAGCTCTAGCCGCTTCTTTTCCTGAGACTGCCCGGTCAAACACCTTCCTCATCTCGTCGGCGAGGGTCTGGAACGAGGAACAACATGGATTCTGGTTCTCCCACACTGCCGTTCCCCAAAGTGCCGCTCTCCCAGTCAACAGCGTCAGCACAAACGCCACTCTAGTTTGTTCCTTGTAGAATGTGCGTGGCTGTAAGGCAAAGTGCATAGAACAGCGGGTTAAAAACGTTCTACAATGAGAAGGCTCACCCGAATAGGACTCAGGAACAGGTAGTAGTGGCTCCGAACTGGGAGGGGCTTTCAGGTGGTGCGAGGGGAACGGCCGGTGTGGGGGGTGCAGCGGGTACACGGCGGCGCTGGATCTGCTGGGTGAGCTCGGACACCTGCGTCACCAGGGCTTGAACTGCGCGACCCGTGTCGCCGATCTCCTTCCTTTGCGAATTCATCCTTTGGATTCCATTTGATGGTCAGATCGTTCTGTCATGATGCAACATATATCACAGGAAGCAAAAGCGAGTGAAGAGGCTTTATTATAATATAACTCAGTCCAAGTGCAGTAAGCCAGATGTAGACAGTGACGCAGGGACTTCGATGGCCAACCCGGTGAAGTGAAGACAGACGGTGACACCGAATCCACAGACGACACGATGAACAGAAACTCCAGGCACGGTAAGACATCCACGGAACAAGAGACGATCAGGAACACCAGGAGGAACAAAAGAACCAGACAGGAACACACCAAACAACGATCTGACAAGGATGAGAGAACAGCGGTGAGTATAGGTAGAGTGGTGATGATTAACTGCAGCTGGTGATGTGATGATGAGCAGCTGGAGCGGATCAGGTGATGTCATAGAGACACGCCCCTCCTACACGTGCATTCATACAACAACTTAAAACACGAGACTGAGAAGGAAACAGAGAAAATATCTACCGTGACAAAACGAGGATCAGTATAAAGCTGGTTTTGCTAAGAAGCTGCCCCTGAAAAAATAATATGTTCCCTCTGCACCTAAAGTTTTATTAATCTTTATATTAATCTTTGCAAATCGATGGGAAAAAGTTTTTCATGACCATTATTGTAACGTCAATCTGTCAATGAACTAACGTATACATTAGTAAACACAGTGCTCCTATCTCACTACTCTATCCTGCCAGTGCATACAAAGATAGATCAAAGTAACATTACGTTAACCAACCATTCAGAAACATCCTCAAGCCTTAATTGTCGAACTTCTTTGCGGCCGTCATCTTGTTCCGGTGAACAGTTACTCCAGTTCAAACTGATACGGTTGCACAGATGTGTCCTTTAGAGACTCGCGCTGTCATTTTCTCTCCAAATCCTTCAACTGTTGTCAAGACAACACTCCACGTGTGTTCACGCCCGCAGAACAGAGGGGCGGGGTTTATTATTTAAAGGCATATGACACTCAAACAGCTTGCTGAAAACAAGAGCTGATTTTGACCAGGTAAAATGGTGTTTTCTTAAAATACTAATGAGAATTTTTAATAAAAGTATATTACAGAGTTTTCATTTAGACCCTAAACATTCATATAACTTTTACAAAAATGGCATTATATGACCCCTTTAAGCTAATCTCAGACTAAAGTGCATGTTTGAGCTGTTATAACTAAAATCAACTTGCACTGAAATATCTTATGTCACTGCCATTGTTTTGTCTCAAGATACATACCAGTATTTTTTTTCTATGGCACGTTTATAAAAGCCACTTAAAATTAACTGACCTAAGGCCTAATACTACACTGTAAAAATATTGTAGGTTTAACTTAAAAAAGTTAAAGTTGTTCTCAACTAATTATTATTTAGTAACTAGTTCCACAGAATTTTTACGTTCACTCAATTTTTCTCTTCAAAGTGTTGACTCAATTATTATTTTTTAGTTGGTCCAAACTTGACTCCAAATTAAAAAAGTATGTTTGCTCAACTAGTTTTATAGTCCGTTCAACTAAAATGTTTTATTCAGGATTTATTGTTTGGTAATAATTGCTTTTCTTAATTTTATACAGAGGTTAAAAAATTATTACTCGTGTGCATTAAATCACGCAAAAACATGAATGAAAATACACATTGCCTTTATTTTACAATAATATGCACAAACAAAACATACAGGCCAAAGAGCTCAGTTGACAAACATTAATACTGCCAATTCCATTTCAAACATTTATGGAGCTAAAAAAAAACATTAATTAATCTTTCCCTAAACAGAGAACAACAAACCACATTTTAAATTGTAGTAAAAACTACAAACTCTGCAAGTAATTAATTCATGAAAACAGTAGTGTGGTCAAGTTGATTAATCACATCTAACATAAAAGTTATATATACACATATATATATTATGTGTGCGCATGAATGTATATATGTAAGGATGTCTGCCTTTACAAACCAAGTTAACTTTAATGACCCTATTATTAATCTCTAGGGTTTAATATGGAGTTGATGCACCCATAACATTTTTGGCCATTCTTTTAGAAGCGCGTTTGTGAGGTGTTACACTGATGTTACACCTGGATAACGGTTTCTGCTCTAATTCATCCCAAAGGTGTTCGATCAGGTTGAGGTCAGGACCTGCAGGCCAGTCAAGTTCCTCTACACTAAACTCTTCATCCGTCTTTAAGGACCTGATTTGATGGCCCCTTTCTGTTCTAACATGACTGTGCACCAGGGACCAAAGCAGGTCCATAAAGACGTGGATGAAGAGTTTAGTGTGGAGGAACTTGACTGGCCTGCAGAGTCCTGACCTCAACCTGATAGAACACCTTTGGGATGAATTGGAGCATAAACCGTTATCCAGGTGTAACATCAGTGTAACGCCTCACAACTTTTAAAAAAGCCTTTTATACAATTTTTTTGTTAGACGGGATTAATTGTGATTAAAAGATTTGACCACTAAACAGAATGAATCAACATCCGTAACATATTTTATAAGTATAAAAGTATTAAAAAAACTGACTGGTAACAGAATGGTGTAGGAGATATTTCTTAAGTATAAAAAAGTATTTAAAAACAACTGAATATTTGGCATCATAACACTAAGAGTGGTGCAGGGATCAAGTACAACGTAAACTACACACACATACACCCCAAACATTTGTATCATTGTCTTTTCATTGTAGAAAACAATACATACGTATCATCAACTTGTTTACAGCAAACCTTATTTCACTAAGATCTTGAAAAAAACTATTTAAAAGAAAAGATAAGCTTAGGAATTATTCGAGGGAACCAGTGGCGAATAAGTTTTTGGGGTTTGACATCCCTGCACCCCTTCTGACCTCTAAACAAGATCATCTTTTATCTTTTTTTTTTACACCTGCAAAAGTTTGGTTCTCAATGACTGAATTCGAGCAGAACACTTCTCACCGTCAAGACCCATAAATACCTTTTGCACTGCTTCAAAAAGGTACTTCCACTGTTTGGGATAATCAATGTATAGAGTATAAAACAGTCCGAAAAGCACTCCAAAGGCAGTTGGTACATCTGAAAGGTTTAAAAGAACTTCTTCCTCCACCACTACAGCGACATCCACCACTGAATCCAGGCCTCCAGCATCAATGACTGTCTCAAGCAGACCAATTTGCATCCCTCTGGTCTGCCTTTCCACATCATCGCCTCTCTGGTTTGAACCACATAAGATAGATTAATAAATGGTAGGAAAAAAAGATCATTGTTATAAGAGATAATAAAAACAACTGTTCATCAGAACTACTAGGAACTTAATTTTCAACAGCTAAATGTAAAATTTGATAAGCCACTTTTGACAAACCATTTTTAATTCATGAAAAAAAAGACAACAACGGTTTGAACAAATGTCAAAATTGAACATACTGCGGAAACAAAGACACCTACATCTTGGATGCCCTTGAGGTAAGCTAAAACATATCAAAAATTCATTTCAAAGTGAACTATCCCTTTAATCTACAATGCATGTTCACACAAAGTCTGCTCAACACACATGCATTGTGGTTAGGGATGGGACAGTATGACAATTTGGTATGAAGTTGTTTGTTCGTCTTTGGCTCAAAACTCAAATTTGAAAATTCGAAGTGTTTCTATTGCAGATACTTTTTGTTCTGCAGACAGGGAGACCATCCTCGATCAAGTTTCTCTCAGGACTTTTGTAAAAGCCAAAATATGATCACACCTCAGATTTGGTCTGCTAAAAAAATGCTGAAAAATTCCTTCCGCCATTCCAGCTTCTGAATAGTAATTTAGAAAAACATTGCGTGCTGCCGCGTCTGTGTCAGACTGGCCGACAGGATTAACAGAGAGTTATTAAAATCGTGATAATCAAACACTATTTTAATGATAATTAAATGTTTAAACGATAATACTAATCGTCAGTTTAGTATCTATTTAATGTATCTCTCAAGTAGCAGTTTTGTTTTTAATTTGAACTTACCTGAATCGTCTTTACTAATGGTGTATTTTCTCTGAGATAAAACTGAAGACCTCTGAGTGCTGCTGACCTTCGGTGCATTGGTATGTCTGTGGTCTGCATACAAAAAACATAAGTTAAATTTTTACTAATTAATTTCACAACAGCAACAAGAATGTACAGTGGCCAGGAAGCAATTGAGACACATCTTATAATTTACAATAATGTGACATTGACATAACAAACAATTCAAGTTGTCAGATGATGGGTTTTCATGTTTTTATTTTACATAATTGCTTAATCTTAATTTGTTATGTAGCTGTTTGTGCATAAGATTTACAAAGTTATAAAAGCTCAAAGTCTCCAGCAAAAATATGTATTCTATCTAAAAGAGAAAGCAGAATCAGACCTAGCTAAAATACATCGATCAACTCCTCCCTCACCAAGCTACAACACACAGTGAAAATATTTGCATAATGCTGCACAAATGCATACCCAAAGAAAGAAGGCATGGGCATAATTTAATAATAATTATCTATATTAACTGATATGAACATTTTTATTGTGATATTTTTTAGCGATATTGCACAGCCTAACACACAAATCAAGTAAGTAATCTAGTAAATCCAAGCCAGTGTGAATAATTTACCTGCTCGTCTAGGCTTGCTAGCACAGCTTTCAACTCATCTTCGTTATCGCCTCTTCTGGAATCGATACATTGCGATCAAACCTTTGGCATTGACTTCCAGGGATTTGTGGAAAGTTAAGTTCAGCTCAACACCAGTGATTCTTTGAAATTCTGCATAGACCTGAAAAACCAAATTTGATAACACAAGTAAACATTAAAGGGATAGTTCACTTTGAAATTATTTTTTTTACATTTACGAGTCATTAAATCATGTTTAATTTGGACTTCTCTGTGCATGCTCTTTGAGGTGGACCCCATAGACCTCCATTATATGACTGACAGACAAAACAACGGTTTGGCCTAAAAATTGAACATACTGCGGAAAGAAAGACACCTACATCTTTGATGCCCTTGAGGTAAGCTTAAACATATCAAAAAATAATTTCAAAGTGAACTATCCCTTTAAGGACAATGTTCAGATTTGCTGTTCTGTTTTTTATACAACTTGACTTCACAACATTTTACGTTGGACCCTTCATGCCTAAACAGAAAACCAAGTTGTTGTTTTTTTTCACTTTCTAAAACAATTGCTACAAATGAGCCAAGTGTGAAAACGTCCTTAAAATAGGTTAACTTTATACTTGCTAAACTTACTTGTTGTTCCAAGAAAAGAGCTGGCCATCTTGAGTCTGATCGTAGTAACAGGTGGTTGATCAGAAATCACCTCTCGTCTTCTTAGGGAAAAGGTCAGGTCCATTTTGGCATTGACTTGGGTTAGATTTACATTCTTTTTCTTGAGTTCTTCCTCAAGCCATGTTCTCTCACCCTCCAGTGCCGCTTCATCAAGTCCAGCCGGGAAATCAGGAAGAAAGTTGATTTCTGCCCTTTTGGGTTTTTTGAGTGTTCCACCTTGTTTACCTCTTTGTCTCTTGTTGATCTGTACTTCACTACAGCCTGTAGAGCGTAGTTTTTGTCGATAATTGGCCATTTTGAACTTTAAACTCACTTTCCATCCCTGCCATCCGGTACCAGGCCCTGGTTCACTTAAGCATGGATGCTTCATGACTAAAGCTTTAGCAACTTTCTCGTACTCATTATCAGTAGGGTATGCTGAAAAGGTATACATGGACTCTGCCAACTTTTCCAGGATGTCAATTTTCATTTCACGAGTTACTTTTAGAGGTTTTTTACTTTTTTCATATTCATCATTTCCTTTTCTTAGCCTTAGTTCAAGCTCATAGGAAAAGGTGGGTGTAGTGAAGTTGGTTGGCCACGGATCTGAACGTTGACACTGGCTGAAGGAGGCTGTGGACTCCGAAGACATGCTTGCAGTGTCCAAGGTGACATCAGATATGGTGTCATCTTGAACTGAGGTTAATTCAATCTCCCAAAACACTTTAAGAGTGACTTTGTCATCAGGCAGGTAACTAATGTCATTCAGATTACAGAGTTGATTGTCAAATGCAGGGTCTTCAAATTGAAGTGTGATGCCACGTGCAATTTCAAGTTTTTGACAGATTATACCCTTCAGCTCTTCCAGTGATGATGGCTTTCCAGGAAGGTCAAGCCTCTGAATGTTGTCTGGGCCCAGTATAACACGAAGCAACATGGTTCTAATGGATACCTGTACAGAAATATAAGAGACAGTAACAGAATTAAATCAATCAGATCTTCATATAGTTTTATAAAATATTGGTGTGTGTGGGTGTACACATTACTTACTAGCAATGAATATACCTCTTGAGACACACCAGATGCTTTGCTCCAACTTTGTACACTGTAAGAGGGTAGAAATCATTCAGTTCTTTGAGAAGCTTTACGTGTAGTTCTCCAAAAGCACTTCCAACAACTTCATAAGCACGGAGATGCTCAATGTACCATGAAGCCAGGCTTTTCAGGACCAATGAAACCTCACCGTCAGTGATCAAAATATTCTGGATGATGCTGAACTCTGGTAATCCTGAACATGAACCAACAGAGACAGCCATACCCTTTGTGTAAGTTGTCCCATGAATAGTGACTGTTGTGGCAAAAGAAAGAGTGTTCCGACACCCAAGCTTTGTTTCTAATGGCAGTCTTCAGGTTTGGTTCTAGTGAAGCTGCTCTGATGGTTTTGACCTTGCTGACTTGTAGCACTGGTTTAAAAAAACTAGATGACTCTAGGACATATGCCTGCATCAGTTGATGTCGATTTGCTAAAGTTTTCAGAATGTTTTTGGTATTCTTGCTGTCACGAACGATCCTTTTGAAAAAGCTATGCTTTGATTCAAATCTCATAGTCCACAGGTCAAGCAAGGGCCCAAAGCACCGGATAAGATGAGTGTAATGTTCAGCAAAGTGATGCTTGGGTTTAAGCTTTTCGTTAGCAAAAACCTCTTTGAACAACTGCCTATGATCAGAAATCTTTGAGTCCAAATAGCACAGTGTATCTTCTGAAAAAGTTGGGGAGGTTACAAGCTCAACTATGTCCTTAAGGTCCATTAAAACTTGCCATGCCTTTTGTTCTTCAGGTACTAGGCTACCTATCATAAGTGGAAGAAGTCTTAACAACGTCCAATTCTCATGGCCGTTACCACCAATACTTTTCTTTTTGTCAGTTGCAAATGTTTTTGGAATTTTTTGTGGCTTCTTAACCTTATCAGTATGGTCATATGGAAATAACTCAATGATGTTGTTAAGCTGGTCCAATGTGAGAATCTTTTCAGAAATCAGCTTCCGCAAACAGAGAGCAATTTCAAAAGGGACAATCCCTTCAAAAAAGTCATGGAGTAAATCCGGAGGGAATCCAGTTACTGGATGAAAATAAGACAGGTGCTCTCGCAAAACACAGCCTCGTTTCACACCATTAACATCAGCCAATTTTTCATTTGATTTTAGCTGCTCCAAATCGGAATCATGCAAGTCTGGTGTCCTTAACTGAAAGTTTCCTTCTTGAACTTCAGTGGTTTGAATCTCACTTTTGGACGCTAGACAAAACCGACAGAATTTATCCACCAGAAAGTTTTCATAAAACCCTGCCAGACCATGGGCACCTAGATTATCAGCTGAAACGACAAAAATGGTTCCTTTGATTTTTTCACCCAGCTGCTCTACAAAAATGCCTTCTGTCTCAAGAATCTTTAAATCATTGAGTAGAGGACCAAAGAATCTCTCAAAACCAAATTCGTTGACATTGTCACTTCTTCCCAAAAGGGCCAACTGAATGGAATCAAGGCTTGACCGAAAATGTTGTGGCCAATTGAGTAGAACCCAGTAAACAGCTGTTATCTTGTTTTTTTTACGCGAAGTCCCCAGTGGGTTGGCAGTTTCAAAATCATCAACGTACAAGCCTAGGCTCAAATGTAAATCTTCATTTTGAAAAAGTTTGTTTCCTTTATAATATTGTCCATCTCTGAATGAAGTATATAATCCAGTTGTTTCCGTTGAAGAATTGAAAGTGTTTTCAAAAACTTCGGATCGGCTCAATAAAGTCTTTATAAGCTTTAGAATAGGAACATAGACAAATGACTTCTTGTGTGGTCTTTCAAAAACATATTCCACAGGTTCAACAACAGTAAAGTTGTTTTTGAAATACGCTAATCGTTTGTGGTGTGTTGCCAGTGACCCTTTTCCACTTGTGACAAGTAAAGGATTAGATTTATGTATGAATTCAGATATTTCTGAAATTACAGTTTCATTAACAATACAATTGTTTCTTTTTAAAATGTCCTTAATAACACTAGCTGTATGCAAGCATGAAAAAGACAGTAAATCGTTAAGATTTTCAATTATTACTTGAATGGCATTAGTGGATAAATGAAGAACTGTTTGCATACACAGTAAAAGTGCTGCAACTTTGTGTTCCAATGAAGAATTCAAATCTAAAGTATCATTCTTGCTAGTGGTGTTCACAAGTGGAGCATTAGTTTCCTCAATAACCTCACACTCCTCTTCAGTTAAAAATTGTTCGCAATTCGTTAAAACAGATCCTTTTAAATCCTGTGGAGTTT